>JARFJB010001710.1:985000-1362500 GCA_036346205.1 Vesta saturnalis
GTTCCATTGGAAATAAGAGAATTGATGTACGTTGAATATGCTAAAGTTTCACACGCAGCCTTCTCTCCCCCAATATATCAATAAAACGTTTACATATTTTCACAGCCTATACCTAGCTTAATTATATCCCTGAACTAATTTGTCTAAACTTAGATAATAAACAAAGAATTAATTTTTATTGCTAACCTCACATTCGGGAAAAATACATTTTTGTTAAATAACTTGGCAACGTTGCATTTATATGTACAAATGTATACATCGTTGAAAAGCTTATTCATTATGCTATCCAAAAATGTAATAATATATAGGGTGTTCCATTTAAAATAAAAAAGTTGCCACCCCCTTCCTTTTACGAATCAACCTGTAGGTCCTAAAATATTTTCAAGTTGTGCATGTATTGGAACCATATAGCTTTTGTGTAAATGATTTTAATGAAAAATCAACAGCGAAGCCAAAATCTTCCGTCGCGTGACGCTTTGGACACTAATATATATATATATATATATATATATATATATATATATATATATATATATATATATATATATGGAAAACTTGATTGCGGGTCTGACTTATATTATATGAGTGTCAGAGAGACATAACTTTACCGATGGTGCCACTTGTACATATTTGCATGTAGGCACAAAATATGAACTACTTAAGTCTCCTTCAATCTAGCTTCAACATTTCTAACAAAACCAAAGCAATTAACATGATGTTGAAAAGTCGCGTGTTCTTTGAAACTATTAAGTAAATACTTTACACTTGAACAATAAATGATAATACCTCAAACATCGAAGTTTATTGTAATTGCGAATTTATGACATGGTTCGATTACTACTCATAAGAAGAACCAAGAAGAAACTTACGAGAGCTATAAACAAGAAAATTAACATTTACATTGATAGCTACAATTTAAGTTTAAGGTTTAACTTTAGCATTATAGTTCTTATTGAAAAACCAACTATTTTTTAAAAATGAACAGAATACACTTTTTTCAAAACTCTACTTTATAAGAATTTCGAAAAGACCTCCACCTTGCGCAAGGCAGTAACTCAATCTGAGTTTGTCCAAATTGTTAGCACGTTCATGCCTGTGTCCATAAATTTGCTGGGATAAGTGTCCCCAAACAAAAAAGTCGTTCTGCTCGATATCAGGAGGATATTTAACAGTACCTTTACCACTAATAATACGGTTAGCGAACGTAGATTCCAAAAACTGTTGAACCCTTATTGCAGTATGAGTAGGACAGCCGTCTTCTTGATACCAAATGTCAGCAAAATTTATATTGAGGCGTTGAACAGCTGGAACTATCTGGTTTCTCAACAGTTCTAAATATTTGTCCGCATTCAAGTTTCCGTTGATAAAAATGGACCAATTATGGAATTGCCTAAAATTCCTGCCCACACATTAACTTTTTGGGGGTATTGTGTCCAGTACGGAATACTAATGTGTTTGTTTTCACGAGAGTAACCAACAGCGACAGACGGATTGTGATGGCCATCTAAGTTAAAAGAATACTCGTCGGTAAACAAAATATTTTCGATAAATCTTTCGTTTTCATTAGCGCGATTCATCATATCTTCACAAAATTCCATACGCCTTTGATGATCTGGAAAAATTTCTTGTGTAGTTCGCAACTTATAGCAACGGTATTTATTCCTTTTCAAGATATTGCGAACTGTTCTTGGTTCAATATTCATTTCTTCAGCAATTTTTGTACTATTATAGGGAAATTAGTTTCTGCTAAACTACTCATTGCAATTTCTTGGAGTTTGCGCTCTGCGTTTAATTTACGATCAGGATGCTTACCACCATTACAATCAATGCTACTGCATTTAAACATATTTAAAAATCCACATCTTTTAAATTTACAAACAGTATGCATAATCGTACTTTCTGATGGAATTGGCCTGTTTTTAAAGGAAAAAGCAGACCTGCCCATTATTTATTGTGTAATAATACTAATCTGTATTTTTTATTCAGTGGAATACATGAGTATTGTGTCGGACTTGCAAAAGCATTGATGATTGATGATGATTGAAAGTACGTTCTAATACCAAGGATAAATTTTTATCATTTCTGTGGCACCGATGACAACGACGTCGTCAATGTACACACCAACATCATCTATATCTTCAAAAATCTTTCGGGCAAAACTAATTCCAAAAGAAAGTCGACAGAATTGGTAACGCCCAAATGGTGCACCCACTGTATAGTAATCAGCTGATTTATCATCAATTTTTACATGAAAATAACCAAAAAAATTATGTTTGTTGCTTAATTTCGCGGCAGTTTGATCAGCAGTTGGTATTTGAAAATGTTCGCGCTAAATAGCATTGTTTAAATATATAGGATCTAAACATAAGCGTATCTCTTTGTGCTACTATAACTAAAGGATTTAGCCATTCCATTGGGTTTTCAATCTTGCGACTAATACCACCTTTTTTAAAATTATCTAATATGTTTTTAACTTTAGCACGTAACATATCATGTCTTCGTCTAACGATCTGAACATGAAGTACTGTCTCTTAAAGTTATTCAATGTTCATCCGGAAACTGTCCTAAACCCTCAAAAACACTAGCATACTTAAGTGAAATATATATCATTGACATTTTTAAAACATGCTTTTACATTATTCATTCTCTTTAATAAATTCAAGCTGATGCATCCAAGTACTTAAGAGTGGTGATTGGTTTCGACTATCAACTACAAATAACAAGTTAGTTGGTCTATTATTTACAGTGCAATCTAAAATAACTTCACCAACTGGCTTAAGTTTGAATTCATTACTTCCCTAAGCAATAAGAGCAATAGAAGTTCGCCTTATTGCTTTATTACACTTACTAAGGGCAAAACATTAACTTCTGTATCCACAATACTCATAGTTTATTTTTTCCATCTGTTCTATCACTGTTTAATTTTTTTACAGCATTTGTACACAACTCGTTTTATAGCTCCTTTGATTGTGTTTGACTTACTTCAGTAGCCCTCCAAAAATCAACTGCTTCCTGCTATATGAGTGGTGCTTCTCGTAGTAACCTTTATCGTGTTTTTATTGGCAATTCGATGCTATCTCGAATCATATCCTCCTGGTCTTTATAATCTGTTGTTTTAATGTTTTAACAGCGTTTGTTAGTTCCGTTACAAAACTATAAAAACTTTTACCATCTTTTTGTATAATGCTATTAAATCTGTAACTTTCAAATATTGCATTCTTTTTAGGCGAAAAGTAGTCCTCAATTTTTTTTTATCGCTGATCTTAATGAACCCTTTTCATGTTCAGTCAGTGTGAATGAATTGTATAACTCGAATCCTTCATCACCTACAACATTTAAGAAAACTGCAATTTTTTGCTTCCGATTTCTTATTAATCTCAATTGCTTCCACAAAAATATTGAATCTTTGTTCCAATTTCTTCCAATTATCACTAATATTCCCATCCAAATGCAACGGTTCAGGAGCCTTAAATATATTTTCCATGATTTCCAATTTCATCTGACACCATGTATTATCAGTGATTTAAAATGTAGGCCGATACCTCTTAAAGCATTTATTAATACGTATAAAGGGTTATTAACATCCATGCCCAGTCATCAATCGATACACATCTGGTTACATTTATTTTTAACAACTTAACATAGTACTATGTGTACACAGAGTGATACATTTTATAACTAACTATATAATACAAAAGTTAAGTACACTACCAATATCGAATGATAGTTATGAACATGGGACTTTGAAAACAGATCTCAGATGTAACAAGTTACTTCATTGAGCCCTTCCCTGCCTTATTGCAACTTAATTAAATAAGTAAGTTTAATCCCGCCCGGCGCTCACGTTAATGATGCTATGCAAAATTTGCGTGGGCTGAAGAGCGGCCGACCATTAGGTATTTGTGTTTTAATTATTTTATGAACGTGACTTTTTAGGTTTTAAAAATGAATAAATTAAAAATTCATTATTTACTCCAAAACTTATCCCTTCGATTCGGACGTCGAGAATCAATTTATTACTCTGTTAAATTATCAATCATTTTTGTATAATAACCATAACTGGTGTTAGATAAAGGTAGATTCATATAAAGTTGGGTATGACTCACCAATGTCATAAAATTACATATTTTTATCTCTCTCTCTCTTTCTCTCTCTTCAACTACATGTCTTAGAGAAGGATGGCCATCAAAACATAAATCTGCTGTACAATCATATGAGCGCACTAAAACGTGTGTCGTAATTAAGAAGCAGCATCTGTCACTCCTATCATATTTTGAAATTATTGTGTATGTGTTTTTGCTTCACTTTTTATAAAAAAACAGTTTTCTTCAAAACTATTTACAAGTTGTACAGTGAATTATCGGTAATTTGGTAATATTTTTACATTATATATATATATATATATATATATATATATATATATATATATATATATATATATATATATATATATGTATATATGTATATAGTATGTAGTACATTATTGTGTAAAATTTGATACTAGGAAGGACTACTTTTAACGCACGTCTGAAGTATCTGGGGTTAGTATAAATAGTGCTATAAAAAAAAGGGTTACAGAAACCCAAAAAGAAAAGAAACCTCCACAGTCACTAGCTAAGCGGAAAAAACGTACGAAGTTGATGACTATGTGAAGGATGCTGTAAAAAGCAAAATTTACGAAATGCATTCAAAATGTAATTATAAACACGCAAGACATGTCTAATACTATACCTGTTTTTGTAGGTATACATATTACGCTAGAATCATTACAAAAGAATTAAGCAATAGTCAAGTTTTCGATTTCAGTAGATCAAGTTTAAGACGTCTCCTACAATCTATTGGCTTTTCATTTAAAGTAGATTAGGTACGAGAGGTTTACTGGAACGATCACATATTGCTGCCAATCGTGTACGATGCTTACGAGAGTATTCCAAAAATAAAGAAAAAAAACTATACAATCCTGTATTCTTAGATGAAACTTGGATTTTCAGTCGAGGATCGCACAAAAGAAGCTGGCATGATAAATCTAAGGAAAGCGTGAAGAAGAAGCCAATGCGTGTAGGAAAAAGGTTTGTTGTAATTTAGTTATTACATTATAATTCCTAATAAAATAACTGTATTTTTTAGATTTATAGTTGTTTATGCAGGTAATGGAGATGGATTTATTTCCCATGCTTCACTTTTGTTTTCTACAGAGACACAGAGTGCAGACTATCATAGAGATATGTGTGCGGAGTTGTTTACAAAATGGGGTTTGAAAATATTTTAATTGCAAACTTAAAAGAACCATCTTTAATTGTAATGGACAGAAGACATATGTAATTTTGTATTAAAGCACAACATTGCTTATGAACCTAGTATGTTTAAAAAAGAATTACTGAAATTAGTTGCATATAATGCGATACCAAAGGTGTACGAAATAGATGAAATAGCATACATGTGTGGACACAGAGTATTACGGTTACCACCATATCATTGTCAATTTAATCCAATTGAACTGGTGTGGACAAATTGCAAAGAACACTACAACAACAATATAGGAAGATATAATTCCAAATTTAACGAGGACAATGTAAAATCAATATAGATGGAATTGTAAAGAATTGATTATTGTGCAGAAACGCATTAAACATGCCGAAGGGTCTATGATAGAGTAGTGGGAAATTGCAAAATATTTTGAGGTTGTGCAACCATTAATTATATCTATGAGCGATTCCACTTCTGAGAGTGATACTGATAGTGAATAATATTTTTTAATTTAAAGGTTTTAAAACTCTGCAATAGGTGGACTGAACATGTGATTTATGTAAATTGATTTTAATTTAATTTGGAGCAATATGAAATTTATTTAAACTGTGTGCTAAATTAGAATATTAAACATCTATTATTTCGTTGAACTTCGAACTACCTTACACTGTACACACTTTCTTCTACAAGAATGAAATAATCACAAATGTATCGATATTTATATAGTAAAGTATCTACACGAGTTATGTCGATTACAAAACAATAACTTTGCTTCTAGAAGGGTTGTTATAAATCATGAGCATAACAAACTAATTGCAACTTTTATCAATTTTTCCACTTGAAATAGTTTAATTTATAATAACAAAAAAGTAATTGTTTACTTATAAAGGTTATGTATTATGATGGTATGTAATTGTAATCAAACCATATCCTAAATTATAACAATTCTCTGTCGTAGCAACATATGTTTAACAATAATAATAAAATAAGTGGATATAATGGATAATGTTTCTAGTTTAAAATATAAAAAACACTCAAATATTTTCAACTTTCCTTAACATTTTGTGGAAATTTATGTGCCAATAAAAATATTAACTAAAAGACACTTTGCTGATTTAATGAAGATTTACATGGCCTAAATCTTAGTTCGTGTAATTTTAAGAATGGGTCACATCCAACTTTATTTGAATCAAACTATATTTGATGGTTAAAATTTCTTTGTTGTAATTAACACTATTTAAAGGTAAACTGAAAGTTTTGTAAAAAAAGACTAATCATACAGTGATGTTAGTGTGTATTGGTTTCTGTATATACAAGGGATAAATTAGTCGTATGTAATAACTTTAATGGTTACATATAAACGATTAAGAGATATAGCTTGTTAAGTTTCTAAAGCAAATTTAGTTCTAGAGTGTATGTCATTAGAACACTTTCATATACGACAGACCGAAATCGTGTTTCTAACTTAGTCATAAACATATTGCAATATAATAAAATGTTAGATAAGTGAGTTAAGAAACTTTGCAAGCTTCCCTGGTAACAAAAAAATTAAGTTAAATCAAAATTGCAAAATAGGTATTGTCACCACATAAGTGACCGATGGTGTTAATTGGAACTAGTCGTCGATGTATCAACGTAGAACAGAGCTGCTTACAATCATTAATAAAACATAATTTAAGTAAATTGGTATTTGTTAAAAAGCATCTTCTAACCCCGAAATAATTATGGATGAAATCATAAAATACTTGCTAGTTATAGTGAAATTGGACCACCACAAAATAAGGCTTTAATTGAACATAAAATAAGCCTTATAAAGCTTATGTTTGCGTTTTAAATTTTCATATTTCAAAAATTTCTTCATTTTAATACTACTGAGGACGATAACTGTAAGTATTATCGAAACGTTTAGATTTGTGTGAACATAAATACCAAAATACATCATTAAAAACTCAAAAAAGCTAAGTATTTTAAATATGTGTAATAATTGTGAAAGTTTACCTTTTCATATTTTCCAACCTATTAAAAAATATTTTAAAAAAAATGGGATGAAATGTTCGAAGATGGTTAGTGGCATCAAAACGTTTGATTATATATACTACGGGGATAGCGCATTGCATTGAAAATAACTATTCCAAAAAGAGGAACAAAACGAATCTTGTACCAAATAATTATGCGTATGTTGAAGGCATACAGTACAGATACTCAAAGAAGATAAGCTACACTTACATTAGACATACGATAATGCCTTTACCTTCAGTTTCCTTTTTAACGTCGCAAAAAAAATGTGTACCTGCACAATTTAATATAGTACAAACTTTATGTTTATCGTATTCCTTTTCTACAGATCTAGTTAACCCTCGGTACTAAACGTCATATAATGTGAAAAAAACTCTTGAAAATGACATAATATCGGAAAGGGACGAACATTAACATAAACCGTGTTGAACTATTGAATGTCTTTTAATTTATTAGATATACACTGGCATTTTCTAATTAAAATACTTAACTTTTCGGTTTCTATATGGTTTATTTTATATTCATATTTTATATAAGTCTATACATTTCGATTACAATTACAGTTATTGTCCTCAGTAAATGGTAATATCTGTAAGAATTGCTTGAGATGTTAGAACAAATTTAGGAAACATAAAAAAGCTGAAAGAAAACGCAAACATAAGCACACTATTAATATAACAGTTTCATAAACGTATAAAGCCAACTATGAAATACAGTTTTAGTAGATAATAATTAGATAATTAATAAATTAAATATCGTTAAACTGCCTTGAAGATGACAAATCAGAACAACCTCTCACAATAAACGGCTAACAGTGAAAAATTTCATAATCAAAAAGCAAGCTTAACAAAATTTAAACAATTTAAATTTTGTTAAATTACTTTCAAGGAAGTTTAATAACATTTAATTTATTAAGGATCTAGTAATTCTTTACTAAAATTAGATTCCGTAGTTGCCTTTATACATTTATCAAATCGCTGTATTAATAGCAGGATTATATTTGGGTTTTCATCTTTTTTATATTTCATAAATTCAAGCAATTCTTACAGATATTACCACTTACTGAAGACGATAACTGTTGTTATCGAAACGTATAAATTTATATAAAATATAAATACAAAAATACACCATAGAAAAACACAAAAGCTAAGTATTTCAATTATGTATAATTATGGCGAAGATTTACATTTTCATAGTGTCATTTTTTGCTTTAGGTTTAATCCATTTTGGTTCGTGACTAACAGCAAACTTCCTAGTTATACAAATATCGGTTGCGCTGAAGGAACGAGAATAACGCAAAACTTAAGCCAAGGTAGTAATTGCAAGAGTAAACTTCACAATGTTTATTGAAACATCACTGTGAGAAACCTTTTATACCTAGTGCAATTGTTGTTATATACTAAGGAGACCATTCGTCCCGCATTACGCGGGATTGTCCCGTTTTAAAATTTAAAAACCCGCAGAAACAATGTCCCGCAAAATGTCCCTCGTAATTGCAATATGTCATTACATTATTAAAATTCAACTTATTTCTATCAAATACTGCATATTCCCCACCCCCGCGGTCAGTGCTAATTTTAATTACTAACCAGTAAGCGTTTCATTCAAAAATGAAAGTGGTACAGTTCTGTGAATAAAAATAATGTATGTACTGAATGTAATTACATTTGTATATTGAATTTAAAGACTTGTAATTTTTGTAAATTGCAGATTGATTACACTTTGACCAGGTGAGGTAGGCGTAAGATGGTAACTGTTTTCGATGTGCACTTTTAATTTCATGTTTGAGGTGATACAATCAAATCAATGTAAGTGCAAAACGAAATCACTTTTGAAATTTTTATAAGTAACTCTTGTTAGTAGTGTAGGCGGATTTATATGCGAGAAAATGTGTCAATATAAGTTTTTTTATGCGCTTAAAAAGAGTCAATCTATATGCAGTAAAAATTTATAAAATCAATGGCTATAATTTTATTATTATGTAATATTTTATAAATCACAATTAGTCAACGACTCGATTCAATAGATTACAAGCAAATAGTTTAAATTTATTTGTTTCTCAAACCCTTACATTTCACATTTTGTTTCCTCTCAGTATGCCTCCTCCAAAAAGGAAATGTAAAGTAATCGACGCATTACTAAAAGAGTTTCCATTTATTAAAAAAACCAAATTCGATTCTGCTGTCAGCTGTGCAACAGTCAGTTTTCAATTTCTTCGGGTGCGAAGTATGATGTGAATCGTCATATGAAAAACGATAAGCATGTCAATTTGTGACATCAACAGCGTCAAGTAGCAAAGTGACACTTTTTCAGAAAAACTGAATTTGGTGACACCGAAAAACATTTTGCTATTTCCGAAGCAGTGTACAGTGCAACATAATCAAAGTTTTAGATCGATGAACTGTACTGCAAAAATAGTACAATTGTTCAAAAAAAATTTACGTGCAAACGAACTAAAACAGAAGCTATTGTTAAGAATGTGATTGCACCATACAAAATAAATAAATTAAATGTAGAATTAAATTTAGTGAACTATGTGTCAATTTACCCAGATGCATCCAAACCATACGGATTTAAAATTATTCCCAACCCCTGTGCGATCTTTTGATATAAATGGGGGTGCTAAAGTTAAAATTTAAATTTGGTTTCGTTGCTTGGAAAAACGTCTGAAATTGTCTCAAGTTCTATACTTAAAATTTTAATGAAGAACAATTTAACTGCTAAAGTTGCAGGGTACTGTGCGGATAATGCCAACACCAACTTTGGAGGCTTGGCGAGGCGTGGCACAAATAATATATTTTCGAAAATTAAATAAATCCTTTCAACAAAATATTATTGGAATTGGATGTGCATCACATATTATACATAATTCCATGCAAACGGGGGCAAATTTATTACCAATAGATGTGGAAAACATAGTAGTAAAAATTTTACATTATTTTTACATCTATACAGTTCGAGTGAAATCACTAAAACCATTTTGTGAAGAAGCAAAAGCCGATATAAAACACTTTTAGGCTACAGCAGTGGAGAGAATTTTAAAACTATTTCAACCTTTAAAATCCCATTTTTATCGGAAGAGAAGTGTCCAAGAGTTATTCAGAACTTTTTTAAAGATGAAACATCAGAAGTATACTTACATTTTGTTCACAGCCAATCGTATTCATTTTTCAACACAGTAAAAAGAATTGAAGGGGATCCAAGTACTACCATTGAAATATCTCAAGAAATAAATAATCTTAAGCATACGCTGAAAGAGAGAATGGAAAATGATTTCGTTCCACTTATTATTAGAAGAATCAGTTATCAAGTTTTAATGTGAAAGTGGCGCAATCAACATCGTTTAGTTCAAAGTTCAAGTAAAATTGTTCGACCAGAATAGCCTAAAATATTTGGATTTGTGAACAGAACGATTTGAAATTGTAGAGAAATTTAAATGGACGTGTCTAATACAACATCAGGAATGGATGCTGCAAAAAACGTATGAATTATTGAGCACTAATTTTCCATCACACACTATAATCGAAGAAGAATTGTTTGATGAAGTGTTTTGTTTTAAATGTTATACGACAGCAGAAAAATATCAGCAATGCAATCACCAAAAAAATCCAACTGGTATAAGATGGGTTAAAATATTTAAACATTTTAAGGAATAGAACGTTCCTTTCAAGAATCTTCTAAACGTTGTGGAGTACTGCATTTGTTTGCTCGGTACGAATGCGGCAGCAGAGCTAGTGTTTTCATTGATTAATAAAGTGTGGATACCTAACAAAACCGAATTTAATTTAGATAATGTGAGAATATGAGAATTGCGCCACGTCATAACGTTTTCATGACGTAATTTGGTAGTATGTTTTATGTAGTTCCTTTTAATTTTGTAAGTATTAGGTTAGGTGAATCAAACGATTGTACAGAGTGATCAATCTCAAGTGTATACCACGTGATCAAAATATTTAAGTGGGTACCACTGATAGGTTGGTAAGAAGCTGTATTGCTCTAGCAACTCTAGAGCATGGTTCGAGTAAAAACTACGATCAGCTTCAAATCTGTATGAAGGTCATTAACTTATACATATTATACAATATTATCTTAATTTAAATAATGACTATTTTGTATTTGATTAGACTGCATCCCTATAAAATACAACAAAATAAATAAAATATTATTTAATGATTGGATTAAATCATTACAAAATAATGAATCATAAGTATTTAAATGTTATAATTTCATTATAATTAAATAAGATTTACAGTACATGTTTATGGAATGACAATGTGTTTTACAAATTTTTTTTAACTCCTTACGTACACATTATTTATCACACTTTGCTTTACAGCATATGTTCAAAATGACCGCCATTAAATTTTAAACATAAGTTTACCCTACGTTGCATATTCGCAAATACATTTTGTAACATTTCGGCACCAATATTATGAACTTCATGTGTTATAGCATCTCGCAATTCTTGAAGAGTATGCAATCTTCTGCTGAACACTTTGTTTTTTAAATAACCAAAAAGAAAAAAAGTCTAACGGTGTCAAGTCTGGTGAATTCGGTGGCCAACCATTTACACTACAATTAATTGTAGCCTGTGCAGTATGTGGGGTAGCGGAGTCATGCTGGAAATACCCGTTTCGTAATTCACGATCATCCAAGTTATTAATAAATGGTTCTAAAAGTATTTCCCTGTATCTTGCCGCAGTAATTGTGCCGTCGAAAAATACTGGTCCAAATATTCGTTGTCGCGACATTGCTATCCAGACACCGACCTTGATAGGGTGTAAGGTAGTTTCTCGAAATACATGTAGATTTTCTGCAGACCACGTAGGATAATTTTGGCTATTTCTGTAACCGGACAGATGAAACCAAGCTTCATCAGAAAAAAAAAGAGACATCCAGTAAATCATTGTTCATCGTATTGCTGAACCATTGACAGTAGTTTACTCTAAGCTGAAAATCTCTATCTCCCAACTGTTGTAATACCGACACCTTGTACGGCTACATATGTAAATTCTTCTTTACTGCAGTGTGGACACTTCCATTGGATACATCTAAAAATTATTTATGTAAAATTGTTTGTATGGTAAAATTTTTCATACATGTTTGTGCAGATAGTTTTCGCAAAGATTTATTGGGGCTTGCATTCATCCTTGCTTGGATATCTGCTAAGGTGTCCTCTGTTAAGACAGTAGCCGAAGCTTCACGTTTGCGTTTTAAAACTAATATTTTCATTTGGGTACTCAACAGTAAATTGATCGATGCATGATTGCAATGAATAATGCCATTGCCCATTACCATCTTGGAAGCCGCTACGAAAATGAGCCACAACAATGAATGTGTCGTGTTCGATTGAAAATGGCATGACGATTAAATTCGATGTCACAATTTGAAATTCAGAATATATAATTTGTCTTGATATAGACAGTTGGTAAATAACTCAAGAAAATACAAAAATGAAAAACGAAGGTATAATATGACATAAACTGACGTAAACTAAAACGACTAAAACCACACTAAAAATCCAAAGCAGCCAACTGCAAAACACAACAATATTAACAACTAGGAATTTTTGTCATACCACTACAGTACACTGGAGATTGATCACGTTGTACTCACAAATTGATATCTCTAGGAATAATCACGAAATGATACACACGCTTGTTCTTAAAAAAAACAGTTTTTTTATAAATACAAACAAAAAATTAAACGAGAATTAAAAATTTAAACAAACAATTAAGTTGATTAAAGTGCAATACAATGAATCGTACTAAAAAGACACTGGGAAAAAAAAATAAACCCCAAATTTTAAATGTTTTTGTCGTTTTCATTCAATATAGAATGTGATAAATAATTAAAATCAAAAATTTTACTTTATTAGTAAATTTTATTAGATCTTTTCTTAAATTAACATGTTAAATTAACTAGTTACAAAACGTCATTGATCACGTGCGGCATCTTCTCATTATTCTCACCATACATTAAAAGCAGTACTGGTCGCGAAATACAACACTAAAGGTTCTAGTGAAGATTTCCTACATGAAATTCGTTATAATGAGAGGTTTTTAAAACAAATTCATTCAGCGGATAAGTATTTATAATTTATTGTACCATATTTGCCACCAAAGAATTAACCTACATCATCGATACATGCACCTAGCTAAATAAAACGTTTATTTTGCCATCGCACATTTAAGTATATATCAAAAAAGGATGGTTAACATTTCAAGTGCATTTTGAACAACCGACGTATGTTATCGACTGTTTAAACACAATGAAAAGAGATGACCTATAAATGCTTGTAATTTTTGTCTTAATGTGATTATAAAATGCTCCTTTGACTAATCTACTTTGTTATTCTTATGACATAACCTCCTTTTGCTTGTTACTTTATATCATATCTCCCACAACAGTATGTGCTGAATTTATTACAATATTTTGAAAAGAAGAAAGAAAACAACTGCCCTTTAATGCCACTTTCTAGTGTCCAAGATGTACGTGTTTTTAAAATTGTCTTAAGCTCAATTAATAGTGATCTCAAAGTTACAGCGTGTGGCAAATGCATTGGGTATATCCACGTAAGAAAGTTAAATTCGAAAATTTTGCAAATACCTCGCAAATGTTCACCAGGAATACCTCTTATAACATGTACGAACAAAGTGAGTGTATTATAATTATGTATATATTCTACATTAGTCTGAATTGTATTATTTAGAGAAAAAATGTCACGTCTTGGACGAAAGGTAACATGCTTTCATGGTTAATAAAAAATAACACTAACTATGATTCCACCTCATTCAAAACTGAGCTCTATTCGTTAATAAAATCACAACGAATAGTAAAACGATAGGACGTAGATGAAATAATAAGGAGTTACGGACATGACGTATTAAGATTGCCACCTTATCATAGCATAGCAAGAGATGGCTTCAAAGACGAAAATGTAATTAGTATGTGGAACGAAGCTTTACAACAATGTAATCAACATATTTGGGCTAATTGTGTACGCCATACAGAGGAGATTATAAAACAGTGGTATAAACGTGAGGAAGTGCTAGATTTTACAGTAGACGAAATGATTATTAACGTTACAAGTGATTATGATAGTTCGGATACAGATGAATCATATATTATCTTTTCTTTAATCAATGCGTTACTACAACACAATTATGTATTTCACAAATATATACTAATTAATTGCATTAAAATTTATTTAAGTCCACAGCATTGCTAGCTATTATAATTACAGTTGCACATACTTGAAGGGGTTTGGGACTATTCGCCGTCACCAATTCGCCGTCGCCGATTTGCTGTCGCCAATTCGCCATAGGGACAGTTAGCCGTTGGTTAAATTCGCCGTAAGGACGACTCGCCGTCGAGACATGTTTTAGACGAATATATAAAATTAATGTGTTCTTAGGGACGCCTAACGCCAACAACACGGAAAATTAATGCATTACGTAAAAAAATACTACAGGTGTAAAACGATTTTAATAGGTAAAATATAATAATATGTACATATTAACTATAAATTGACCTACATATTGTAATTATGTGCTAGCTCCTCAATTTTAAGTAGACACTCATTATCAACTCATAGAAAGTCTATTTAAACTAAAGACCTTCATTATCATACAAGAAATATAATAGCACATCAAAACGCATGATTTGTACGGCGAATTGGGCACACGGCGAATTTGACCAACGGCCAACTGCCTCGACGGCGTATCGCCAATGGCGAATCGGCGATGGCAAAACGGCGACGGCGAATTGTCCTAGACCCTATTCGAAGATCTTCAAAGCTCGTAATATAAATCTTATAATAATTACTAATCACATGTAAATGTTTGACATATACCTTTGTAAAAATCAGCATTTTACATTAATCTCATTTTCAATTTTCATCCACTTGTGGGTCAACGTGGTATTTTAGAAACCATATTTCATATTATCACCTGCAATTGTAATTAAAATTAAATACATTTGTATGTATAATAACGTCTTACACTTAACATGGCCTTTAATTTTTACGTTACGATAAACCTTATCTAATCGGTTTTAACAAAATTACAATTCAAAAAATATTTAAATTTTTTAAGTTTTTCTAGGAAGTGTTGTTTTAACATTGATATTTGGAAACATTACTACATTCTCGCCATCTATGAGAAGATTTATTAAGTTTGATTTTTAATCATTTATTATTATGGGATATAAGTTAAACCGTTCGTTACTAGATTATGACGTACTTTAATTCTTTGGTGGCAAAGATAGTGTATCGTAGCCTTATTGATTACATACGATTTCAAAATACATAACGTTTATTAATAGGATTCTAAAAATTGTATGCTTATTTGTCTTCATATCATATTAATGATACTAAAAATTAAAATCGGTTAATGTTTTAGACAGAAAACTAAATTTTACAAGAATTAATTATATACAAGTTTTACGATGTGTAAATTTATATGGCTATATATCTAAAAATAAATCAACCTATATTTAAATATAACGTAGTTAATACAGAGCAATGAATATAAATGGTATGTTATTTAACAACTTGGTACATCCACAAACAACGATGTAGGTGAAAAAGCAAAATACCCGACAGACATAAAAGTTTTTTTTTCAGTTACGTGTGAGTTGTAATTATTAATTATTACATTATTCTCTATAAATTTTTTCCCAAGATAGTGGTTATTTTAAATTATGCGCTGTACAGATGTATTTTTTTTTATTTATGGGTTTAGTATAGTTATACTACCACGTTTTATACTCGATTAAAATTTATTACTCGGGATATAGGTAATAAAGCGGAAAGAGAATAGAATTCACAGATTCATATCAGGAAACGTATACATTAAGTAGCTTTTAGCAGTTCTGTAGGTTGGCTGCAATTTTATCAGTAACACCTTAAGAGCCTTCGGAAATTAAAATGTCAAACATAAGTGATATTACATCTTTCAATATATAATACTGTCCAAAATTCTCATATATAGCACGTAACACCTACCACTTTTCATGAAGCATTTCTGACAATGGAACATTGAATTGTGATCTCTAATAAACTAAGAATTAACGGTGAACGATGCCACAACTATGGAGGAAAATGCAAACTTTCATGATTGTTATTTCACTTAAAA
This sequence comes from Vesta saturnalis, assembly GCA_036346205.1. Taxonomy (NCBI): domain Eukaryota; kingdom Metazoa; phylum Arthropoda; class Insecta; order Coleoptera; family Lampyridae; genus Vesta; species Vesta saturnalis. The sequence goes on from JARFJB010001710.1 coordinate 1,001,401, forward strand.
TACTTATATTTTAGATTACAAATCGTGTAATTTTATGCTTTATACAAATTTAAGCGTTTCGATAGATAACAGTTACAGTTACCGTCCTCAATAAATGATAATAGATTTAAACGTTAATTAGGCTATCAAATAAATTTATGAAATATGAAAACTCGAAGTAGTCCACTTAATGTACACATTGTGGAGTGCATGGAATATGCGAGAATTTTTGACTTCAGGACTTTGTTAGAAGTAATTAGTAGCTAAACATACTACATGTCCCGTCCCGGGTGAGCTTAAGGTGGGAGAGAGGGGGCATCTTTGGGTTTTTCGATTATATCTTGGAAACGGTGGACTCTAAAAAATTCTTCTGAATAAAAATGAAAGATAAATTTCCTATAAAATTGTTTTTATTCATATTTGTCGAATTTTCAACGGTTTTCGAGATATACATTATTGAATATCGATAATTTTCAAAAAAATACTTTTCACCTAACCCTGTGCTTCTAATGCCTCCTACGATCGTTTCTCAGAAAAATTTTCAGACACGAAGTTATACAACATTAAATTTACTTTAATTTCACTTTTGCTACTTTATCTTCAACCAATCAAAAGTTATAGAACTTTTAACATGTACGCTCAAATTCGATGTTCTAGAAATGGGTATGTTGACACTACCATCAAGAATAACATTTTAACAATAGAAATAAGATGGACACACAAAATTCTTTTTATAATTATAGCTTTTATTATTTTTTTATTTATTTAATCATAAGTTCTTTCACCTTTTGGTGTCGAACTGTTAGTGTAATAGCAGAATATAATATAATAACGTAAAAATCATACAACAGCATAATTAACATAAACATCATTCTTTAGTTTTCGCTTTCCATATTTTCCTGTCCTATACCATATTCTTCATTCCATCTTATTCATCGTGCCTCAACTGCTTATCTTAGTGATTGAGTCCACCGACTGCGTGACCGCCCTACTTTGTTCTTCCCTTGTATCCTAGTCTCAAAAATTTGCCTGGCTTTCCTTTCCTCTCCCATATTAAATCTTTGACGTTCTTCAGTCTTGGTGTTTTATGCTTTCTGAGCTGTTTCAGTATTATTATTAATTAATTAATTAATTACTTAACTAATATCAGTATTTACAAGGAGTATTCGATGTTGTCATCGGCTTCTCCTTGATTGAATATACCGTTGTTGCAATTCGAGCATGCGACAGAGCAGATTAACGATGCTTTTCTACAACCACACCTGCCACCCTCACATCCTTTCGTGCATCGGCAAAACATCATTTTCAAAATTTCGTCAGGAGCAGCATCCAACTCTGAGAGTTTCGGAATTAGTTGGACATTCCTCCGCTCCCAACCCCAATTCGGCACCCCACCATTAGGTTCCTCCCCTAACCACAGTTGTGGTTGGTGGTACGTCCGGAATCCATGCTGCTTAACAGCTCCTTCAGTTCGAGGGAGAGTTGAGAGATCAGGCTTCATGTTAGCAGCTGCTTTGGCAGATGATTTGTGGCGGAACTCGTTGAAGGATTTTCTGTGGCTGGAGCGCCATACCATGAGAGACTATTCATAATCCCAGCTGTCTTAATGGCGTCGGGAGAAAAAGAACCGCTGGCAAATACCTCTGCTGTACGTTGTATAATGTTGGATTTCAAGTATATTTTAGACAAAACCCACTTTACTCTTGCGATACGCTGCGGATGTTGAGTCACAGCCTGTGAATATATGTAAGAATAATAAATGGGCACTGTCCTTCATTTTGAACTCCTGCTGCAGCTGTTGTGACATAATCTTCACCTTCTTCCTTCTTCCAGGTTTTACCAGCAGAATGTCACGATCAGTTGGGGTTTAGGCTACCAAGAGAACAGCCAAGTCAACGTCTTCTTCAATAATAGCTACTGACGAAGTTTCTGATCTGTTGATAGCTGTCTTCACAATATCAACATCACCTGAAGCTTGGAGCGTATTTATCCCATTTTTCTGCAGCTGTACCATCAACAGGTTTATCAGCTGACTCTTATTATGAAACTTGGAAAGGAAATCCTCTTGTTTGAATTTCATTTCACCTTCCAAACTGACATTGATGTCGATATCGTCGACTGTGTTCAGCTGATTTTGTGCTCCCTGATGTGTCGGAGTACCCATCAAAAATCAATGTACAACCTCTTCCATTATAATGGGTCTTCAGAAATATAACGTAACCATCACAAATGATTGATACAGTTGTCTCTTTTGCCAAACTACTTTGTGGACTAGTTGAGAACAACAAATTCGAAGGTAGTAAAATAACGACCTTATCAATTTCGTTAAACAGTTTATATCGCTGACTTTCCGCACTTCCTCATTCCACTTTCGTTAAATAATGCCAGGCGGTAAGGCGACAATTCATACTGCATATAAATCTTCAAATCCTCGTCCGATTTCTTGGTAATGGAGATTCACTGAAAAAAAAATCCTTGTGCTGCTTTGTGAAAACAAAACACCACAATATTCTTCTAGTGAAGCACATATGTCTTGAGTTGCAGATATCCCAGTTACCCATTCACTGAGAGCACTATCTGCCATACTTCTACCACGGGTCATTCCAACATTTTTGAATGACCGCGTTAAGGTTGTCTCGATGGTCATGCCTGACCACATGCCGGATCAGAACTGGTCAAACCTTCTCATAATAAAGTAGCCCTTGTTCAAAACCTTCAAGTACTCCTCTGATGTCAACAGAGTAGAGAGGCTTTTCATATCCTGTATATATAAGTGGCAAGACGTGGCGTAGGCGAAGTGCCCAGTAGCCTGAAAATAAGGTATCATTCGTTTACAACAATTCAGGTGAGCAAGGAAATCGCCAGACCTCTCTGCATGGATGTACTCCTTTATCAAATTCACCATTTTGAAGTATTGGATCCGTACCATTGCAGTGGGTCCATTGTTGCTGATCCCCTCCATCGCTTCTCCAAATTTGATAGCCACTGATTCGAGTAATTTGTTTTAGTTCAAAGAATTCAATTAAGGAGGCTTGTAGAGGAAATCTGACGTAAGGGTGTTGATGCATGTCTGCTCTTCCTCAGAGAGTTCTATTTTGTCTAATATCATGACCCCATACTATTCTGGCAAAGGCGTGTCCATTCCGCGTTTTGTCCACCGGTAATGGAGCAGAAGAATTTTCTCTAGAATCCACTGTTTCCAAGATATAATCGAAAAACCCAAAAATCTTTTGAGCACTCATTGACTGGACTAAAGATAGGTCAAGCTATAACAGTTTAAAAGTATTTGAAAACCAACTCCGAAATCGTATTTTACTTTATTTCTATACATATTAACCAGGGCTCTAAACCTCACTAATTTTGAGAAAAATGGCTCTGATTTGATATGTATGCTGTTTTCGTCATTTTGGTTAATTGTTTCACTACTGTCATTTTTTAAAACATCCCTGTTGCTATGAACATTAAATCTTGAAACGTTCAGACACATTTTTTCTCGAAATCGGTGAAGAGTTTCAGAATAAGAGTACCTTTTAAAAAAAAATTAAAGTAATCCACGTTAATCCACAAATTTGAGAAAATGTGAGTGGCGTTCAAGTTAAGGTCGTTGAAGTATCGAACCATCTAGAAACTACCCCACTGAAATATTTTCGAGGTATGACAGTTACATCAAAATTTATCATACAATCTCACTTTTCTGAGTCACATCGTTATATTTTCAACCGTTATTGAATTAATGCAAAAAAAGTATTTTTTTTTCTCAACTAAAACACGATGTATCGCTGAAATGAAAGACTCCTGTTTATAGGAGTTTTTATTCTTATTTTCATTATTAATATCTGCTGCACGACCTGCCTTTCTGCATGAAGTTTGACAGAGTGATGTTTTATTCATAATAACCAACCTGATTCAATATTTAAATTCTTAAAAAAATTGTCAGAAAATCCAGTTATATAGAAACATCGGGTTCAGTCAACATTTTCAAACCTCTACCGCGAAAGCACCGATTCTTTTTCGTTAGAATTTCAAGGAATAATGTCTCGTAGTAAAGTTATAAAATCCTTCAGAATAGAGTTCAATATCAGCTCGTCCTGTTGAATATAAGACGGCGATATTAAAGGAGACTAGTATGCGCAATACTTTTCAATAGTAAAATCCGACGATTTTGTAGAGTATACTAGAAAATGTATGGGACAAAAGAATCATAAATCAGCATCTAATTAGTTATTTATACACCAAGTTGCAAAATAAGCGCGTTTTTTTTGCACTAGATGTGCAAAAAACAAGCAATTTTGCATCGCATTTATACATATTTTTAATTTAGTCATTGCGGAAAATTACCACATTCGATACGTTTTAGATTGTTTTCGATAAAAATAAAATATAGATATTTTATTGTTACTATAGAGATGTTTTAATGCATTAATTGAATGTCGATGTAAATAAATATTTGTCAAAATATTTCGAGTAGGTGTTTTTCAATTAAAAGTTGTACTTTTAATTTTCATAACAAATAATTGTTAATTTCTGAATAAAAATGGTCAATCAATATTTATTTACTGTGTTGAAATCTCGTTTTATCACTAGTGGTAATATGTTTAACAATTAAAATGTATGCCAAACATTTTGTAACCAAATTACAAAATAATTATTTTCGTGACCAGTGCGCTGTTTACACATTTCTTGGTGCGAGGTCTTCCATTTTAACCTGAGGCGTTAGCCGAGGGATCAAAAGTAAGGGCTAGCACTAAAAATGTAATAGCGCACGCTGCGAACAAAATTTTTTGTAATCGTTTAAATAAAATTAGAAAACATAAAATTATGAAATATTTGTTGATAAATGTCAAATTAAATACATAAACAAATAAGTTTATATATTTAGTTATATACCATTTGCCTTGTTTATATATTTATAGAATGATTACAAAAATGATATTTTAATAGTGCCAAACACATTAGTGCTGATACGCAAACATTGAGTTGATATTTTTCATTTTATCTTAACATTATCATGGAATACTAAACAACGTATAAAAGTATAGAACGATACCATATTAAACATTAATAGAAATATGAGTAAATGCATGAAGGAACTAAAGAGAAAATGTTAATGAAGCGGGTCTTGGCTCTGCGACCTTTTTGTCAAAGGCGGTACCGCAAACAGTTTCGATATTTTTTGATGAAATCCTACGATCGTGCAATTATTGCAGAAAAGGGATTCTTAAAATGACTCTCCATCTTAAATTTCGAAACGCTACTAATGCTCCACCGTAACACCACGTTCTTTGAACACAAAATAAAAGAAATGTAGTACCCTGCGGAAAGCTTTAACAATTGTCTTATGATTCTAATATTTTAACTAAAGATGTTGATTTGAAACCCGGTTCAGCCAGAGGAGTCTAGATACAGAAACTAGATGCAAGTCTAACATGTTGATTTGAAAACAGTTTCTGCGAAAAGAACCTTAGATACGCAAACAGGATTCAATATACATCAAAAGAACAAATAAGATGACGGAAAACTAAAAAGACACGCGGAGACAAGATAACGCAAACAATATGGCGGAAAACCAAAAAGGTACACGTAGACAAGATGGCAGAGAGCCATCTACGGAAACACAATGATAAAGCGCCAAAAAGTCACGCGGAAACAGGATGAAAGCCAAAAAGGGCTACGAAAATAATATGGTGCAAACAATACGGCCGAAAGTCAAAAAGGGACAATATGGCACAAACAAGATATCGGAAACCGAAAAAGTAATATGAAGCGAGATGACCGAAAGCCAAAAAGGCATCCGGAAACAAGATAGCACACTCAACATGTGGGGAACCCTAATCCACGAACTAATCATAAAATCCGCAATTTGAATAGTGATTAGTCATTAGGGTATAGCTAGCCTTACCATACGTCCCGGATTGGTCAGGTTTGTTTCACATATAGGTCCCGGTGTCCCATCCGGTTTGGCATTTGGTCCGGGTGTTGTTCTGGATTCGATGAGTTTAGTTATTAGTGTTGTAACAGACGTGAAATTTTGAGTTAAATGCGTAAGACAGCACGCGGATACAAGGGCTGTCGGCTGTGTTGCAGTCGAAGGGTCTAGATAACCGATAGCGGCACCATCCCTCTTCCGCACATTTTTCATTAAAATTTAAACATAAAATGCCAAAAGGAGTTGTAAATTTACAAGTTAACTGCAAAATGATTATCCGTTTATTTTCAATCGCACATCGTGGGAAATCGGGTAATAAAGGTCATTTGAAGTGCGCGAAGCATTAGAGTAACGTAGCTGCTGTCGCTAGCACTTCATCCATTAAAACTTTTCCTAAAAACGACCCATTGAAAATGATTTAGTTATTGCGACAAAAGAAGCCACACTTGCCGTTCACACAGCAGTACATGATTTGAACTTCAGAACTTTAGACTGCACCGCAAAGCTTATTTCAATATTTTTTGCTCGGTGCTGCAAAAACTAAATGCGAAACAATTATTTTAAACCTTTGCCTCTAAAAGAGTTGCACGAAGACTTACCAGATACGCGCTTCGTAAGTGTTATCTATCACACTTCAAACCGAAAAGAGGTCAAATTAGCACCCGTCGTAACGAGATATTTTGCACCATTAGAAGGTGTTCGCGTAAATTGATTTTCAGCCCATATAAGGCGAGACATCTTAAATATTAACAGACTACATAATTTTAACCTTGCGACGCCATAGTATTGACGAAATGGTTTCGGCATTTTGTTGGGATGACTGTAGGAGTTTAAAATAATGTTTACAGCCGACGTAAAAAAGAGCTTGATGTTAACGTAGTTGGTATATGATGTGGGGCACATATTGTGCGCAATACATTGCAAAATGTCGTGTGTGGTTTGCCTTTTGAAATTGAAAGTCCAGTTGTGAAAGTATATAAATATTTTCGTATTTTTGCAGTTGGTGTTACTCAATTAAAAGCATTTTTCGAATAATTTTAATTTTAATTTTTAATCGTTGTTACCAGCCATCGAAAAAATCTTAAATGTTTTTGAAAGACTGAAATCTGTCCTTAGTCAAGAAACTGTCCCGCGTGTGTCAAACAATTTTTTGAAAGTGAAACTGGTGATTTATATTTTTGGTTTGTACATGGACAGTTAAATATCTGTAATAAGACTGTGTTGCTAATAGAAAACCAATCAAGCGCTACAGATATCGTTCTGGGTTTCCAAACATTAAAGAGTAATCTTCAAGAAAGGAACAAAAGCGTTACTTCAAAAATTAACGAACAGGATGTCAATAAATCTATGACAGAGGCTACAGCTTTTTATAGACGTTGGCATTTCTTATAATGAGTTGTGGCTTAATAGTGTTGGTAGCGCTGACATCTTCACATAGATTGGTTTAAATTATCGACAAAAAATCAATATCCATAATCTTTTTGACGAAATGGCAATCGCAAAAAATTTCCTTGCTTCAAAAAAGAAGAATGGTATTCAAAAACTATCCCAGAAATTGAATACGTTGAGAAATGGGTTAAAATGTTCAAGCACTTTAGTGGGCAACATAAATAACTAAATAACTAATAATAAATAACTAAATAAGCGTAACTATTTTTAAATGAAACATTTTTTTTTAAATATTTACCTACTAACTTTATTTTTTTTGTGTTAGTCCCCGTTTAGTGTTATATAATTATGGTTAGTCTAGGTGTAGCCCAAAAAGTCATTGGATAATGACACGAAGAACCAATTATGAAGAATACCAGGAAGTTGTCAAACACTCATCAGCCTGATTACATAACCTTGGAAAACCATATCATTATGGGAGAACCGCATTAATAAGCAATTAATAAAATTCCAAGATGTCGGATATCGAAACGGATACACACGCACAAATTGATTTAAAAAATTCAACTTATTTTAACTTTTTTTTTAAATTAGGAGTATTTTTAATACATTAATAATTTCAATTTAAAACTGAAGGAACTTCAGTTGTGCGCTAGACCGATTTTTTCAATGAAAGATATTTCAACATTTGAACATGAACAAAAGAAACTTGTTATTTCAAATTTATTGTATAACATTATGTTATATTCTCAATAATACAGAAAACAAACATTGTAAGTCGTAAGAAGTGAAAATCAAATTACTTTCTTACTATAGAAATTTGAACTCAATTTTATCATTATCAAAGAAAAAGATCTTTACAAAGTATAACCAAACTTATGCGAGCTATTGAGACGAAGATATTAATAAATTCTTCCATTTCCTTTGAATATTTAATTTTGTATTGACATAGAATATATTACAAACAGAATTTAAGGTTCAGTTTAGATCAAAGCAACAGTGGCTCATTTAAATATTGACGTCGCAAGAGTTGTAACAATGTAAAAGGAGATTTTATAGATGTTTGTAATTAAGAAAATTACTTGAGGATCTTAAAGAAACTTGTGCTGAAAAGGTAACTTTGCTCTATTTTGTGTATAAAACAGTGAACTACATTTTGTTTTATGTAGTTACTGTTACATAACAGAGGTAATCAGCTCGAAGTAAATTTAAAATTATAAGAACAAAAACATAAAACCATTCAGTATAATTTTTCTTTTCATTATTATTTCTCTAGAGTAGATGGTGCATTTTTGGAATTCAAACAATATTTTATTTCAGCAAAATCATGCAGAGTATAGAATTATTGTTCAAGCTCTATTTAAAAAGTAATAATAGAGTAAAAAAACTATAAATGTAAATTTATCTTTGAATGTATAGCTCTAAATTCTTTGAAAACCTAATAAATCTTTTAAATTAAACTTGGTTGAAACTATTTGGGGAGTATCTGGAAAGTAATAGAAGTGTGTTCAAAGAATTTCAATTGTACTTCAAATTTATAAACTAAGTTTTATATACAATGGAATTCCTACGAAAATAAATAAATGAAATATAGTTGACCTAGAATCTACAATTTCAAAGCACATAATTAACGAAAAAAAGGAAATTAGAAAAAAAAATAGTAGACGAATAGGTAGTTAATCTAAAATTGTGCAATTATAACATAAAAAACCGCTGCCAAATTAACTGCTATAATGCTTTTTCATATACGTAAAAAAATGTAATACTTCCGCCATTTTGAATTTTTTAAATTTTGTGTCTTAAAAACCCCCAATTCCCTACTTTAAAAAAATCGGTTTATAATTTAAAAATGCACCCTAAAAACGCCGCGCTACTGGTTATTATTTTTTTTATGTTGAATTTATATAAAATAGTATTAGTTTTTAATTTTGGAGCAATGAATTTTTTTAATTTTCTAAGCCCCTAAAAATGCTCCACCACTGGTTGGATTTTGCTCATTAACGAACTTGACCCAGATTTATGGCAAAGAATTTTTGTACCAAATGTCATATCGATAACTCTAATGGTTCACGCACGCACGCACGCACGCACGCACGCACGCACGCACGCACACACACACACAGGCACGAGATTTTTTTTCTAAAAATGTGTTTTTCGTGTTGTTCAGGCCACAAAATGATAAAGAGATGCAAAAAACATTTTTTGAAATTGAAACTGTTTACATGGCTTTCTCTTTATACGGGGGTATATGAGAAGCAATATACACAGTTTTGTTTTTCGTACTTACTTACTTACTTAACTCATTAGTTATTCTACAACCAATTATAAAATGAAGAGTATACAGAGTGTAATTTAATTATATATTAAAAATAACAGGCCATCCTTAGTTTATGACAAAAATGTCCTATAAGTACCAGGTGATTCATTACAATGTCCCATATTGATAATTTTCTCATTTAAATAGATCGAAGAAGAGTAAAGGACAAAATTTTAGTGAACTTTGCGCAGAATTCAGCGGCATAGTTGCTTTAACTGATATACAGGACGTTTCCAAAATACGCGATTAAGTAATATATTTTTTAATGAATCACCCCAGTTTCCACATGTTCAATTTATTATTAATGGACCGCATCAAAATTTAGGCCTGTTTAAAAAAAAGATGCGAGTCGTTTTGTCTCAACTGTCAATAGAAATAATAAAATATACGGTCTGGTACAACTCGGCACCGCCGATTTGGCGCCGCCGACTCTGCACCGCCAACTCGGCGCCGGCTACTTCGGCGCCAGTGCAACTCGGCGCCAGGGCATCTCGGCGCCGGCCATTTAGGCGCCAGCCAATTCGACGCCGGCTAACTTTACACCAACGTAATGAGCATTTGCCTTAAATATTAAATAACGTTTTAATAAAGGAAAAAATGGAAGCATGCTTTTAACCTTAAGGAGCTGTTATCCACTTATTTTGCAATATTCATTTACTGTTGGTTAGTTTAATTGCATATTTACAAAATGTATGACTGTTGGTGTAGATTAGGTCACTGCTGCGCCTTTTAATTGTTTTGAATCTTTTTTACAATTCACTTAAATAAGAATGTATATATTTGTAATATTATAATCATAATTAAAGTACCTACGCCTTTTAATTGTTTTGAATCTTTTTTACAATTTACTTAAATAAGAATGTATATATTTGTAATATTATAATCATAATTAAAGTACCTACGTCTTTTAATTGTTTTGAATCCCTTTTACAAATTACTTAAATAATAAAGTGTATATTTGTAATATTAAAATAATAATTAAAGTACGTCTTTATGAAAAGTTTTAATTATTTTTGCTATTGGCGCCAAGTTGCCCGGCGTCGAATTGGCTGGTGCCGAGTTGTCCGCACGTCAAGTTGGCTTGGCGCCGAAATGGCTGGCGCCGAAAGGGCGGCGCCGAAGTGGCGGCGTCTAATTTTAAAGTAATAATAACACAACTTTATATTTTAAAACTTCCCGATATTATTAGTAAGTGTTTATAATGCATTACACTTTGTTCGAAAAGCGAGAAATTTTAAAACTTTATAAAGTTTATATAGAGTCGAAAAACCATTGCATAATCTACCAGACACAGTTAACTAATTCAAGTTTGGCTCGACAGAGTAGGAGATTCGAAGGAAATGAAGATTGAGATTTTAAAATTTCAATAAAGTCAGTAGGCAATTAAATTTTTCCTACAGTTCAACTAAAAGGTTTTTAAAAAGAACAAATTAAAGTCATACAAACTGCAAAGCCGCCTAACTTCTGCGAATTTATGCTACGTCGCATTAGGGAAGACAACAATTTCCTTAATAGGATCACATGGATGGGCCAGGCAACTTTTTCCACCAAAGGGGATTCAAATAAACAAAACACAAGGCAATGGTCAAGTTTAAACCCACGATTCTTGAGGCCACTCAAACTTCAAGGACAAAAACCCGTAAACACGTAGCGCGGCATCTATAACGGAAGAGTTTTGGGTCCATATTTTTTTGAACGTGCATAAAGTGGTCAAAAATATGTCAATTTTTGGCACACCAACTTTGATAATTTGCCTGGTGACATGTCTCTAAATGTACGAGAAAATCTTATTTTCCAGCAGGATGGAGCTCACTACAAGCTGTTAGCAATCATTTAAATCACGATTTTGACGAATAGTTTGGGAAACATGGGACTATTCGATGTCCAACTAATAATCCCGGTTTCACTTCATACAAAAAGCGACTACAAATCTAAAAAAAACGTTTCATACTTTGTTGGGACGGCCAAGACGGCCACATTATTCGAGTTTATTCTTAATGAGTTAAAATTAAAAGTGTTTTGTTCAATAAAGAATAGCTATTTGTTTCTGCTACTTATTTGTAGCTTTTCTATGTTCAGTGATCCTTAGAGAAAACTGGCTTACCTAACTATCTGATAGTAGGAATTTTGACATACTTGTAGTTTCCTTTTTCACTAGAACTTTAATGTAGAATCAAAAAATGGTAAAATATATTGAGTGACTCAAATATTACTAAATTGCGCATTTTGCCAACTCACCGAATTGTCAAACGCGGCATCTAAGTCAGCTGTTTTTGTCTTTATTAGGTATTGAATTTATAGAGTTCTGCAACCCCTCAGTAATTTTAAACCTGTTACACCTATAAACTACAAACTTTCAGTGTTACATTGGGAAAATTCTGTACCTTTTAAGATGAATAAATTCTACCCTTTTTGGTTAGGGGGAGGGGGTTGAGTCAAAAATTATAAATACCTACCCCCACACGCTGAAACTAAAACTGGTTTAATTCCTTCTCTTTTTAACAGTAGTAGAAGGGAGTGAGTTGAGGATGTGACGTCATCAGTATTGTGGTGGCTGAGTGGGGGTCGGAATGGGGCGAATCGGGGGGTGGGGGTGAGATCGGATTCTTTTAGGGGGTATTTTTTAACCCCTTGAAGACTTGATTACCCTAATTAGTGCATCCATTTAACTTTCATAAAGATTTCACTAATGTAGGACTGTTATTTTTTCAAATACATTAGATGTACTTGAATAGTGAAAGGTTGCTATTGTGATTACATAACTGGGGAACCAAGAAAATAATTATTTTATATTAATGATTGCTGGAAGAGTAAGTACTTTATACTATTCAGTTATAAGCAAGACGCCTAAAGCGAATGTGTTGTGATTGTAAGCAGGTGTTTACCTTGTCAATGCGTTCTTCCAATACTATTATCGACAACAACCCTGGTAAGTGCTCGTTTTTTATTTTAACCCTTACCCCTTATTTTATTTACTTTATTTAATTGCTAGAGGCCTGATTTCAAGCTTCGTTATATTTGTTTTTGTAGGGGCATTTTTACAGATTTTAACTGTAAAATATATTTTTATCACGGTATGCAAAACTCGACACGTTTTGAATTGTGGTTGGATTTAGCAAGCTGTGAGTTAAGCCAAACCAGTATTTTTGAATTGTAAGCTGATTTTGGCAAGTTGTAAGTTATGATTTGATTGGTTTAGATTGAATTGATTGAGATTGATTTGCCGATGATCGACTGTTTTCCCACGCCGGTGCCCTCACGTTTAGGGAGAGTACCAGCTACAAAGTAAGTGGTTGCTCATAGCAGCTAGGTATATACAGTGGGAAAATCGTTACCTGAAGGTTATAAAGAACTGTTAGCTCAGATTCTTGTTTGATTTGATTGAGGTTGATTGATTTGACTGATTTGGTTAATTGCTTTGTTTAATTGATTTGTTTGATTTGATGGATGTTGATTGTTTTGGTTTGATATGCTTCGGCTGATTTTATTGGTCGATTGATTGATTTGATTAATTTATGCCCTTTGACAAGGGCGAAGGCCCGAGAACAAGTTCCGACCTATACCTGTCCTATGAGATAGTACAACAGACCGTTGTTAGAATACAATTTCAAATTTCCTGCCAAGGGGGCGAAGACCTGACAACGCGCGACGACCCTAGAACAAGCTCCGGAGTCCTACAACTATCTTATAAGTTAGTATGAGGGCCCCTTATTAGAATAAGAATTTCAAATTTCCCGCCAAAAACAAAATTGGTCTCCAAGATGGCTGAAAAAAAGTTAGCTAGCCTACAAAATTTAATTATGACTCATACTTAAAAGCAAATCGGCTGCGTAATTTTGGAGGCAAAGATCCGAATAGTCCTACACCTGGCTTATGACATGACGTATTATAATACTATTTCAAATTTTCCGCCAAAACAAAATGAACGTTGAAATTTAATTATGACTCATAATTAATACAGCTTAGTAACGACTTAGGACGTTCAGGCTTACTTATAAATCTAAGACCCTTTTTGACAGAGGTGTCTCCCCCTATTGCAGTAAACATTCATTAGTTTTAAACGTACACCAGTAGATGGCGTCAAAATAAATCAGGGGGCTAGACAGGGGGCGATGATCTGAGAACAGGTTCCGGAGGCCTATAGCTGTCTTATGAGATAGTATGAGGGGCTCTTATTAGAATACTACCACAAGATCTATCATATAAGGAGGATGCTGCTGGTACTGATACATAAGATGTAATCTCAAAATAGCGTTACTAATAGTAAATGATTAAAACCTTTTATCTTTTTTATTGATACATTTAATTATGACTTATAATTAAAACCATCATAAGTGCTGCATAACAGTGGACTAATGTGTTAAAAGATGCAAACCTGCTTCGCCAGACAATTGAACCAAACAACACGTAAACAAGTAGAGGTGTTGATATTTGTACCACTGACAATAATTCTCTCCCAACTATACAAATTACAATGGTTTACGTAGTGCAAATTCATGTTAATTAGTGTATAAAAACTCCTTTTCAGACAACCATTTCCATAAGTATTTCATATTTAATATGTTACAGATTCGTTCATTTTATAAACTATAGACATATTTCTGCCTTCCGAAAATAATATTTTGATTGTGAAAGACATAAATTAAGATAATATTCACAACTAAGAATTATTTAAGCTGCATCCAAAATTTATTAAACTGTTTCTTTATAACTACTTTTAAGTGCAGCTTAAATGACTATAAAAAATTGTCGGGCATGCCTAAATTTTCTGTTCATAACTCTTCCGATATCTAATTGTGTAAAATAATATAAATTCTTTTGGCAAAAATATGTCATGTTTTTAAACATGACAGTGCACCAACTCCAATTTTGTGCCGTTTGACTTAGGGTGGATGGATTTTTATAATCTCGTAAATGATTAACAATTTCAAATTGTAAAATGAGTAAGTCGTAAATGAAAGCAACACCAAGCATCACAATTTTAATTCAATTTTAAACGTTCTTGGTATTTAATTAATTATTAAAATTCTTTTATCATTTCTTTAATTAACACGAAGTTCTTCTAGTAAGTTTACAAAGTATTAATCTTTTTATTCTTGTTTTTTTGTGGCCCATTAATACACTAAATTAAAGTAAGTTTTGAGATAAATGAAACGCATTTTCCGCTGAAGCACTAAGTAATGTAGATAATCATACTATGGTCGTTGATGAATGAAATGATAGGCTTAAGCCTAAAAGTAAATTGAACGATAGAGGCGACGGTAATAAGTGTATTGCGTGAAAAGCAACATAAAATACAAACACGTAAAAGATTGTATTGCCTACCTTGCAGTAACGAACAAAAAAAATATATAAAAGCATCTTTAAGGATAATTATTTATTGTAGACATTTTTGGGGTACTTACATGATAAAATTATTTGTCATATTTAGATGAGACAAAATATTTAATTCATTCTCATTGTAATAAAAATTGCCAAATAATACCAAATTACCAATGAACTATTTACAATATACAATCACATTTACTTACTCTAACTGTAATATTTTACATTCAAGAACATTAGTTCATAATTACTTAGATTCAAAATAATTGTAGGATTCAACCTAGCACTTCTGCTTTTAACTCGTCGAATGAATTTCAAAGGTCTTGTGTACTACTCAAGCCGAATATACTCAAAATTTGTCATAGAATTACTAACACGACCATTATTATTATTATAGACCGTATTATTTATTATAGACCTTCGCATAAATTTTTAAGTCTGAAAACTAAACTGTCTAAATTTTAAGCGGTGGTACATACTTAACATGGACTCACACCAACCAAAGAACGGAAACGAAAATTTCCCATCGTTTCCATTGGAATTGAATTAATATTCATGATTAGGTCAATTAAACGTAGGTTTTCAAATATGAGCTTAGAATGAAATAGTAACACAATAATGGTGATAAGTAGCCTAATACGCACGAGTGAATTTATACGAGTGCGGAACAGAAGAGTGACTTATTGAGTAATACGTAACTAGTAACTTAATTACTTACTAACCTTCTTATGATTATTAAATTTTTTATACACGTACCTAATGTTGCAATGTACGATCCTAAAAGAAATAAATCACTATGATGGATTGTATGGTTCATTTCAATTTCAACGTTACATGTAAGTACTGCAATCCGAAATAAAGAATTAGAACTAGTCACGTCACTGGTTTTGTTGGTTACCTAATTAGTTAATTAATCCCACTTATTTAAGGTTAATAATGGTATGAACTATGTTTGCAGTATACAAGAATGGGCTATGATTTTTAATACTGAAGTAGACGACATGGACACATATACGGGTTTTGATTCCCTTGATCATAAATGGTAGCTTCAAATTCACTTATTCGGAGCATGTAGATAGGCTTCCTGTGGAAGTAATAGCATATGTACTTAGCTAGGCTTGGTAGTTGAAGTCATCCATCCATCTGCTAAACAACCTATTTTGTTTATTCTAACGACATGTTTCGTATATTTGCCGTTTTAATAAATAATAAATAACTGTGAAATATTTGAACCTCAATTTTTGGAATAATGGTTGTGCAGCCGTAATGGTATGTTTGACGAAATAATGCGCATATTTTGCATATGTCAGTAAAAATATTTTGGTTGTCAATATTGAGATATGACGTCATCGGCAGTTTTTTGAATCGCAACCCCATAATTTCGTTTCACGCTTTTATTCCTCTTTCAATTGTCAAAATGACGATATAAAAAATTGACACCTTAGGTAAGAAAATTTTGAGAAAAGAATTATCGAAAGTTGAAAAACCTAAATTGTATTGCCAACAAAAACACATAACAAAACACAACTCAAATCAAGTAGGTAGCATTCAGCGAAGTGTCAATCTATCTTTAATATTCTAATTTTTGTACAAAACCTAGGCAAAACATCCTTTTTCACAAATAAAAACCACGCGTATTTGTGAAAGTAGTGCTAGTGCAATACTATGGTGCATTTATCGGAAACGCAGAGAATTCAGATCGTTGGGTAAGTAGACGAAGCACTGTCCAATGGCCTACACGATCTCCGGATGTTACAGCTTGCGATTTTTTCGTATGGGGTCATTTAAAATCTAAGGTGTAAAAAAACAAACCCGATAATCTGGAAGCACTACAACAAATAATAATCGACGAAGCACTATTATTACCGCCTAATTCATTAAGAAATTCTATATGTGGCTTTAATGACAGACTGGGCCATTACGCCGCTGTTAATGTTGCACATTTTGAGCATTTTTTGCGTTAAAAACGAAATGGCTTTGTTAGAAACTTCATTTTTAGTTAGTTACCTACTTGATTTGAGTTGTGTTTTTTATGTGTTTTTGTTGGCAACAAAATTTTTGTTTTCCAACTTTCAATAATTTTTTTTTCAAAAATTTGCTTACGTAAGATCTCAATTTTTTTTATACTGCCATTTTGATAAATGAGAGAAAAATAAAAACGTGAAACAAAATTATGGGGTTACGATTTAAAAAAACTGCAGGTGATATCAAGTTTGAGGACCAAAATATTTTTTCTAACATATGCACAATATGAGCATTAATTCGTCAAACAACTTTTGTCTTGAAAGTTTTGTGATAAACATCCATTTTTCTGAAAAGCTTGTATAATTTAGAAATCAACGTTTTGAAAACTTATCTTCGTTTTAGTTTTCATAATATAAATAATATACACGTGTTTTTTCCGAAAAATGGAAGCTTCATTTAACATACATAATCGTGGATCGAAATGTAATACACAGGGTGTATTTTAAAATCACCGACAAACGAAAACTGGAGATTCTGTGATTCAAAATAAGACAAAAATTATCATAAACGTTTTTCCGAAAATGCTTCTTAACTGAGACACAGGTTGATTAAAAAATAATTTTTTTAAGATTTTTTAAGATTCCTCAAAAACTACAAAAGATACTACACTGAGATTTGGTACACCTAAATGTCTAATTAAGTACAATTAATCAGGTAAGTTTGAGTCAACTGGCTCTATCCAGTGGCGTAGAATATGTTAAGTTAACCACTTTAAGTAAAAAAAAACGCACGTCCTAGCTTTTTTTCAAGAAATATTTTTTTGTTAAATTCAACATTTAATTCTGCAAATAAAATCATACTTAGTATTTTTTCGATTCGGCTCACGTTTTTGAAATATTTTGCATTAACATAAACGACTACATCATTCAGAAATAACCAAATTAAATAAATCAGAGATTGGTTTGCATTTGATTGTTGCATTTACGCGTGTTTTGTAATTCATTGTTTGTGTCTATTTACTGTGAAAAAGTGAATGATTCCAAACGAGAACTGGTCGATATGCATTTATGTTATGCTAATACTAATTGCAATGCTCGTGCAGCTGCTCGACTTTATGAACAAACATTTCCAAATAGAAGACATCCACATCATACTACGTTTAGAACCGTTCATCGTAACTTGTTAGAGTATGGAAGTATAAAATGAAAGAAAAATTCCGTACGAAATGCGGGTGTATCAGTTGAAATTGAGGAACAAATTTTAGATAGAGTTTATGAAAATTCAACCTCGTCGAATGAATTTTTGCGAATGGTTTTTAAATAAACCTGCTGAAGATGTACAATTTGTTAGAAACTTATTGACCACTGATTAATGTATTTTTTCCCGAAATGGAATAATAAACTTGCATCATTCCCACAAATGGTTAGATGAAAATCAACATCCAACTGTAGTTACAGCTCACCAACATAGATTTAGGATAGGTATACTAGACGATCACCTAATCGGACCTATCCATTTTCCTCAAAGACTTACTGGCGAATTCAATTTAAATTTTTGAGAGAAGATTTGCCAGAATTGTTTAACGACGTATCCTTAGATGTTAGAATGAACATCTATTTCATGCATGATGGTGCACCACCACATTATACACGACACGTCAGAGAATTTTTAAATGCATGGTTCCCTGGACGCTGGATAGGACGAGGAAGTGAAGTGCCTTGGCCGGCACTATCGCCAGATTTAAACCCATTGGATTTTTTGTGTGGGGGTACCTGAAAACTCGTGTCTATTCTGTTCAAATTGATTATCGAGAGCAACTTTGGAATCGCATACAGATGGCATGCGCTGAGATTAGGGCTATGCCACAAATTTTTCAGCGTGTTAGGTTTCATTTGCTAAGAAGAATACAAGCTTGCATTCAAAAGGAAGGAGGACATTTTGAACAATATGTATAAAAATAATTATTATTTTGTTTCTGATTCCTTCAAGATCGCTTTACTAATGTAATGTAATAGTTAAACTGCTCTATTTTTTTGTAAAATAAAACAAATTTTGATTTTTATGGAATAATGTGGTCGATTATGTTAATGCGAAATATTTCAAAAACAGGGTGCCGAATCGATAAAATACAGAGTATGATTTTATTTGTAGAATTAAATGTTGAATCTATCAAAAAAAATTTCTTCAAAAAAACCAGGGGCGTGTGTTTTTTTTTACTTAAACTGATTAACTTAAAATATTCTACGCCACTGGATGGAGTCAATTGACTCAAACTCACCTGATTAATTGTATTTAATTAGACATTTAGGTGTAATATCTTTTGTAGTTTTTGAGGAATCTTAAAAAACCTTAAAAAGTATTTTTTAATCAACCTGTATCTCGGTTAGGAAAAATTTTCGGAAAACCATTTATGATCATTTTGTCTTATTTTGAAATCATAGAATCTCCAGTTTTCGTTTGTCGGTGATTTTAAAATACACCCTATATATACATATATATATATATATATATATATATATATATATATATATATATATATATATATATATATATATATATATATATGCTAGTCCTAGTCCTAGTCCACTGCTGATGATGATAGCGTATAACGCGTTCGGTGTTTTTAATTTTGTGTGGTACGTGGGTGTATTTGGTTTGTTACAGATGCAGCCACAGTTCCGGTGTTCAGATTTTTCAAACTTAATCAAACATGTTAGTAACAAACGCATTAAATTTTCATATATATCGTTATAGCGTTACTCGTTGATGGTATGTATATATATATATATATATATATATATATATATATATATATATATATATATATATATATATATATATATATGTGTGTGTGTGTGTTATATATATATATATATATATATATATACATACACATTAGAAACTTTCTTTAGTTCGCCCCAGTGGACTGCTGATGATAGCTTAGCTATTGAAATGCATTCCGTGTCTTTTAATTTTGTGTGATACGTGGGTGTATTTTGTTTATTACTAAATCTAGTTATACCGCAAATTAAAATAACCTAAATGTAATGAGTATCTTGTTACATCACTATCAAAAAATATTGAATGTACCTTCTTCAATAAATACTATGAAAGTGATACATCATTTATAAATCTATTTTTGTATTTTGCGTGTTTAATATGTACGTTACGACACTCAAACGGGTGTTTTAAATATTTTACTTTATAAAACCGAAATTTTGTAGTAGGTAATGATTTGCTACTTTAATTTATATGACAGTTTTGTACCAGAACAATTAACTGTGCTCAATTGTTAATGGTTTATTACAATTATATGTATATATATATATATATATATATATATATATATATATATATATATATATATATATATATATATATATATACATATGTGTGTGTGAGGAATGTGAGGAGTGTCAGGTATGTGAGGGCGTGCGTCGTTGCGTGTGGATGGGTGGGTGCGCGAGCGTGCCCGTGGGATTGCGCGTGCGCGTGAGTGTGCGTGTGCGTATGTGTGTGTGCGTGTGCGTATGTGTGTGTGTGTGTGTGTGTGTGTGGGTGCGTGTGTGTGTGTGTATGTGAGTGTGAGTGTGAGTGTGAGTGTGAGTGTATGTGTGTGTGGGTGCGTGCGTGCGTGTGTGTGTACGTGTGCGTGCGTGTGCCTGTGCGGGTGTGTGTATGGGTGCATGAGTGTGCGCGTGCGTGTGAATATGCTTATGCGTGGGTGTATGTGTGTAGGTTTATGCGTGCGTTCGTGTGTCTGTATGTGAATGCGTGTGTATGTGTGAGTGAGTGTGAATGTGAGTGTGAGTGAGTGTGAGTGTGTGTGTGTGTGTGTGTGTGTGGGTGGGTGGGTGTGAGTGTGACTGTGAGCGTGTGCGTGTGCCTGTGTATGCGTGTGTGCGTGTGTATGTGTGTAGGTGGATGCGTGACTGTTCGCGTGCATGTGGGTTTATGCGTGCGTACGTATGTCTGTACGTGAATGCGTGTGTATGTGTGAGTGAGTGTGAGTGTGACTGTGTGCGTGTGCCTCTGTGCGTGTGTGCATGTGTGCGTGTGTGTGCGTGAGTGCGTGTGTGCGTGTGCGCGTGCGTGCGTGAATGCGGGGGTGTGTGTGTCTTAATCCACGATAACTCCAGAACGATAGTTACGTATCTAAAATTTCGCACTAAAGATTTTTTGCATTTCTCTTGGAGCGAATTAGATTTTGGCAGAAATTCAGCGGTGTAAAGAGAAATCTATTGAGAACAATTTTTGGTTTTTAGCAAATATTTCTGGAACATCTCTATAGATAGATTTTCAACATATCGATTAATTATATTCTTTGCAATTTTTTGATACGACGCGTAATTTAGCGGTAAAAAATTCCTACGGTAGAATTTAATTATTACTTCAAATTTGTTTCATACCTGAATAATGATGAACTTTATAAGACAGGGTATTATTTTTTAAAGAAAATTTAGTTTTAGATTATTTTGTTGATAGTTTCCTAATACACAACCAAATAAGTCTAAAAATTAAATAAATAAGATTGAAAATGTTTAAACTGTATTATCAATATTTTTTAAAATATATGTCTATTAACCTCCATCTGACATAGATTACTGTGTTATGTAACTTATCTGTTAATTGAAATTTGATTGGTTCAAAATTTCATTGGTTGATGGGGTTAGGTTCACACACGTTTGCAATAGTCAACAAAACAGCTTGAGTTAAATATGTAAAGATCTTAATAATAATTTTGCATTGAAATTTATTAGAGAATAAAATAAAAAATTAAAAAATAGGGGTTTCCATTTAAAGTAACAAAGTTGG
Organism: Vesta saturnalis; assembly: GCA_036346205.1. Classification (NCBI taxonomy): domain Eukaryota; kingdom Metazoa; phylum Arthropoda; class Insecta; order Coleoptera; family Lampyridae; genus Vesta; species Vesta saturnalis. The sequence continues at coordinate 1,023,117 of JARFJB010001710.1, forward strand.
GATCAACTTTCGTTATTACTGGGAATGCGCATATTTGTTATTATTTTATTTAAAAAGCATATTTGATTAGAGTTGAGTTCGAATTTCAAGATAAATGGACGAAGTGTAGTTGGAATAAACAAAATAAGGTGTTGGAACCAGCGGCTGAATGTCTTCTTCAACTACAAAATACAGCTACCTACAGAGGCCTTTACTTCCGCAGGCCGTCTGCCAAAATTCTAGTGAATGAAGGTGGTAATTTGCTGCTTCTTAAGACATGGAAGCCATGAAGCGTAGCACAAAGTTATATTAACAATTATATGTTAAATAAATCCGCAACTATCACTACAATAGTACATAGAACCTATAAGAAGCAGAAACTAGCATTTATGATCAAGAGACTTCATCTATGCCATCAGAACCCCCATATGCATCTATGTCATGTACTTCAATCAAGATAGCACATTATCGTAAGCTGCAAATATCATTCAATAAACCACAATAGTTAGAAATACAAAATTGGCGAGTATCACCTTTAACTCATAACCCTTAGCACTTTTATTTAAGTTTAACGTTACTTTAGTACGATAACTTCTGTTAATAAAATGTCATTCCATTATTAACCATTGATAAGTGAGATATTAATTTGTTTAATTTCAAGCTAACCAACAAAAACAAAGGTTCTTTACCCTTTAGTTCTTATCGTAGTTCTAACTTTCAATGTGGAGATTGAAATAAAGTATCAAATCCTGTAATATATGAACCACATTCTCCTTCTGGGTATTTCTCCTCGTTATAGCTTGTCCATTCCATTGGGACTTAAAAGAACGGCTGGGTTGACGACGTTTCGGTCAAATTATATCAAGTCTTCTCGTTCTCAATCTTGTTACTGGTGAGCCGAAAAGTAGGTTATTTTGGTTCCACTTCTTACCCCCCGTTGTGTATTTGAGAACTACTTGATGCTATTTTTCTGTTTGTATACAGCAACAATCGTCAGTCGTCATGCTTAAAGAAAAACATTTCATTCACCTTTGTATGTTTTATTCATTGTAATTATTAACCAATTTTCTGTTTCAAGACTATTAATTCTAAATTTAGTAAATTGGTTAGGTTCATGAGCTTACACTCGCAAGAACTGGACTTCGCCCAATTAAGTTGCATTATATTTTTTCGTGTATACTCACCGGTTGTACCGTAACTTAATAGAAATAGAAAGCATTATTATTGTTATTATTGTTATATAATGCAGTAATTCTTGATATAAGTTAAATCGTTCCATTAGTGACAGACAAACGGTTATAAACACATTTTAGCTGATAAACAGTTGTTAAGTACATAAAGCCGTTTAGTGGTACCGTTGAGTGCCGACTTCTTTACTAAAGATAGTACTTAGATCAGTTAGCAACGCAATCCTCTTAACCAGTCGTTAAACTTGGGCATTTTATAAATTATGTTTTGATTTATTTCACTGTTTAGAAAACTTCAATAATGAAACCGCAAGTTTTAATATTACATATTCACAAAGAAAAGTTTTCGAAGAACTTCTTTGCACATACCTATTTATATAAATAGTTAAGCAGGTTACTGGATTTATAACTATGTAATTATCTGCAGATCCAATAACGTTAAATTTAGCTAAAAATACGATCGATTTTGATTATTAATGTTTGAAAATCGTAAATACGTAAATAGTATGTATATTAGATGCCAGTGCGCTGTCATGGATGTTTTTATGCAGTACGAAACCGATTTTAAACCTCCCGGGGTTATCCTAAACCCCTAAAAGGTACGAGTGCCGTACACTATTTCTTGTATTCGTTTAAGAAATATAATTTGTTTCCATACCGCATTATGGTTTGTGTATAAAAACGAACAATCACAAAAAATAAATTTGAATCGTAAAAAATCGTTTAATATAACAAAAACTAACGGTTTTTAAACTAAAATGTACATCATTTAATAAATTACAAATTAACAAGATTACACCGTTTGTTACAGGTAGATTAACTTTATGTTCAACTTACGTTAATGTAAACAATAGACAACCTTAATTTAATTATAAAATCTCAATTCACTGAAGTGGATTTTATTTTAAGATGTAATAATTTTCTAAATTTCCATTAGCATTCAGCTAAAGCCTGAAATGCTATGTTCAGAAGAATGTAGACTGTACATTCAAATGAGAATTTGGTTTGCCACATCAGATGACACACTTATTACATAAAACTAAATTAGACATAATTTAATTTGCATTCATCATTTATATAAATTGGTCATCCATAAGAGAAGAAAAACATTTACAGAGAACATTGATTTTCGTTACATTAAAAGTAGCACTAAAAGTTAACATGTTAATATGTAAAAATACACTTTTAACAGAATACTTATTTTCTTAGATAAACTTGAAGCTTTTTACTTACTTTTTATACAGAAGAATGGAATTTCGATTTAAATTTTTTTTTGTACACACATTAAAACTTTCACACAACGCTTCAGCAGGTAATCCCAGAGGAGCCAACCCAACTGCTACTGAATAATTCTTCACCTGATTTATGTGACACAATTTTGTTATGAATTACTCGCTTCTGGTGTAATCTTGATTTTTAATTCCGGAAAACGAATGTATTGTAATAATATCGCAATCGTGATATTTATTATAAAAATACAAATATAGATATTAGTAAAAGAGAAATTGTATTTAATACGTTTCGGTTCTTGTTGTAATATTAATAATAGGATTATTGACCAACAGATAAATAAATCTGGCTTACGTTACAAATGTTTTGGCCATGTTGGCATCGATCGATTCTTTGTAATTTGTTTTATACTTAGATGCAAGTTTCGTGAAAATAGGTTATTCAAGTTAGTGAATATTGAAATCTAAGTGTATTTCAATGAAAACTTAAATGAAAGATTTTTATATAGTTTATATGGTTTATACAGTATTGCCCAAAATAAACAGTACTGAACTTGTAATTGTTTTATTTATTTAAGAAATACATATTATTGACACTTTATTACATGTACTGAACTTGTAATTGTTTTATTTATTTAAGAAATACATATTATTGTCACTTTATTACATGTTTTAAAAGTGCACCTCCTCGTTCAAGACAGACTTCATAACGATGTACTAAGTTTCTCGTCATGTTAAAGAATAAGGGTTGTCTCAGGTCTGCGAAGAAGGCTCTAACGGCATCCTTTAATTCATCGATGGTTTGTGGTCTCCTTTTGAAAACGACATTTTTAGCCATGCCCCAAATGTATGCGTCTGGAAATGTGAGGTCTGGAGAATGTGAAGGATAAGGGAAGTCAGTAAATCGTGAAATGAATCTGCTTGGACAATGTCCCTGAAGCAAATGACGAACTGCGGCAGCAGTATGGCAAGTTGCCCCGTCCTGCTGAAAAAATTGGTCTCGAAATGCCAAATTACATGCACGACAGAATTGACGTAGATCGGGGATAAAGCATCTTAAAATTTGTATGTACCTCTGTTGATTTAGTGTGGCTTGCCTACCATTCTCTTCGATGAAGTATGAACCAATGATTCCGTGTCCCGAAACTGCACTCCAGACACTCACTTTTGCACTATGTAAAGGAACTTCTTGAACCACATCGGGTCTGGCAAAGCCTAGAATTCAAAAATTCAGGATTTTCATACTGTAACGCGAGAATTCTGGCGCAATATTCCTCTCTACTGCGATAATCCCGAGGATGTAATTGTTGACGTACCTGAATCACATACGAAAATGCACCCAGCTCCTTCAGGATTCTTTGCAAGGAAATTCTTTTTAAACCAAGTTGCAACGCTGTCCTTGTCTGGCTGACTTTCGGATTTTCTAAGATCTGCTCAAAAACACGTTCATGTTTATTGTTATTGTTAACTGTTCTGGGACGCTCCGAGTTTCCTTTTCGTTGGCACAATACATTACCCGTATTTCTGAACTTTTCAATAACCTTTAAAATTACAACATTACTTGGAGAATGTTTATTAAACCGTTGTGTGAATTGATCACACACGTATCGCAGATTTGCACCATTACGTCGGCCGATTCCATATGAACGAAAATAATACTCTACCAGAAACACTTTCTCTGTACTTAACACCATTTTTAAAAATTAGGCTAACTTGTATGACAGCGCGCGCATAGAGACATCGTCGACTTAGTTTCAGTACTGTTTATTTCGGGCAATACTGTATTAACGACTGTAAGTAACATAATCGATTTTTTTTTTCAGGATCAGAACTTGCAAAGTTATTCAATAAGGTTACAACACTTTTCCAATAAGGATGAATCCAAACCGTTTAGGGATCCTTAAATCAACTTTTTAAGATTGATAATTCTTTCATAACTATTTCCAAAAAGTGTTACATAAATTTAACATATTTTAAGGTGTACAACTGAGAAAGGCGGCCGCCCATAACTCAGAAACTATTTGAGATTGAGCAACGAAATAAAAAATAAACGTGACCAAGAGAAAATGCTGGCAATTATTTTTAATTTCCTACCATTGCCGTAGAGGGCGTTCCACTGATTTCAAATTGAAATTCCCATTTTTTGGGCAATCTTCCTTAGTAATGTATTTAAAAAAATATATCCATTGTAAACTATTGATCAATATGTAAAACTTTGTTTAATGAATTTTTACGATTGCTGTTAATATAAAGGGAGAGGGAACCAAATAAAGTGTTACTGGAAAAAATCGTGTCACTTCGAAACGATGTTGAATTTGTCAATATTGGTCTCGATATTAAGGGAATACTTGATATTACTAAACCACAACAATTGGTTATCTCCGTATACTAATAGAGGGCACAACTGTTGAAGGAACAAAACGGTTGACTTTTGTAAAAAAATTCAAATGATACGAATGATTTGTAGCGATTATGTCAAAGCTGTACATTGGATCACAAAGTGACATTAAGTGTATTTCGGTTGTTGTATTATAAGCAAAAATGCCAATTTCCAATGAAGAAGCATTTGATATGTTGAATTTATCATATGCGATATCTCAACAGACGGAGATAGGACCGTTGAGTTTTTGTTGATTAGCATCTATCGATATATATATATATATATATATATATATATATATATATATATATATATATATAGGGTGACAGAAAAAAGTGCCATGCATAGTGCCACGTGATAGAGGATACTAAAATAAGAAAAAAGTTCCTATGAACTTAGGTCCGCAACGCCTTCGTTTAAAAGATATAGGGTGTTGAAGTTTAATTATTTTTTGTTTTTTTTATATCTTTTTACAATGATGTAATAAGCGGACGAAACTTTGTATACAGGGGCTTTTTATCACGCAGAATTCAAATATGACCTTAGTTCTTCTTTTATTACTGATAGAGGGCGCCACATACAGGTTTCCATCTTACACTGTATGTCATTTTCGACTGGAAAAATTTATTTTCCCACCTTTTCTGCTTCAGAAAGGTATACCCTATTGAAGTGGCTAGGACCAACGGTTTACGATAAAAATGCATCCGATGCATGCAAATTATCCAAAAGCGCCAAAGTAACTTATTTGCAAAAACAATGACATAACACTTCAACAATTAAGTTTTAATAGCAACAATGAAGGGCAGTGATTAAAAAAAACATTACATTTTTAGATGTTCAAATTGTTGTCCTTGTACTTGCATACATTTTTCAATTCTTCTTCCTAAGGATTGACCGCAACTTTGAAATATTCCTGGGTTATTACGGAATCTATCTGCGGATTCCATAATTCTTATCCATAGTTGCTCTTCATTATGTATTTCTACAGAATAAACATCATTTTCATGAATACCCAAAATGAAAAATCGAGATTAAGGTCGGACTACGAGCTGGCCATACAGGTCCTTCTCGACCAATCCACGTATTTCCAAATCTATCCAAAAATTCATATTTGAATTCTGCGTGATAAAAAGCCTGTATACAAAATTTCGTCCGCTTATTACATCATTGTAGAAGATATTAAGATAAAATCAAAAATAATTAAACTTCAACACTATATCTTTTAAACAAAGGCGTTGCGGACCTAAGTTCATAGGAACTTTTTCTTATTTTAGTGTCCTCTATCGCTGGCACTCATTATATATATATATATATATATATATATATATATATATATATATATATATATATATATATATATGGTTCAATATAATCGGACGCACTCAATAACTCTTTTTATTGCGTTTCACAAGAAAATGTTTAAATAGTTTTTATTCATTTACAAATACTCTATTAAGTGCTTGGTTTAGATAATTTTTTAAGCTTCCGGTTTGACCGGAAGCGCACAATTTTATTTTTTAAATCACACTGTATATATATTTTTGAATTTTTGCATTGCCTATTTTTTTCTCAATACATACGTATAAAATTCTTATAGGGTTTTATAAAACAAAATTAGACAAAAATGCCATCGAAAGTTGTTCAATTTTATTATATGATTAGAAAAATTAAACAAAATCAGTTATAATTAGCGAATAAATTGTTCTAAGTTGCCACCATTCTGTTCTACACATGTTTCTAATCGTCGCCTGAGTTCATGGTTAGTTGCGTTTTTGATTTGCTGCGTAGTTAAATTAACACATGCAGCTGTAATTTTATTTTTTAAGTCTATAACATTTAAAGGTGGATCGGCGTACACCACTGTTTTTAAATGAAAAAGTCTAACGGTGTAAGATCCGGTGATCTCGCAGGCCATTCTACCGGGCCGTTAGTTCCTATCCATCGTTCATTGAACGTTTGATTAAGATATTCTTTTACTATCAACGCGTTGTGAGCTGGAACTCCATCTTGCTGGAAATACAATTGTTGTCGCAGAAGCAGAGGAAACTCATCGAACATTGTTGGTAGCACGTTATCTAAAAATTCAAGATACCTATTGGCGTTTAGATTACCATCATAGAAATAAGGCACTAGTAATTGGTTTCCAATTAAATCGCACCAAACATTAGTACCCCATACGGTTTGATGGATAGTTTCCATTGACCAATGAGGATTTTCGTCAGACCAATAACGATTGTTTTGTTTATTAATAACTCCATTATTTGTAAACTTGGATTCATCTGTCCATAAAATATGATCTAAAAATAATGGATTGTGATCACATTGCTCAACTATCCATGCAATCAAAGTTAATCTCCGATCAGAGTCTTGAGGCCGCAAGTGTTGAACCAAATCGACTTTATAAGGCAGCATTTTGAAATTTTTTAATGTCCTGTGAATTGAGCCAACTGATACACCTACTTCTTGCACTACATGTCTAATAGATGACCGTGGATTTACTCTAAAATAACCCAATATTTGTACTTCAATATCTTCGGTCAAAACATTTCTTTGTTGTTCTAAATTCTGATAATAATTTACTCCTGGTAATGTTCCACGCATTCTAAGCGATTGTTCAATTTTTCGTATGTAACTTTCGGAAGGATGGTATCTATTGGGATATCTTTGTGCGTATAATTCTACCGCTCGTCGAGAATTACGTTTACATTCACCGAAAATTAACAACAGCTCAACTTTTTCACTGTTATTCATTTTAAACAATTATTTCGATTGAAATCAAATTAAACCTTTAGCTGATTGTCAATTGCAATAAACGAAAAAACAATTGCGATGCGATTTTGTTGACGTACGCTGCCTACGGTTTTGTTTGATTCTTCTAATCGTATAATAAAATTGAAAAACTTTCGATGGAAATTTTTCTCTAATTTTTTTTTACAAAACCCTATAAGAATTTTGTACGTATGTATTGAGAAAAAATAAGCAATGCAAAAATGCAAAAATATATATACAGTGTGGATTAAAAAAATGAAATTATGTGCGCTTCCGGTCAAACCGGAAGATTAAAAAATTATCTAAACCAAGCACTTAATAGAGTATTTGTAAATGAATAAAAAACTATTTAAACACTTTCTCGTGAAACGCAATACAAAAGAGTTATTGAGTGCGTCCGATTATATTGAACGCACTGTATATATATATATATATATATATATATATATATATATATATATATATATATATATATATATATGCCAAGACATTTGTGGAAGTTTCCCTCGGTACAACCTAGAGCACATCTATTATACATGTACGGGATGCCCACGAGATCACTTTCCGGCTGCCATTTTTTATTTATCTATCGATTTAAATGAAACTTGGCATTGTTACTCTAACCAAACGTCATTTTTATGAATTTTTGACAAGCATTTCTGACTTCGGTTTCACCAAATGACCTTAACTTTGATTTTAAATGACAGTATATGTTTTGTTTTTCGATTCTGGAGGTCATTTTACGGCCGATTGCGTAATATTTAAATCGATTTTTTCCAAATGTAATTTTAAAATTGAATTTTATTTTCTCATCCAGAGTGCAAACGTCTTAAAATCATTCTACATACTTAACGCACTTCCAGAAAAATGCGAACTCACTTTTATCTTTGTTAACTTTTTTACTAGAACCTTCTAAACTTTATTTTTGCGGCAGCTCAAAAAAATTAAATGGATGCATACCACTTTCATAAAACTACTAAATGCAGTATTTTAAAACGAATTTAATGACGTATAACACGTTTTGTCATTTTTACCCATTTTCGATTTAAAACATTTTTATTTTTATATTTACGTCTTAATCCGAAAAACAAAAAAATACACAGGGGGTGTCATTTAAAAATCAAAAGTTAAGGTCATTTCGGTGAAACCAAGTCAAATGCTTGTCAAAAATTCCTAAAATGACGTTTGGGTAGAGTAACAATGCCAAGTTTCATTAAATCGATAGATAAATAAAAAATGGCAGCAAAGTGATCTCGTTGTATACATATATATATATATATATATATATATATATATATATATATATATATATATATATATATATATATATATGGTGACAGAAAAAGTGCGTGCCTAGTGCCACGATAGAGGACACTAAAATAAGAAAAAGTTCCTATGAACTTAGTCCGCAACGCCTTCGTTTAAAAGATATAGCTTTAGCCATTAAACTTAGAAGATAAGTTTAAATACGAAAGTTGTCTACAACAAGAAGAACAAGAAGAACTTGTTAATATGATTTACGTCCTTGGTGAAAGCGATAAAAATTGTCTTTTAGCTCATCGAATTTATAAGCAAAAATTTCCAAATGTACGACACCCGCAAGTTTCAGCATTTGCAAGAATAAAAGAGCGTTTCGAGCAAACAAGCAGTATTCATTACGAAGACAATTTAGAACGAGAAAGAACCGCAATTAACAAAGGTAATGAACATTTAGTTCTTCAATCCGTGATTGAAAATCCTCACGTTTCTTGCCGACAATTGGAATTAGAAGTTGAGTTTCAAAAACATCAGTTAATAGAATTATAAAAAAATATAATATCATCCATACCATGTCCAACTTGCACAAGAATTAGACGAGGATGACTTCGTTAATAGATTAAACTTTTGCAATTGGGCCATAAATAAAAATTTAGAAAAACCCAACTATTTTAGCACGATCTTATTTACTGATGAAGCTACTTTCCACAAAAATGGATACGTTAATAGACATAATTTCCATTATTACGATACTGAGAATCCCAGATTTGTAATTCCTGTTGATCATCAACACCGCTGGTCACTTAATGTTTGGGCCGGAATTATTGGGGAAAGAATTATAGGACCATATTTTTTGAAAACACGGTCAATGGAGATTCATTTCTAAACTTCTTGCGCAACGAATTTGAAACTTTTATTGAAGAATTACCTTTACAAACAATTAGAGAAATGTGGCTGCAATTAGATGGCGCTCCTCCGCATTTTAGCAGAAACGTTAGAAATTATTTAAATATCCAGTTTCAAAACAAATGGATTGGAAGAGGAGGGCCTATCTCCAGGCCTGCAAGATCACCTGACTTTACAAAGCTGGACTTTTTTCTTTTGGGTTGGATTAAAGAAAAAGTCTATCAAACTCCTCCAACGACTGTAGATGATACAAAGGCAAGAATTACAGACGTCATTCAAAATATAAATGTTTCCACGTTACGAAAAGTAAATTTGTCGTTTATTCAAAGACTTCATGTTTGCCAGCAACAAAATGGTGGTCACATTGAACATTTATTATAATTTTAAGTGTCTGTATTTCAGTTAATATGTTTTTTAGTTTCTTATGCATTCATAGCTTGCTTTGACCGACTAATGTTACTCTTCTTCAGTGTTACCAACGAAAAAAATTGAACAAACTTAGATATCTCCGAAACTATTAGAGATAGGTATAGAACATATTTAACAGAAATGAAAGCTGACTAATAGACAAAGACAAGGCATTAAAAAAATATAGGGTGTGCCATTTAAAAAAATGAAGATATAGCATTTTCAAATTTATGTTATTGAATTAATTTTTGTGATCACTCTGTATATTGAAATCTAATTTTGACAATAGATTAAAGTAAGTTTATGTATGAATAAATTCTATACCAAAGATTATTTTTTTATCTTTAAAAATAACTGAGATACGCCTACTTGAATTTCTACATAAAAATGTCAGTTTTTAGTTAACTTTGCAAATATCTCAAAAACTGCAAAGAGAATCGAAAAATAAAATAATATATAGGGTGTTCTATTTAAAAATCAAAAGTTCTATATTGTACCGATTTTATATTACACCCTGTAGAAACCACACTAATTTCAGATTATGCAGCTTATAAAAACTTTCGTATTTAAACTTATCTTCATTTCTTAGAAAATAAATCTATAATAATGTTTCAACTCTATTATTTATGCGATAAATGTGCAATTTCCCTTAGATAAAGTAATACTTCGGCATTGCCATAGCCAGCTGCTACTTGCCGGTAGGTTAGGTTAGGTATATTTCAAAATGTGCATAAGTACTAGTTCAGTATTTTAATAAAATACTTTTCGCTGGACGAACCATCCGCTGAACGAATAGTCCTGGACGAACTGTCCTGGGACGAAACGTCCTAGAATCAAAGCCGACGTATTGAGTGCCACTGACCTTTTATAATTCACGTTTACATAAAAACACAAACACTTCTCACACACTGATAAATTTTGTAGTAGTATTATTGTTACAGTAGGTATGCATGAAAAAACAACAAAATTAAGACAAAACAAAGGATAAAAATAACGAAAATGTATAAAAATTACAAAAGTTGGTTAAAATGTTGGCCCTGAATTTCAACATCCAATTGCGCACGACGAATCCAGTTCTGTGATAATCGTGGAACTTGGCGTAAATTATCTGCAGCGGTATTGATATTGTCGATTGGGAAATCGTTCCAAATACCCATAAGTCTTGCACGTTCAACGTTTTCTTCAGCAGCTCCATACACTATTATCATATCTACGTATTCATCATTACTTAATTCACCATTAGTTCACGAATTAGTAACCAATAATATTAATCAATACGTCAATAACAACAATTAAAGTAGGCACTTAATTTCCGACGTTTAAGTAACTTCGACATACTTGATTAGATTAAATACACCAGACGATTTCAATAAATGAACATATAACTGGGTATTTTAAAGAACAATTTAAATAGCCATAACTCCCATGTTATAAAAGTTTTATTAAATTTTAAGTGAACTTTGTTGATTTAACTTTCAAACATTCCAAATTTGAATTCAAAACTTATGTTAGTGCCGTATTTTATAAAAAAAGCTCAATTGTTTATAATAACTTTAAACCGTTGTAACTTTCTTATTATTAACATTTGAGCTAATTTTTTTTAAAACAACTTTGTTTTGATCCCTTTTACTTGCCTTTACAGTTTCCTCCGTAGGTTAGAAATCACCCTGAATTTATATTATTTATTGCTTCATTCCTACGTATACTATTCCTGCATTCCCACGCATAATATTCCTACCTTTTTAGATTCCATCCATATGTCCTTCATCAAGTTTTGATACATCAAGAATTTGATAGAAAGTTGAACTTTTGCAACTGGCTGTTAAATATGACACAAGAGGATCGTCAATTTTTACCTAAAATTTTGTGGATAGACGTAAGGTTATTTTGACACACCATGTATATGCAGTATCTTGATAACGTATGTAACGTATTTTGAATGTAAATGAAGTAAGTTTGCACGAAAAAAAAATTAGAATTTAATGAAGCATTAGTTAACATATGAAAGAATATTTAAATGTTGTAGAAAGATTTTCGTGTTGAAAGCATTAAATTTTGTTGAGAAATAGTGTTCTGTGACAATTTTACTGGAACAGCACTGGTAACGCACTTCTGGTTCTTGGTACTGTGTATAAAGAATTTGTATTAAAGAAATGGTTGTAGACGTATGAGTGAGTGAGTTTGTGATATATTGATATGGAATTAACGTGCAGTAAGGAATATGTATGCATATTTTTGTTTGTAAAAATTTTGTAACATTATGCAATAAAGGAAAATTTAATGCATGTTCAAGAATGAAGTTAGAATGTGAGGTAGTTGCCTAAATTGTGAGTAAATTCAAGATGGATGCGTTCTTCTTACTTTGCGTTGGGTCCATACGGACTTCCACTCGGAAAAGAAACGCGTGATAGGTGAATTTTGATAGTAGCGCGAATATATTGTGACGCTTTGGTAACATGGCGGGCAGAAGGTATATAATAGAGCCCAATTGAAGGGTGAGTTCAGTTCAGATAGTTCGAGCAGAGCTTAAGTAAGGGTCCCGCGCGTTGTTTTGGAGGGACCATTAGAATGGTCGGTTTTGGATTTTATTTGTGAAATTGTAGTTCAATAGCAGCGCTTATATAAGAGGTTTCAATAACACATAAGGGGATAAATCATATATAGACATTCATAAAAAAATAGTTTATTGTGAGTTGAAGATAATAGTGATTTTCTTCAATAAATTTACAAAGTGCGAAAGCAGATTTGAAAATAACACAGAAAATATTTTGTTGACAGTGTTCAGTAGTAGAGTGTACGACGATAATAATATAAAGAAAGTCTAAAGTAACCCTTTAAGTAATCGAACTAAAAGAAAAATTTAGTGAAGACGTTAACATTGACATTATAATGTGTACAATCGTTAGTAATACCCAATTAATTGTACAAAACAAATAAGAGTTTTAATATATTTATGTGAAAATAAATATTCTTTAGTGAGTTAAACATTTACGTTGAAGGGCAAACATTAAATCATAATGTGATGTTACGTTAAAGCAGAGCCTATGAAGATACGCGAGTGAACTATGGACACTGCGCTCGCGAGTGTTACAGCCGAATGCATTAACGGATACGGTTGTCTTCTGTCTTGTGTATAGTGCATTTGCAAATTTAAAAAAGATTACTGAAAGCAGCCAATATGGACTTGACTATACCTATGGACAAAGAATTAATTAACGTAATGTGTAAGAATTAGATTTTGTTTAACAGATATCTTTTAAGTGCATTTTTGATTGTTGCGTTAATCATTGTTCATTGTAAGTAAAAGGGATAATCGAATTTTATCTATTTTTAATGTGTTTAGTATTAAGATTTTGGGGGAATTTTTGGTCTATAAGCGTTGATTTTTGTGGTGATTTCTTTAACCACGAGTGTGTACATATGTACAATTGCAAATTTGTCAATATATATATATATATATATATATATATATATATATATATATATATATATATATATATATATATATATATATATAATATATATATATATATATATGTATATATATATATATATATATATATATATTAATTTTACTTTGTTGTTTATTTGTGTCAGCTGAGAGAAAATTTTTAGAACCTATCAATTTACCTAATGGGTTATATCTTTTGATAATTGAAATTAATCTTTGTTTATTTTGAGTTTAATGGTCGATTTGAAATTGCAATGAGCCAGATCGATTACAAAATTTTATTTTTACTTTACAGTCAATCAAATGCAGACACTGATAACTGAATATTTTTATTAAGCATAAATTACAGATTTGAAGTATTAAAATTTAAACCTATTGATAAATGTCTAAATACGATTTTTAAAGATGAAGTATTAAATAAAATATAAAGATATTATTTATGATGAAATCACGGACCGTTCTGTTTTTACATTTTTCAGCAACTAATTAATGTTCTGTTGAAATAACACTTATTAAATAGATTTTTTAAATTTTTGATTCTTTTATAAATTGGGTATTGTTTATTTAATTCAGAGCGTTATAACAGTTAGAAATATAAATTTATAGATATACGAGGGATACTTAAAAAGTATTCAAATTAATGTTTTATGATTTGGAATTTTCATGTGTACGAGGTGTGTTCAATAAGTTTACGACGACCCGTCTATTTCAAAATTTTCTTAAGCTATTGGAACAATTTATTTTGAAGTGTGATTGAATTTGAGTGGTGAATGATTTTACTGAGTAGGCTGCGATCCTGTCTTCCACAGTCAGATAAATTTAAGGTTGTGGTGGCGCCTAGAGACAATTGTTTTCAGACCGAGCTTGATGAGTTGTCGATTTACGGTAAGTATAAGGTGTTTGAAACTACTTTTCAATCATTTCACTCCTTATATTGACCCCGCCCATTTCCACTATAGCTGGCTTAGCAACGCGCTTACTTCGGTAAGCCTGCACGGCGCCTAGTGCGTTTTGGACGTGTAACGCTTTTAGTTGTGTAACATTTCCAGGCAGGTGGAGGTAGAAGGAGTATATTCCCCTGGCTTCCTCGTTCTCCGGATTGGTTTCTATTAATCGGGCCGGTTGAAGGATGTGGTATATCAAACTAGAGCGACGGCAAGAGAGATCTACTAAATAGAATTCAAGAGGGATTACGTTCAATACCGGTGGCAGAAATTGAATATGCAGTGCAGTCCAGAAGAGATAAGATCCAGTTGTGTATTGAAAATGATGGTCGACAGTTTGAGCGCTTAGGACGTCATTAAAAGTAATAGGTATTTATTAAATCGCTCCTTTCAGGACCACAGAAATTGTGAATGAAATTAAGTTTTCATAGCCTACTTATTTATTTTAAACGTACAGTTTGTTTATATTTCAAATTGTCTGTTATATTACTACATTTTTGACTATATCTTTGGTTTATAATAACCATTGACATATATTTTTTTTAAATACTCCCTTATTAATTTTCCTACCAGTAGCAATGAAAAAACATTCGGTATCATTTGAATTTTTTTTAGAAAAGTCGGCCGTTTTGTTTCGTCAACAAGTTGCGCCCTCTTTTGGTAGATAGAGACAAGAAATGGTTGTGGTTTTGGATTTGTTTGGTAATATCAAGTATTCCCTTACCATCGAGGCCAGTCTCGTTTCGAAGTTACACGATTTTTTCCAGTAACACGTTATATGGTCCCCCCTTCCCTTATTTTGACAGCAATCATAAAAATTCATTAAACATTTTACATATTGATCACTAGTTTACAATGGATTTATTTTTTTTAAATACATTACTAAGGAAATTGCCAAAAAAATGGGAATTTCAATTTGAAATCAGTGAAACGCCGTTTGGCAATGGTAGGAAATTAAAAATAATTTCCAGCATTTTCTCTTGGCCCCATTTATTATAAAAATTTTATTTCACTGCGCAATCTCAAGTAGTTTCTGAGTTATGGTCGGCGCCTTTCTTAGTTGTACACCCGGTACTTATTCAGCCGATTTTATGGTTGTCTCAAACGTTAATAACCAGTTGACTTTTATAATAATTTTGATCGTTAAGATTTGTTCGTATTGGTATTGAAAAAAATTTAAACACGAAAACAAAATTGGACCCATAACATAAAGAAACAACACGTATCTTCAATGCAGAACTAGCATAAATCACATTTGGAAAATTTTACAGGTTGGGCGGTTTTTTTTACATCAAGTGGGTATGCTAGCTTTTTATGAAACTTTGGAGAAATGTAACAAAATGAACTGCTTGCCATTAAAGTTCTTCAATTTTTTCATTTTTTAGAAAAAATATGAACGTAGGCTGCTAGATGACCTGTAACGATGTGGACATAGGCGTACGACATCTATGTTGGTTATTGCAAGGAGACTCATTTCTAGGATCAATTATGGAAATATATCGATCACTAAAACTTTCGTTTAGAAATGGTACTATAATACGAGAATTATTCTATTGGAAATAAATATATCGGGTGTCCAAGAAGTCTGGAAACGGCGTAATAACTTTTTTCAGGTCAAAAAATATGAAGATTTGAAAAAATTCCTTTAGTAAGTTTTCTCGAGGAATTGAATGGTAATTTGGGCCCTATGCACTAAAAGGCCCTGAAGGGGCTCAACTTTGAAATTTCAAATAGGAACCATCGTTCTTCAATTTCATATTTGGATTCAGCGAAAAATACGTTAGAATACGTCTTTACTTTTTTAAGGGGCCTAAAGCCCTTTTTTAGGGTCCAAAATAGATCTAAAAAGGTCCTAAATATAAAAAACCTAAATTTGTAGTAGATACCTTGTTTTTATCTTGAGTATTTGATCCAATGAAAAATTCTACCATTTAATCTCTAATAGGGCTCTAGGGTCCCTATTGAAGAGCCGCTAAATGGTTTAGGAGAGTACTGTATAGCAAAGACAAAACTTTTAAAGTTTGTACCTTATTTTTATCTTGTATTAGATCCAATAACGAAATTTACTATATAGCTTCTTATAAGGTATTAAACTTTTCTAAAACAGTCTTATATATCAGAAATCTCAATTTGAAGTATGCACCTTATTTTTATCCTTGATTGATTCATTTAGGCCCTTAAGTGGCTCAAAATCAACTTTGTAGCCCTCGTTAGGGCCCTGGAGCATTATTACAGGATAAAATGTTAAATTCCTTATTAAACTAAGAATTAATGATAAAAAAGCTACATTCTTCAAATTTCGATTTTTACTATACAAGATTCTTAGCACCTCACAAAAAAGTAAAGACGTATTTTGGTGTCGAATTTACCGCTTAATCGAAATATGAAATAAAAAGGTATGGTTTAAATTTTAAATTTCAAAGTTGGGTCATACAGACCCTTTTAAGGCTATAGGGTTCAAAATCTAGTATTACCGTTCCTCAAGAAAAATTACCAAAGGAACCTTTTTCAATTTTTTTTGCAAAAAAACGTCTTAAGCGTTTCCAGACTTTTCAGGCGCCCTGTATGTTATTCAATAGCGCCAACAGAATCTCATCTATAATTGGGGAAGAATATTGAGAAAATTTTCAGATATTTATTTGCGGGTAGGTTTCCTTCAAAAATATAAAATTTTACTGTTGGCCCCAAAATAAAACAGAAAACGTTGGCAAATCGGCCTTGGTATTCCTTTGTAAACGATTTCATTGACTAATATTTCGAACTATATCTATTCAATACTCCGCTAATGTCAAATGTGCTTGGTCGGAGCAAATAAGTATTTCTTGAAAATTTTGGTACACGGTGCACGTCTATAAACTATCAACAAACATGAATCCTGCGGTCTACACCTCCTGAACTTAGATGGTGTATTACTTTAATACTATGTAAGTGTTATATTTATTTTCTTAATACTCTTTGTATTCTGGTTTTGGTTATTCTAAATCATTTTCCAATTTTCTACAGGGATACATTTGATTCGCCTGCACGCTTTTTGAAACATTAATTTCGTGTACTTGCTGGTTACTTTTGTTATAACATGCAAGGTTTGCAAAATAATCCAGGATTTGTCAAATTAAACTTAATTCGAGGACATATAATTTTAATTTGTCTGCTCTCAAGATATCTCAATATTAATATTCTTAGTCGTATCGTCGTAGGTGTATTGAATGTTATTTTCTTATTAAAAGCCGAATTGAAATTTTCTATACACTTGTTTATATACATTTCAGCGGCTTCATCGCCACTTTCTTTGCATTGTAAGTAACAAATGATAACATGTCAGATGTTTCAAAACTTGAAAATCTTTCTTGTGTCGCCATAATTGAATTTTCGCATAATAAACTAAACCAAAGTAAGTTTTTAATAGCACATCTATAATACTCAAACTAATAATGACAAACGAGTTATAGCAATTATATTTTGTATTTGTTTTATCATGGCGGACCATGGCCTACTGAAATATAGTTATAGCTTTACCAATTTCAATTTACAATAAACATATATACATGTATATATTTTTGAAAAGCTTAAGACAGAGCCAACCGAATTTAAGTATTTAAGCAAAACATAATTTTATGTTGTTATATGAAAATCACAAAATTTAAATTTAACTAAATACGCTTCTAAATTCTGTAAAAAAAAGATGCATTTCTAGTTTTTCAATCTCTCAAAAGATACGAGGGATGTGCCAAAATTTTAAATTTTCAAAATTACCCTGTATTACAGAAACAAATACAGCTAGAAAAGTTTTGTTTGCGGATTCTTTCATTTCACAAAAAAGTAGTGCAGTGATGCGAAAACCGCAACCTTATATAATTTACAGGAACGGAAATATCGCGCAATTTGATCGAAAATGGGATACTATACTGTACCGGAAATTAATACTAGAAAGTCGGTTAATTCGAGATTCGATACATAACCTTTGCTAGACTGCATAGTCCCCAGTTCAGCCAGGTGAATGATTCGTTAAATGTTCTCATAGGGCCTTAAGGGGATCGGCTTTGACGCAAACCTTAGTCAGTACTTACATGATGTGTGCAATAATCATAGAGATTCTTATAAGCCCTGCTAAAAGTGTAATTTTTTACTCCTTAAAAATGTTATTATTGGAATCTTAGATTTGTAATAAGATTTCGTTCAACCATAAATAAAAATTCAACGAACGCATATTAATAGGGTAGACGCTATCTTCGACATACGGTAAGAGTAACGTGACAGCAACAGGCTGCAATTAATATCTGAATTTCAATTGCTTATCTGTTCCCATCCATTTTCTTATTTTACTCTTTGAAGTGATACCCCTATCAATCAAATTTTACAGCCTTTTTTTTTTAAGATTATGTTCGACTAGTTACTTAATACATTTTACTTTAACATTTTTTTTAATTTCTAGTTGACTTTTATTACTGATAACTATCACAAGGTTTGACTACTTAAATTGGCGTAAATTTTACTAATTATAAGGACTATTCTTTAACCTCGTTATCCCTTCGAGATTCTTCGTCAAATCTCTTAACCTATAATTATAGTCTAGTTTCAGTAAAGCGATGTATATTCTACATACGATCTATACACTTACGTCATAGCCTGGAAGCTGTTTCTATCGTCCAGCAGGAGATAGATAGAACCCAGACTCGATTGGTATAGAGGTAATCGTATCTTAATAGATAACCACTGTATCAAACTTAATAAGCTACGGAATTTGTTGAAGACTACCAAAATTATGGGTAAAATATAACGGTCTAGACACAACAACTAAACACCATTTCATTGGGTTAAAAGCGAACCCTAATGAAGTCCACACACCGTAAAACCATCAAATATATTTAGATAATAAACACAAACTATCAATGAATAAATTAGTTCAACTTAATATATTACAATTTACGTTGCAAAAATGATCTGTAAATCTATGGCGTCACAAGACACTAGAAGTGTTCGACGAAAATCGCGTAGTAACCAGGTTGGTGTAACGAAATACACGGGATAGTCTATAGGTGAATGAATTGCCGCGACCGCGTGTAAAGTTAGTAGGGTAACTTTAAGACAGCGTGTTAGGTAAATGCAGTGAGTTAAAAATGAAACATAATTTTACAGTGTTCAGGATATCTAAAGTTAAAATATTCAAACATTACGTTTTAAAAGAGACTATCACATATTTCGTCTTATCTTCGTGAATTTCTAGCCCTCTTATCCTCGCTTCTCTATCTAAGTATTGCAGTATTTTTTCCAAGCTTCTTATCTCTCGCCATTATTACTAGATCATCAGCATACACTATGACTTGTGTACTGTTCTGCGAGATCATTCTTCCGACTTCCGATGCTTTTATTACTCCATCCAACGTTATATTAAACAGCGTTGTCGATAGTGCGCCCCCCCTGTCTTACTCCTGTTTCCATTTTTATTTCTCTTGACTGTCCTTTTGTGGTTACTCTTCCAGTTGCGTTTTCCATGGTTATACTTGCTCTTGTTATGTTTTCCATATCTTCATCTATATGTATAGGTTGATGCTATGTTCATAACATTTTTCAATTATTTGTGTCATTACATGTACTGCGTCGATGGTTGACCTTTCTTTTCTAAAATCTTGTTGGTATTCAGCGGTTCAGTTGGTGTATTGTTTTTAGTAATGCTAGATTTTATCACTTCTTTGTTTTCTTCTATTTTAGTTTTCTTTTTGTCCTTTCTGTGTTTTAAATCTCTATATAGTTCAATGAAGTATTTTTCTTTGTTTTTAATTTTTACGGTTATTTTATTATTTCTGTTTTGTGTTCTGGTGTACTTAAATAATTTTCCATTGGCTTTACTATTTTTTTCCATTTCTTTCATCATTTCATTTATCCATTCTCTTTTTTTACTTTTGCAGCATTTATATGCTTCTTTCTTTTTTTCTTTATAATCTTTTAATTCTGCTTTCTTGTTTGTCGCCAACCATTTATTTCTTGCCTGATTTTTAGCTTTTGTTCTCTCTTCACATTCATTATCATACCATTCCTTTCTTTTCTCCATTTGTGCTCGCCCTATTGTCTTTTCTGCTGCTGTTATAATACTTTATTTAAGTATTTCTACTCTTTCTCCATGCTTACTTTTGACTCTATTTCTAGTAACTTGTTTAATTATTTTATGTATGTTTGTTTTAGCTCGTCTTTTCGTAATTTTTCTGCATTCTTCTTTCTTCTGTTTCTCTTATTATGCTTCATTTTCATTTTTGTTATTATCAAAAAATGGTCCGATTCCTTGTTTGCCCCTCTATATGATCTTGTATCATTTATTATCTATTCCATTTTTTTTTATATAAATACATGATCTATCTAATTGCCGTCCGTTGTACCTGGTCTCATCCATGTTACCTTGTGTTCTCTGCGGTGTTTGAACTTCGTGCTTATAATGTAAGAGTTAGTTCTTGTTGCTAAATTACATATTCTGTCCTCATTATCATTTGTCTCCTCATGTATTGTTTTTTTGCCTGCTATATTTTTATTATACTCCTCTTTCCCTACTTGCGCGGATTTAAAAAAAAATTAACGTTCTTGAAGTGCCACTTATTTGCCGTACAAAGCGTGTTGAAATATAAAAAACTTTCGCAGTACATTAAAATTATAGTTATTTAAATAAAGTTATTAACCTTTTGGATTGTTAATGTGAATAAAACTATTTAAAAGATAAAAGTTAACAAGCAAGTTGAACGCACAAATTATTATTTTAAAAGAAGTTTTGAATCAATGCAGTAACATTTTACCGCGATTCAGGGAATTGTTTGTGTACAAAAGAATATTAGTCAACATTTTCATTCATCATTTTGTCAGAGCAGGAAGATTCCATTTCCGTCATAGCAGTAACCAATCACCTGGTTCGTTTTCAATTGTTGTAACACAGGAGAGGTGTTAATCTAGACATTAAGGTAATATAATATTGGTTTTTTTATTGAGTGTTTCGAATTATTTTTTTGTTAACGAAGGTTTGAAAGCGGTATCGTATTTTTTTAAGTTGTTGTTTTAAATTTATTTATTGTAATTAATCATAATTCTGACGCTCCGCCTTCACACTTTTTTTATTTTTATTTTCGTAGTAAAGGGCAATTAACCCTATATTAGTGTGGGTAAATAATCCACGATATAGATCTATAGATTAAGCAATCTAGAACGGCGTTACGCAGGATTCCTGGCCAGACATTCTGTCGCCTTTTAAGCATTCGTATTTTTTGTTTATACGCATTATCGTATGGTTATATTTATCTTATTTTTTTTTTATTATAGCTTTGTTAGGTTTTATAAATTTGTTTTAATTCTGTGAAAACCCTTTTGTGTTACATAAAAGTTTTTTTGCAAATTGCAAGTTTACCGGTAGTTTAGAAGTAAAATTTTAACGTAACGAAGTGACAGTTTTTATTGAGTAATAGCGTTAATGATATTTAGTGTTTTATTTGATTTTTAGTTGAGTATTAATTCATTTAGAGTGCATTCTATAGCTTGTTTTTTTGTTTTGTTTTGATTATTATATAATGCCTTATTATGTACACTGAGGTGTAGTAACATAACTTTATTGAGTGTTTATCACGCTTTTATTTGACAGGCGTGTAGTGCTATTTTGAAGCCCTATTTCAGGTGGTTTGCTGAGTTTGTCAGGACACCTGGGATTGATTGCGGATAGGTAAGCGTATGTTTTCTGTATGTCTAGACACGCTATGTACTCGTAATTTTGGCACGACGACCCTTATTTTGACTACCAAACATTCTGGCGCCCTTAACCGAACCGATTACGTCTTCATCCCCTATTTTGACTTACGTGCGATTTACTATTCTGGATGTGTAAAAGTTATCAACATCATACCTATACCCATACGCTGGCTAGTCGGGGCAAAAAGGCCAATTTTATCTGTAATCCCGTTCTACCACCCGTTTATACCGTTACACTTCTCGTACTTGAACCCCTTCAATTACTACGTTGTTTCCTTTTTTTTTTCATTTTTCCTAATAAATTTACTATTTCTGCTAAGATGGCATTTGCCTCTTTACTTCCTTTATTTCTTACTTTATTTTGTTATTTTCTTGCTTCAAATTTCCAATTTCAGTTATTAACTCATCTAACATATTTTCCATTCTTCCACCTCTTATCTCGATTGTATCTAATCTATGCTTTATTACCACTAGGGTTTCTTCCGTTATGTATTTATTTTATTTTAAGTTATTTACTTTGCTTCAGGCTACCGTATTTTCCTTTGCTGCCTTCGATCTAGTCTGCTTGACTTGACCCCAAAGCACCGTACTTATTTATCTTAGTCCCTAACCTCAGAATATTTTTGTTTCTTTTGTATTTACGCGAATTACGCGAAAATGGTACAATTAGAGAAATATCGGAGAACAACCACTAACGACCTTTTTATTGGACCCCTTTTCATTATTGTCTCAGTGAAACAATTAAGTATTTTGGTTTGGAAAATAAGCAATCGCATATATTTACCTTGGAGAAGACAAGTTTCAGTTTGGATCCAGTTTGAACTAGGAGAATTGAATATGTTAAAAGATAGATAGAAGTATAGATAAGAGGGAATCATTACTACCTTTAATTATATACAAGAGAAAAACTTGCAGAACTCATGGAAAAAATCAACACACTTGGAAGAAACCTTTTACGTAGTTTCGGAGGTAGGTTGAACAACCACAGCTGTTTTCAACAGTTGGTTTTCCAAATTTTATAGAATAGTTTCAGAAATACCACCATCAGTAGTAATGGATGACTACGTGTCACGCCAGTATTAAGGAACCATTGACATCACCGTACAAATTAATATTACCCTGTTTAAACTACCACACCGTATCTTTCGAAAGAACTGGAATATTGCATTACTGCAGGGAAAAATATCTGGTAGCACATTTAAACGGAATAAATCTTTAAAAATACAACGAAATAAAAACCCTGAAATTCAGGGAAGGTGAAAGATTGATTTGGAAGCAAGTGATTTTAACGTTGGAGACTATATTTTGGTCAAGCCTTATACCAAAGAAATTATTGCATTATGTTGCGTTAGTGGGATGTATGGGAGAAAATGGGTATTCTATGTAGTATTAGCACTGAAATGGTGAATTTTCATTTCATTATGATACACATATTTTACGTTTTGTTTATTTTGCAATTATTGTTTGTGTCAACTACCAGTTCTGTTCGCGATTATTTTTAAATATCAGGTTGATGCATAAGTAATGACGTTTTTTATTTTAAAAAAATATATATTTTACTACAACAATTTAACATATTAATCAATTATATATTCTCCGTTATTATTAACGACTTCTCCCAGCGTTCAACAAGTTTCTCGATACCTCTACAGTAAAATCGTTCAGCCTGACTCAAAAAAATGATCCAACCAAGTCCGTAATTCCACATCATTATTGAACGAAACACCCCGCAAATTTTCGAGAGTGATCGAAATATGTGAAAATCTGACGCAGCCAAATCAGGAGAATATGGAGGGTGCGGCAATACTTTCCAACCAACCGTTTGAATTGCTCTCTTTGTCATATTAGCAACGTGAGGACGAGCGTTGTCGTGATGAAGAAGGTCATGCTGCCGATGGGGTCGTTTTTCCCGAATAGCTTCGTAGAGGCGATGCATTTGGTCAACATATAGCTCTGCATGGACTGTTTGGTTACGCCCGAGCAATTCATAGTGACTGATACCTTCCCAGTCTCACCAAACGCATAACATTGTCTTTCGAGGGTGAAGATCTTGTTTCGCTCTAGGCGTCGCTTGTTCACTGGGACTTAGCCACTGCTTTCTCTGCTTCATATTCACATAGAAACACCATTTCTCATCGCCGGTAACGATTCGGTAGAGGAACCTCTGATTGTGACCATAAGTAGCACGATTCCGAGCGAGCAATCCAGCGGAAATTGTGAAACGTTGATTTTTGTTGTTCTCGCTCAAAACATGACGAACCCAAGCGCCAAGTTTCTGAACTTTTCCTAAGGATTTCAGATGTCGACATTCCACACATTCCATTTCCTGGGCGAACTCACTAGTTGATTGGCGTGAATTTTCATGAAGAAGTTGATTCAATCGCTCTTCTTCGAACCTAACAGAACGTCCTGAACGATCCATACCATTAAGGTCGAACATTCCGCTTTTGAAACGTTTAAAACAACTTTGCGCCGTCCCAACAGGCATTGCATCTTCACCGTAAACATCGCAAATTTCACGAGCAGCTTCATTGGCTTTGGCACCTCGATTAAACGCAAAAAGAAGATAATGTCGGTTATGTTGTACTTGACATTTCATTATAATAAGGTTAAACTTGTAACAATTAAGAACGAAATACAAAAGCAAACACTATATGACAGAACTACTAATAATCTGACAAGCTGAACATTGAGTAATCAGAATTTTGTTATTTCAGAGCCAACTTTTAAATTAAAAAAAAAGAAATCTATATAAACGTTTGTCTCATTTTTCATCCTGTGCCAAATACCGCAAATGGTACGAATTCCCTACTAAATGCTTCAAAAAACAATTTCTCATTTTTATGCATATCCTGTCTCATTTTTAAAAATGAGATACGGTTTTTTTTAAACCAGTTAGTTTGAGAGGCGTCATTTAATTTTAATTCTTTCCTAGTTATTATTCTATTAATTATTTTTTTCAGATGTTTTACTTAAAATTCGTGTATTACTATAGACAACTACGAATCGTTTCCTAAATCTGCATCGAAAATGTATTATCAAAACGTGCACTACTTTTACGAATTTAATTTTTATAAAAAAGATAAATTACAAAGTAATTGAGTTTTTTGCGAAAAGCTTTAGTTAACTCTTTAGATATTATCACAAAAACACAATACCATAAATTCAAGAATTCTATCGATTAATTTTAAGTTGAACCGGAATTAAAATCACTTTGAGTACAACTACCAAACAGCCTTAGATACTTTCGTTATAATATTCGTTATTCCTCGTCAAATTCGTCATAATAGGATTAATTTTCTGAAAATTTATTTAGAAAAGATTTATCAAATGTCTCATTTTTACACTACTTGACCTTATATGTGTTTGCGTAAACTTAACAATTATAAAGTCACAGTTTGTAATTAGAAATACTAACGAAGTACAAAACTATAACTGCACGATCATTGTTGTTCAACACTGCCGTAGAGTATTTATTAATTTAATAGCTATTTGTAACAAGGGAGCAAAATGCATTATTTCCTCCCGCAAAATCCCAGGGAGGAAATGGCATTTTGCCCCAGAGTAATACATATGATTTTTTCTACGACTCTTATTACGTTTATATCAATTTCATTATTATTTTTTTGTGTAATTAACGATAATAATATTAATAATTATCCATCTTGTATATCGTAACAGTTAAAAAACCAGTGACATATTATGTCAAGACGTCATATTATAAATACTATTATCAAAGTACATGTGACGTTACTAAGATAAATAAATTCAAAAAAGTTTGAATCATGAATTTCGAAAGTGAAGATGAAGTTCCCCAACATATTCCGGATAAAGCAAATACGGTCTCCTTAGATCTACAACCCATAAAGTCTCGAGAAAATTACGATGGATGGAAACTATGCAGATAAGAAAAATATCTGAAGAGGTGGTTCTAATCTACTTCTCCAGGAACTGCGCCAATTTGAAGCCCCCGACATTATGGAGAAATCACACGCGATCCACACACCAAATTAAAGACAATGTCGACATTAAGTACCCTAAATTAGTAGCATTTTTAAAAAGGAAATATGCTGAATATAACGCTAAGAAAGCTAATACTTTTTCAAGAGAAGATGTCACTAAGTTTATTGCAGAAGCTCTAGATGAAACTTACTTACATATGAAGGTAGGGCTTATTATTGGTTTTGAACAAAATAATTTAAAAATTTAGACAATATGCAGCATTTTTATTAGTGTATATTAAATAATGACTAATAAAGTGACATCTTGTCAAAGACTAACTATGTTTTGTTCTTTTTCAGATAGAAGATGAAAAGGACATTCACGATAACAAATGAGATCTTAAACGGTGTATCTATATTGGATATGTACAGAAAATACCTGGCTTGTCGGTCCCTTAAAACAGATCTCCCTAGATTTTTTGTAAATTATGTTAAAGGAAATGTACGACTCAGGTAATTGGCAAAAACACAATGGCTAATATTTCATACAGAATAGCGACGTTTTTAAATTTGGATGACGTTAAAGGATATACTGGGCACATTTTGCGCCGTACTTTAGCTACGTTATTAGTTAATGCTGGAGGTGAAATCCTTACCCTAAAAAGACCTGGAGGATGGCGAACAAATGTGGTAGCAGAAGAGTATTTAGATGAGTGCATTTCTAAAAAATGTGAGGTAGCCAGTCAAATAATTACGGGGGAAAATACTACATTAAGCGCCAAAAAACGTTTGCTTGTTATTAAAAATTCTTTTTCTTCCATCTCAAGTTCTCCACAAGAGATCACTTTAGAAGAAAACCAACAGGGATACATCTCCTTAAGTGCTTCACAAGAGATCACTTTAGAAGAAAACCAACAAGGATCCATCTACACAGTAGAGCACTATTGCTTCAGGAGGAATCAGCTTTAATAATTGTACAATAAATTTTAACAGTAGGTAGGTACTAGTTGTTGTCAAATAAATGTGTTAATTAATTTAATAAACGTAGCATTTTGAATCAAAGTAAAAAATAAAAGACAGCAAATAAAAGTATTTTTCCTCCCTAGAGAGGAAAAGGACTCCCTCAATTGAGAGCGCAAAATCATATTTTCCATGTAGCGAGTAGAAAAAATATTTTGTGGAATCTGATTATTAATCTTACACAATTTTGGTAAGCAGCATAAAAACTGCAACTAGTTTAGCAAAGCTGTCCTTTATGCAAAATTATGTAAAATATAAATATAAAAGTGTTACTGCACAATTATGTCTTAAAGGCCTCAAACGTACTTACCAAATCTGAAGGTTCTTCTATCGAATACTGTGCAAAAACGTGTTATCCTGAAAAAGAATATTTCATTAGTATAGAAATTATGTAAATCAAACATACACTTTAATAGAAATATGTACTTAAACCATTTTCAAAAAATGAGCGAAATAATAGTATATTAATAAACTAATTTCATAAGATGCGTATTTATCTCACTCAAAAACCGCCGGGTAGTCATTGACCTAACCAAGAAAAATGGCACCTCCCAATTTACTTCTCATCTACTTCAATGGCCTTGAAGAGGGCCATGAACGTTGTGGTTTGTTTCTTGACTGGTGACCTTGAGGAACTCAATGAATTTAGCAACACTATATGGTAATACCTCATAACCTTCAGATTCCCGCCAAAATATAGCGTGGTTTTGATTTAACATACACTCTCTCTGACACTTATTGTAATTCCCTATCTATCTCTTTCCCTTTTACAAATGTAAATTTCCTATGTGAACCAGTAGGTTCACGGTCATTTCCCCGCCGACAAAATCCCTCCGGTCAATTGCCCGTCGGAAAATTGTTCGCCTGGTAAAAACCCCGCGCGGTGAAATGTTCGCTGGTAAAATACCCGCATGACGAAATTCCTTCGGTAAATTTCCCGCCGACTCCTGTCGTGAATAAATGAACATAATACGTGTATAGGAAGGAACAGCTTTAATAATAATAAATTTTATTATGTTCGAATACGTATTCATACCTAGAAACATTGTAAATTAATTAATAATTAATTATTTTAATGGACCAGTGTTTTGCACATTAATAGTATGCAAGGAACCGCATTAGCAATAATTACCCGGGTAATTAAACTAATGACATTGTCATTTTGTCATTAATGTAAAGATTTTTTAATGATTTGTATGAGAATTAGAAAGTCACATTCACGAGATACTTATAAATAATAAATGTGCCTTATTTGCAAAAACAAGCGAAAACGATTGAAATTGGAAACTATTAACTCTATGTTTTAAATATACAAGCATAAGGAAATTAAAACATAAAATACGTAATGAGCTTTATCACGAAAATAGGGGAATATCGGGGAATCATTTTACCTACCGCGGGCATTTTACCAGCGAACATTTCACCGCGCGGAGTTTTTTTCAGGCGAACAATTTTCCGGCGGGCAATTGACCGGCGGGATTTTGTCGGCGGGGAAATAACCGGACACCGAGCCAGTATCGGCCTAGATTTACTACTTACATTCAAGTAAAAAGAATTGTAAATTTAAAATTACATATAGATTTAGGATAAATACAGGTTATGTTACATTTATATTTAGATCAATGAAGAACTTGGTTAGTTTACATTCCAACATAAAAAGAAATAACATAAAATACCAAATTGGGTTTCATAAAATCAAACGTTATGAAACACGTTTGAGCTTCTTTAAAGTACATACGATAAACACAAAATAGAAAAATGTAATTAGGCATCCACAATTGCTAACCAAATTACCACAGAAGCTCTATATTTGTTGCTTTCTAAGCGATTTTGTACCATATCCTCAAGGTACAAATATACCAGATGCTTTAATAACATTAATCAATCCAGCTTATTTTAATTCACAGTGTACTTCAATATTTTTCCTGATGAACATTTTGCCTTATACAAAAGTTATATACATTCGTCGATGGTTAAATACAGGGGTTGGTAGAAAAAAAGGGAAAAATAACCTGCTTAACTCCCCCACCCCCACCACCAAGGAAGAGGGCGGGCTGCTAGAGTTTTCCACGTTCCTTCAGCCACAGCAATGGATACATACATTAAGTATATATGCTCGGTAGGATTAAAAATGGGTGCGGGCATGATGGGATCGAAAGAAATAGAGTTAGGGAAGTTAGTAACCCAACATTTCCCTAATTAGCCGCTACATAAGTGCGAGGAGACACTCAGAAAAAACCTATACAAGGTACACAGTAACATGGATCGAACCCATTACCTCCCGAATGCTAAGTAGACCGTGTTATCACAAACCCACGAGCTCCGTGTTGGTAGATGTACGTAAAAAAACTATAAGCTTTCTTCCAATCAATTTAAGTTGAATTTTTAAAGAGCTATTACATTTTCTAATAAACAATCTGACAGTAAAATGCAGAAAAATACATTGCAAAAGATAACATTATCTAGGAAAGCAAAACAATACGATTTTGTTTGTTCGGACACAGTGTACAGACGTGAGCGGATTGTAGACCTGCGTTGAGTAGCTTTCCATAAAAGAAGGATATACTCACACAAACAAGAACATATTACTATACACACTTCCACATGTTATCCATTAGCAAGAACCTGCTCACATAACGAACACGGTAGTACATCTATATAGTAATATGCTAGTGTATTTGCGGATAAGCGTCAACCATCTCGTATGTCCTCAATACAACAACATTGGTTTGCCGCAAAATTTAGTTCTTAAGCCCAGTTCCCTTTAATATCTACACGGTGGACCTTTAAGGTAATCAAATCCCCCATACCTTTTTTTTTTAATTTATGCAATATGTTGATGTATGCTGAAAACTGCAAATATAGGTTACTAGAAGCACTGGAAGCTATATTCATAAAAGCACACTCGGAGCATCTTAAAAGTGGTGCTGAAATGCAAATAATGAAAGTAATTTTTACTATACACAATTTACTTAGAGTACAATCACATCCAAGATGCACCTGCGGACCCTTATTAACCTTGAGAGATCGCACACGGTCTATGCATCCGGGTGCTTCATTATTACCTTACACGGAAATAGTCGAATCGTTTCGAACTTCTCTCTACCCTCCTAGATCATGGTCTTAAGTATTAGTACGCAAGAAAATTTCCAAGAGTTATAATAGTTACCACGTAAACCAGTCCAGAAATTCGGGTGCGACCTTTGTGAAATACGTTTTTATTTATATACATTTTTTGAGAAAAAGAGGTAAAGTATGAAACAGTTATTACAAAACAGTAATGAAAAATATCATTCATACTTGCAGAAATTGTGAAAATGAGCTATGAAGCAGAACTCGATTACTAAAATTGTGGAAAGTGTAATATCAGATTCAGATTCTGATGATCACGACAATGACGATGATAATTTCAATGAAAATGAATCTGGAATATTAACACAGAACCCAGTGATAGCGAGCAACAGTTTGAGGAAAATGAAAGAGCTTGTGGAACTTGATAAACCGTTGAAAATTGAGAGTAATGTACCAATAAAAAATAAATAGTTGAACAGGAAGCTATTTCCCGTGAAAGAGATGCCAGACCCACAGATTTGGTTGAAATAAGGACTCTGTTAGCACTACTGTATTTAGCCGGATTAAGACATACAAACCGTTTTAACCATAAATATTTGTTGAAAACGGTTTAGGAATTGACATATTTTGTCTCACTATGAACGAACAGGTATTGTTTTCTACTGAGGTATCTAACACGCACGCACGCGCACGCACGACGCACACGCGCACTACACGCACTCACACGCACTCACACGCACTACACGACTCACGCACTCACACTCACACGCACTCACACGCACTCACACGCACTCACACGCACTCACACGCACTACACGCACTCACACGCACTCACACGCACTCACACACTCTCACACACACTCACACGCACTCCCACGCACTCACAGGCACTCACACACACACGCACACACACACACACACACACTACACGCACACACAGCACGTACACGCAACACACGCACGCACACCACGACACACACACGCACGCACGCACACACGCACACACGAACACACGCACCACGCACACGCACACCACACGCACGCACCACACACACCTATATTATATATATATATTTATATATATATATATATATATATATATATATAATGATGCGACATTAGTGCGTCAAGTACGATATATCCGTTATTAAAGGAGATATCAAACACCCTATATATTATTTCAAATTTAGATTAATCTCATCTCCCCACACTTCAATATAGGGTTTCATTACGTTATACACTGTATTTCAAAACCTATGGTCAATTGTACACGAAAATCATTCTTATTTCAACGTCCTGTATACCCTAGACAGAACAACTTAACAATATGTTTTCCAGGCATAACTTTTTAACATAGGTACAGTGTTAGAGAAAGTGCTATTTCTTTATTATTGCACCAATTGAATATAGAACGAGCCAAAACTCGAACACATGATTTTGTCAATTTTTTCAAATGAATCACCCTGTATTTTATTTTAAAAAGTGAAAATACACTTTATGTTCTTTCATTTTATTAACCGTTAATATCCAAGATATTTTCAATTTAATAACAGAAAGAAATTTTTTAAAAAATTTCTATTATAACAAGTTAGCCGTGATTAATTTTATAGGAATTTTGGCTTAATAACCGATGTTTTTTGAATTTTTTATAATAATTTGTCACACTTTTATTTGTTCACGGCTAACTTGAACAGGACGTTGAAATGAGAATGATTTTCGTGTACAATTGATCATAACTTTTGAAATACCCTGGTAATATGTAACACCCTGTAAATACGAAAATAATTTTATAATGTGAAGTTTGAAGTTGCCTATAATTTTTGCAAATAACTTTTTTTGATATCTTCTTTAATAACGGATATATCGTACTTCGAAGAACTAATGCGCACCCGTGTATATATATATATATATATATATATATATATATATATATATATATATATATATATATATATATATATATATATATATATATATATATATATATATATATATATATATATATGTACCAAGTATGGAACCGGCCTTGTTATTTCAAAGCTATTGAAGCTAAATCGATAAAATTTAATATGCATGCTGTATACAAAGCCATCTATTATTTGCACAGTTTTATTATTTTTCTAACTGACAAGGTCGGAAGCTGACAATCCAACTTGATTTTTTTTAAATAGGAAGAGGGGTCAAATCACATACTGTCTGAAAGGTATAACACCCGCTGGTTACAAATTTTTTATGGCGATGCAATTTTTCCGACGGCCCTCGGGTTTGATTAGTTTTGGCGCTTATTAAAACATTTAAGTAATCCTTTAGTCATTAGTGATTGGCTAAATGAAGAAGTAGGGAATCCAATGTGGCGAGAAATGAATAAGGAATTCTTGATAAGGATGTAGTAGTGTTTCACCTTTATTTGCGACTTCGCAATGTACCCCGAATCGGTTGGAATTAGTTATATATCGAATCGAGGGTGTATCGAACATTACCGTAGGAAAATTTTCCGCTTCCATTTGTGTGGGATATTTTAAAGTTTCATACGCCCGGGAATATTATATGGTTTCTTTTGTTAATAATGACAATTTTCGGATCGTAGAATCTGGTTTGAGTGTTTTTCATTAATTGCCTTTATTCTGTTGAATTGTTTTATCGCATTTTGTTCATGCGGATTATTTTTCCTGGTTAAATGATAGCTTTCGCGTACATTGCCGACTTGGAACAAATAATATAAACTGCTATAAATGTAATGCTTAAGAAGTTTCGTGTAAATATGGTTTCGTATCAATAGATGTGTACTTAGCGATCAAAAATTCTTCGAAATAACTGCGGATGTTCACTAATATCGTCAAACGCCAGAATAATTCGAGCCACTAACTCTTCTTCTGTATTAACGGATGTCTCATACACCAGTGATTTAATACGACCCCAAGTACAAAAATCGGCCCACCTCTTCCGATACATCCATTTGAAAATTGTGCATTCAGATAATTTCGACAATTTAGTCCAAAGTGTGCTGGTGCACCGTCATGTTGGAAAACAAATTTCTTCGAATATTAAGTGTAACATTTTCAAGCAATTCTGGTAGAGTATGTTTCAGAAAAATCTATACATATGACCATCTAATCGCGGAGAAAGTAAGTATGGTCCCAATACATAATTGTCAATAATCCCAGCCCACATATTAACAGAAAATTTCCATTGATGAAGTAACCTGCCAACAGTATGAGGATTTTATTCGCTCCAAATGCGACTATTGTGTGTATTAAAATAGCCATCTCTTGTAAAACATGCCTCGTTTGTCCATAATACACTCCTAGGAAATCTTGGTTCGTCGTTAATTTTATTTAAGTACCATTCGGCAAATTGAACTCTGTTAGGATAATCAGCTGGAATTAACGATTGCACTTTTTGAATGTGAAACGGATGCTTCTAGTATTTCTTTAATACCCTCCATACAGCTGTGTGACTTGTATTCATCGCATGGGCAATGGTATGAGTGCTTGTTTTCGGGTTATTTTCAAATTGTTGCAAAGCCTGGTCCTCAAAGTCAACATTTCGGACGGTACGACTCCCGAATCTATTTTATTTACTTGGAATTCACCAGTATCTCGAATACGCTGATTCAATCTTGAAAATGATGTATGACAGGGAATGTGACGCTGAGGACGCTGTTCCGCATAAATTCGTCTTGCTTTTTTAGCATTACCGTAAGCTGCTCCGTAGGCCATATGCATGTCTGCTAATTCAATATTTGTAAAATGATTTTCAATCAAACACTAATTTATCTAATAAATACTCATTTGTGACCCGTAAAATGACAATTAAACACATTTATCTAATAAGGAATAATTTGTGACACGCGTAAAATGACAACAACACCAAGAACTGCTGCGAAAATAGTTGTTGTTTTTCATAGGTCGCTACACTTTATTTCATTTTATCTCGACACCAAGAAATTTTGCGGGCACTAGTTTGTTAATAAAAAATGTTTCTTTAAGAATCCTCTATTATTTCTGACAATTAGGGATAGTTATTCTGTGACACCCTGTATAAAGCATATTCACTCGTAAACTATTTTGGACTGTGTTTTGATGCTTCATTCTGTTAATGTTATATAAAATGATGTACTGCCAGATTTGTAAAATTTAAATGTTCGACGTTTTCTTTATTCTTTTGATGTTAATTAAAATGTAGAATATAAAATAGATAAATTTGGGGTTGTTGGAATCCTGCAGGAATTATTTCAAATCAGGCTATAAAAATTTTATTTAAGAGTTACTTAGATATTTCGGTGACTGTTTATAGTTATTCTGAATATAGATGTGTAGTGTTTGTAACTTAAGTTTTTTAAGTGTACACATTTTGTAATCCTTATCTTTACTCACAAGGCTAATATTTTTACGTTCATTCAAAAAGTTATTTTGGATTACATTGAACGTTTATGATCAATTTATTTGTTTGTGGTAACTGCTAATTTGCACAACTTTGCAGTGGCATTTCTTTGAAGTGTTTGATTATTTATGGAAAGCTTTAACGTAATGGATTATGAGAATTTATATACTAGAATATTTGCTATTTTGATTTTGGCAATAAGTTCATTTTGAAAGACGCTTTGAATGATAAGGTAACGTATATTACAAAATGTGAATAGGTCGTTGACCGATCAGCTATTTAGCTTTGCACATGATAGCTTTGCGAGTAATCGCAATTTTGTTGTAGTTATTTTTATAGGAATCAACATACCGAGTGTGGCCATGATTGATTTACCTAGAATTGCCAAAAAGGTAAGCAGTTTGTTTATTTGTTTGAGAATGAGCTATGTATTCTCGAATTTAGATATTAAATCCCAATTTCGTCGTTTATTAAAATTTAGGTCTTTCTAACTTTTCGATCGCGTCTAGTTTTGTTGTGGCGGATTTTTTCGTTTGAAATTAAATAAATAATTACCGTATTGATCAGTTTTTTAGATATTTGAGCCAATAATTTTGAAGTGGAAGTTTATCGAAATATTTATTCAATTTTAGTTTTATTATCGCAATTTTGCGGCTTTTATATGAAGCTTATTGAGGTTTAGATGAACTTTGCGTAAATATTTTGGGAGTAGAATTTCCGGTGAGGAGGGTATTTTATTTTTGAGTGAACATGATGGTTTCCTGTTAGACCATTATTAAGATCTAGTTCATGATGTTTTCCGCTATAAATGTATCTAACAGGTGGTTCCTTTGTGACATTTTGCCCATTTTGACGTTTTTGGAGTTCGGCCGAGTGCCCCTTTGCAGTATTAACTAAGAACCCCGCCAACACCAGTGAGCTATGCCGTGCGCACAAATTGCCTTTACAGGCTGATGTTCTAATGAGTATTTGACCTGTAACAAGATATCGGTATAAAGATATATGCGATAAAAATCATCATGAAGCTGGCTGAATGACCAACTGCTCCAAGTCCATAAAAAACCTAGTCACTCTAAACACTATAGCAGTACTTCCTTGGAACCTATGACAATTATAAACAATATGGTTAACCTTGTTAATCTTCCAAAACTCCTTTTGGGGCACTTTTTTAGATTCCGTGTTCCAAATTATTTGTCGAAAGTATCAAAATATGGTTTTTTGCTGTATGTTTCACTAAATCTTATTGTTATTTAATTCCATATATTCGAAATGTAAAAAAAGACATTTAAGACCATAATACCAACAACTACCGTTAAGAAACTAAAAGCTTCAAGTTAAAGAATACAACGACAAGCTCTTTGAATAAAATGCTTATTTAAAAAAGATCAATAACAAAATTCAGAAGATCCTTTTAAAAACAAGATTGCACAGATAATCTGGTTTAAAATTGAAAATTTCATGTATGGATATGCAATAAAAGGTTGAATTTGCATATAACCCTTTCAAATTTCTGAAACATCTGGATTAGTGCGCAGTAGTTGCCGTAATTATATATACGTAGCCAGTACTTTTTTATTAAAATTGCACGAATGTGGTGAAGTTTGAGATCTAGTAAAATCTGTTTAGTTTAGTTTATAGCGTACAAACTATTTCAGTAGATCCAAAATTAACTTTGAAGATTTGAATTTTTATAAAGTATAATACAATTTTATATGTAGATTAAGAGATGGTTGAAATAATTTAACAAGCTGTAGGTTACTCAATGCTGTAGGTGAATAATGTTAATATACATACGTATATATTTTAAACCAAGTGTTCTTACCGTACTTTTATATTAGTTTGAACAAGTTCTATTACACATGAGACCAGATTAAAAGTCACTCCATTCCTTACATTTGTGACGTGAAGATTAGTCTCAAGGGTTGGTTTATAACTGCCAAACCGACATTCCAAAGCTAAGATGCTAGTAAAAACTGCTCAGCGATGCATATACCTTTAAAGTAAATTTTACATAACAATGCGTAGTGAAACATGTTTTGCAATAGCTTTTATAATACGTAGATATTTTTTTTGT
The DNA here is from genome assembly GCA_036346205.1 of Vesta saturnalis. Classification (NCBI taxonomy): domain Eukaryota; kingdom Metazoa; phylum Arthropoda; class Insecta; order Coleoptera; family Lampyridae; genus Vesta; species Vesta saturnalis. Next base: position 1,059,833 of record JARFJB010001710.1, read on the forward strand.
ATATGGCACCATGTCACGAAATAATAATCTCATCTACATATTTGAATAAATCGGAACACAGCAAAATTTTATTTTGTTCTGTGAATAACATTTACAAATCTAGGTTAATAAATGAAACATTGATTTTTATTTTATTTTTTAAACACTTCAAATTCTAAACATCTAAGTCCAATTTTAGAATAAATTGGAAGCTAGCTTTAGTGTAACGGAGCAAAACGGATAAATAAATCTTTAATAAATTTTTAATTAGCAACATAAAGTGCTACTGTCAATAATTTAGTCACAAAATTGATTTGCCAAAATACGATTTGCTGACAATTCTACATAATCTTTATTCGACGTTGGTGATTTGTTAAAAGGTGAAAATTTAAATGTAAAAATGATGCATTTAGGATATTTGGAGAATAACTTGTTTGTATTGGAGTGAGTAAATGAGCATGTTGTATGTGATTATTTATTGAAAATCTGTAAATGGATTTTCTCTTTTTATTAACACATTTTATATATTTGAAATAAAATTGTACTATCGGGTTATACATCTGTAGAAACCAACATTCGTTCTTAAAAAAAACTGTTTTAGCCGCTTATACGTGTTTATCTAAGCTTTAATTGAATGTAGTAACCTAATTAATGCTTTTATTACATTTAAGTTTTAAAACGTACATGGCAATTTCAATATGATAGTGCGATCTTACTCTGTAACGGAGAAATATTTGTTACGTTATATTAAACACATGTTTCATAACGCATTGTAGTAATTCAAGAATTTAAGTTCGGATAACGGGGTGCAACCTTACTCTTCGATGTTTAATGGTCTCTATGGAAATGGATTCCTCATTATTTTACCGGTGTCACTATAGCGTGCGTCGCTACATTCGAAAATATAGGAATATGTCGTAGTAAATGATTTTATCTACGACCATTACTGTAAATGATCATTCTTGCATTCAACAGAGATTTGTTTATTTACCGCACAGCGTACGTAATGGTAAACTAAACGTAAGGGTTGTGTTACCTAGCAACTTAGATTACCGATTATCATCTCAATTTTGTCAAATAGCATCATGCACGAACGAGATTATTGCTAAAATGTATCGCAACGTTTAACAAAACCGCTGCGAATTGTATCAATACTTTCACATCAAAAATTGGTTTTTTGTAAATAACTCGAAAACGATTAACTTTACAAAAAAAATACAAGAATGCTTTTCGATCAGAATTTTGACTTTCTATATAATACCAAAATTTCAAGAAAAAACTTGTGGACGGGTTTCAAAATCGAGTTTTTTGGAAATATTTCTAAAATGACAAAATTTCCGAAAAAATTGCAAAACCACTTTTTGTGAGAAATTTTATTTCCTATCTAAATGTATTTTCACTTTTTGAATATGTTAAGTAGTTCCGGAGATATTTAGGGAAACCGGTTTTTTAAAGTGACGGTTTTTTGCTAATATTTTGTAAACCTTTTGTTGTACAGAAAAATTATATGGACAGAAATTACTCACAATTATATTACTAATCACATATTAAAAGGAAAAAATCTAAAAGAATAGAAATTTGCAAAAGGGGTTCTTATCCCTTTCCCCATACCCCACTGACCCCAAAAACAATCAGTTGCTTTGGGTAGTTGTAGTACACACGCATACAGACAGCCACACAGACAAGATTTTTTGCTCATATTTTGTTTTAGGACGTTTTCGAACATTTTAAAGCGATTGAGCAAATAAATATTTTTGAAAATTTTTAGCGATTTTTTAGCGACTTGCCATCCGTTGTATGTTGAAGTGATAAGTAATTATGAGCTGTGTAAAGACAAATAACAAATGTACAGATTAAAATTCATTTCTAATTGTGGGCAACCAATCAACTACGTTAGCTAAGGCTAGAAAATCACAGTCAATCGTTGTGTATGGATTATTTTATTTTGTTTGTATTCGTATAAAGGGGCCATAGTATCAATATTGCTATGATAGTAGTAAACGACAGAAGAAGAACTTTCGCAAACTTTGAAACCGAGTTCACTTTGGGCTTTATATTCTATGGTAAGAGCAACAATTAATTTAAAGCACAACATAAACATTGCTAATTATCCGAAGTTAATAACTTTTATAAAAAGAAAATCAGACGGGTACAGAAGCAGGAAATCCAAAACCTTGAATGCGGGGGAAAGTAACGATTTCCTGAATGATGCACCAGAAAAAGTGCTACTACGACAATTATTGTTATTTCTAACAAAGACAGAAAACTGACTGTCCCCACAACTTTTAATATAATTATTACTTTTATTTTAGGTGATTCTGGTTATTGGAATTAGCGGTGCATGCAGAAAGCAGGAATTGCGAGGCATCAATCTAGATGACGTGAAGGACAAAGGAAAATCACTAATAATTAACATTTTAAACTCTAAAAACAAAACGTCACGTTCTTTTGTCGTTTCTGAAAGATTTTATCCAATATGTAGAAAATACATAAATGGCAATGGCAACGTACCTAAAACAATCGCCCAGTACCTGAAATTGTCAAATGCTAACGAATATACTGGTCACTGTTCGTCAGCCACCATCCTTGTTGCTGCTGGTGGTGATCTACTGGCATTGAAAAGGCACATGGTGGGTGACCATCGCCAACTGTGGTCGAAGGGTATGTAGATGATTCAAGAGAAAATAAAAATGATAGCTGTTCAAAAATTGCTAACTCAATCTTAGATATGTCACTATGTTTGAGACATAATATTCTTACTACTACACATACAATTGTAGAAACTAACGAAAGTACTGTTACTGCTATTAACAGTAAAACCAATGTCAGTAATCCTTCGTATACTTTCATTAATTGTACAGTAACTATATTAACAGTTACTATCACAAACAATAAATAACCCTTTATTGTAATCACAATTGTTAAGTATTTTTTATTGTGATATATTTTGTAATCTGAATAAAACGTTCAAATAGAACCACCTTTCTTTATTTGAGTTAAGAATTGTAGTTGTAGTAGTATAGTACATAACTCGAGTTGTAAAGCAATTACGCACTGGTGGAATAACATTTTCCACCTGTGCATAATATGCTTATTACAACCCTTGTTATGTAATATACTATTATTAAAAAGTAGAAAAATATAAGTATTTGCATAAGATGATATACTAATAACAGAATGTTATTCCTATAAGTTACATATAATCTCATCCACTTGATTTCAAAATGAGTATTTACTGATACAAGTTCGGGCAGAATGATCGTTAGTAAAGTACTACTATCACAACGGTGGACAGAAACACACTGATTAGCCCAAATACCCCAAACCCTTATATTCGACGACGCCGATGATAGTTAATATTTGTGCACAGTTGTTACACCATCTTTCGATACAAGAGTGGTTATATTTTGAACAAACATTGTCTCATCTATTGGAGTGGGACTGTCGTTTTTACCAATTCTTTTTTGTCTGGCCTATGAATAATAGATCCATCCACTTCATGATTATTCACCTTTCTTAGTTGGTTGATTGATTGGCGTGCATGTAACTTAGTTGAGGTTTGGCCACTGCTTGGGTCTTCTAGTAAAAGGTGAAAATCAATATTCCCTGCAACATTTACGGAGCTGCATCGATTAAATAAAACACTTTCGAGATCAACTGCTTACAACAATTATCGCATTACTTTCAGTATATTACCTCTGAATATCTACGTTTCATTTAAGTAATTACGTGTTGACTTGTTTCAGATGAAGACATCTTATATAGTAAATAAAGAATTGGTTATTAGATAATTATTTTTCCAAAACAAAACATTTTCATGGTCTGACAGCCGTATTCACCAAGCTCTGTTACGTTGCTCTCAGACAGTTAAGTCTATAACAAACAGTTAAGGTGACACTTTTGTATTGTGATAAATACTTAGGTACTATTTATGTGTCCAAATTGTTGGTTATAATAAAGTATTATTAACACTTAAAACATATATTATATTATTAAAACTTGTAAGTGTGAAGTGGACAGAATGGACTTTAACTATTTATTAAATTTATCTTCCGACAATAATGACGACCCAATCAGACGTTCAAAAATAGTTAAAGAACGAAATAATTTATTGGAAGAGTTGGAGGATCTAGATTGTAAAAAACGATTTCGTATGCGTAAAAGTACAGTTACAAGATTGTCCAATATGCTGCAAGAGGTGTTAGAACCGGTCGACAGATTAAATAACCCAATGTCTAAACAATTTTATGCTGCTTCTTCTGGCCATTAAAATCTGGAGGTTTATGACCCCTTCTGCAGAGAAGGTTTTAATCCATTTATTGAAGTGGATCATTCCTCTATCCTTGAATTGCTTTTAAAATTTGTGATTTGCCTTGGTTTCGTTTACTATTTAGTTCCACTTCCTCCTGTCTCGAAATTGTCTTGTCTAGTATACCCCTGGTTCTTAAGTTCTCTTGTTCTGAGCGGTTTCCATTTCATAATCGTCTTCAACATATTTTAATTTCCGCTTCTCATATGCCCAAACCAATTGATTCTTTCGGATTTTATGAAGTGTACTATGTCTTTCCCTTTAATTTCTTCGTTTAATTCATGGTTCATTATGCTCCTATAATCATCTTCTTCTTCGACTGGTCCTAATATTAGTGTTAGTATTTTCCCTTCAGATCTCCGTAGTTCTTCTTCTTCTCTCTTTGTGAAGGTTACCGTTTCTGCTGCATATGTAACAACTGGCCTAATTAGTGGCTTGTATATTTTTATTTTCGTTGTTTTTGTTATTCTTTTATTTTTAATGTTGCCTAGTTTTTGCAAAAAACGCCCTTATGTATCTTTTCCTTTACTCCTCCATTCTGTTTCGCCGTGCTTGTTATTCCAAGATAGTCCATTTTATTTACATTTTCAAATTCATAATTCCTCACTTGCAAGAATCCTTCATTGTTTCCTGTTTCTGCTGTATCTCATGTAGTTTGTTTTGTATTGATTTATTCGCAAACCGTATTTTTTCCTCGATGACAATCTTGATTACTTTCCTTCTGAGTCCTTCTTTTGCTATGATTGCCAGATCGTCTATACATGCTAATACTTGCATTCTACTCTAATTATTGTGTCTTTTGGATTAGCTACTCTTATAATTGCTTACATTACTAGGTTGAATAATGTGGCTGATAGACCGTCTTACTACTTCATTAATTTGTTGATTTTAAACTCCTTTGTTCGTATTACTACCTACCTCAACTCCTGTATTTTCGAGTGTCATTTCTATTAGTCTGATACGTTTTTGTGGTATCTCTAGCTTCGTCAGTCGGTCTATCATTTTCCCTCTCTTTACTCAGTCAAATGCGCACTAAAAATCTAAAGATAGTAGGTATAGGCTTATCTTATGTTCTTTTACTTTTCCAGGATCTGCTGCATATGTATTGCTGCATTTTATGCTACAGGCACGTTTCAAATTAATGTCGGTGACGACTTTAATGTGTCCCATTCAACTGAATCCCGCATTGTTTGATATATCACTAGACAAATTGCTATCCTATGTTTTGAATTTATAAGATCGCACGAAACCGATGAAAAAACGAAGAACATATTGAAATGCTACAAAATTGCAAATTTTCCTGGGATGGTTAGTGCAGTAGATTGCACTCACATAAAAATTCAATCCTCCCGCAGGAAATAAAGGGGAAGTATACCGTAATAGAAAAGGATATTTTAGCATAAATGTTCAAGTGGTTTGTGACTCAGATTAAAAATTAATGATATTGTTGCTTGTTGGCCTTGATCAGTTCACGATACTACTATATTTAATGGTTCTCATATAATAGCAAGGTTTGAGAATAGGGAATTCTTAAATTATTACCTTCTAGGGGATGATGGCTATCTCTACAGAACTTATTTATTAATAACAATTCCGATTGAAACTTATTTATAACACCAAATGCCATTCTATATTTTTAAAGTTTATTTATACGAATTTTTCCCCGTGAATTACATTAATGGAGCGATTTTTAACCAACATAATTCTAGTAACTTTTGAATAACCGCTAGTTTACTATTTTAACTTTGAAATATGATGGTAAATACGAATTTATTTTAACAGACTGTCAAGTATTAACAGTTAGTTGCCTATCAAACAGCTAAGTTAAAAATGGTGAATACGGCTGTATGTAAATGCTTACACAGGTTATCGCATTACTCTCAGTATATTACCCCCCAATAATAACCCTTAAGTAATCATTAGATTTGTTTAAATCACTAAGCAATGCAAGTTTTAAGCTTGTCAAACTTTTAAAAAATCATAATTTACAAAAAAAATTCTGATCGTATATCCCACAAACACTGATAATTTTAATACAAATTCATCAGGATTGTATTCCTCGCGTTAATATTGGTAGTACAGAACAAAGAACAAATATCATTTCTGCCGTATCCACCCTTCTACCTGCCAAAAAAGAGGTGACGCCCGAACGACTCCCAAAATGCACCCCTAAAAAGTTATACGCTCTCAAAGTTCAATTTAAAATGTAGAAAAATCATTTTATCTCTGTCACGATGAAATTTTTTATTGATTTTTATACAGTTGACCTACCTTATACAAGTCAAAATTTGATAGAAATTTAAAAAAAAAATCGCATCACTAGAATTACCGTCAGCAGTGGCGTCACCTTCAACCCTTAAAAAATTATTTTTACAAAATAAATTAAAATGTTTCTGCCTTATTTTGGTAATACATTTTAAAATAAATGAATTTTGTCTCTAAAATTTTTCTTCTAAAATCGACTGTTCTTGAGAAAATTTAAAAAATAATTCTATAACAACTGATCCGTGATTATTTGATAATTCAGTTAGTAGTAGGCTGCGTCTTCATTGCAAAACAAAGTCAGTTAATTGTAAAAAGTTCTTAACTACTTTGTTACGGCAACTTTCGATGGCAACAAAATTTAAAATGCAAGGGCTCGGTGGCTCAGCACAAGTAGGCAAACATTGAGGGTGGGCTAGTAAATCTAGAATTTTAAGTATGATGTCGTGAGCAATAATTGAGTAAAGAATAGTTAAGCGAATGGACGCCACGTATTTCTTGGGTAATTGTCGTTATAGTTACAGCTTCTAGTTCGAAATAAGCAGAACTAATAGCTTATAGGTGAGTGACAAATAAGTAAGCAAAATGGGGTTAAGTAAATTATAATGAACTTCAAAATAAATGGTAACATGAATATATAAATTCGACAAATAAGACGGGTACCCGTAGGGGTAGATTGTAATACAAAGGTTAAGTTAAATATTAAGTTAATATAATAAGAATGATTGAATCCAATTTACCTTATATGAACTTTCAAGCAAAATGTGCAAAATCAGTTACGTTACCGATCCAAAATATTCAGGATTCGGTTTACTCGAGGTGAGCAAGCGATTAAGTACATCAATAATCTTTCGGTGTCGTTTCCTTGCGCAAGTAACGTGGGCCGACACAATACGAGCTAGATGGAAAAAAACAATAACAAATCGGACCATAAGCAATAGGTTGGTCCGAGAAATGAATACGTTAATTACTTAATGATTATCGACAGGTTCGAATACTGGAGTTAAGACAATAAATTATGTTTGAATAGGTAAGCAAGTAGTTCAAGGTAAATGTGATTTACAAATTTAGTAACAATTCAAGCTTAAGAATATGAATTTATAATAGAAATAAATAGGCAAATAGTTACAGTTAGATTTTAAAATATAAATTATGACTGTACAATATAGATGGCGTAGAACGCAATCTTTGAACTTAAGGAAGTAAAATGAGAATTTACTAAAATGAATAATTTCGGCGGAGCAAGTTACTTAATAGTTGAATAGTAAATAATTAGCAATCTTGAGGTGAAACGACTGCAGTTTTACTGGTTGTAGTTCGTTGAAATTGAATTTCTTCGGTCGAAGCGTGAATCGATGGAAAATTAAGATGGCAGCGGCGTTGTTGGATGATGACGGCGTTGGATGACGTAGCGAAGTAGTAGAACAGTAGATAAAACACGTAGTAAAACGCTACGGAAGAGAATAGGACATTAGTTGACGAAATTATACAAAAAGGAGTACTGACCTTGTAAGCTGGTAGCCACAAGTGTTTAAGTAGATATTAAGAAAACAACACTCTTGAATGCTTTAAAGACGTAAATATCACGTTAATTAAGTGACGAGAACTAGCATAAGGTTCAGGCACAAAACTATTTGGTCGTTGAACGATAAATCCGGAAATATCCGTTTTTATAAGAAAGTCGCGTCAAACGAATAGCGGTTCAAGTGAGTAGCTAATTCACAATTTTCTAAGCACACTAACGGGCAGGAAACAAAAACTAAAAAAAAAAACGGTAACAAGGGTTCGAGACTAACGAACACGATTGCACAGATAGGAATTAAGTAAAATGTATTTGTACGCCATCCGACGGTAAAAGTAAAGACGAATGATTCCATAGAGTAGAGATTATAAAAATGTAACCAATTTATATAAGAGAACATAACAACTTAAATAAAACGTGTTCCTGCTTATTATTTTGTTATTGTTATTCGTATTCAACATTAACTGATATGCATTTTGTATTTGGAAATGTGGAAGTAATTCTCAAGCTGCAGCAAGAAGATTTCGAAATAGACATCAACCGCACCATACCACTTCGCTTCCATCAGCGTCACTTTAGAACTGTTCAGGTAGAAGAGCGTATATTGGAAATTATTGAGGATAATCTAACTACAATTACTAGACGCGTCGCTTCTCAATTGTATATTTCTAGAAATGCTGTTCACCGAATACTTACTGAATAATTGTTAAAATCGTACCACATCCAAAAAGGTCAAGAACTTTTACCGACAGATCCACTACTTGGACGAACATGTCCCCGGAAAAGTTGAATTCTTTTTATAACCCACACACGGTGAACGGGCCGATGTCCTCACGATAGCTTCCAATAACCCGAATAGAACGTAGGTAAATTCTTTATACCCCAAAACAACATCACTCATCCAACCTTCGACATGTTCCTATCAAAGCCTAACTTTAACTAACTAATCGAAGCACAAAACCCCCGTTCTCCCACAAGAACCCTATCACACAATTAAATTTTCTATAACTTTCCCAATAACAACTGAATTCATAAATTATGTCGAAAGTTCAGAAGTACCCAGAAATATTTACCCCCGAGTGAGCCTCTCGCTAACAAACACGATACTACACGTTATGTTTCTCTTCATCCATAATGAAATTTAATTCCTTTTTGCCGAAACTGCCACAACGAACGTTAAAATAAAAATTCCCAGTACCGTAACATTAATTTAAGATTTTACATATGATATCCAAATATACTAATATTTGAAAAAAAAATATACGACAATTTCTTCCACATGTGACAACATTCCGCCAGTATGTGACACAACTTCAAAATTGATAATACATTTTCTTGCTAAAAAATGAGGTGCTACCTTCACAGGCGTTTAGCTTTGTTTTTTAAGAACTGGGTGTTTCAAAAAACGTTCCGCCAATTTCTAGTGTAAGTAGAATATTAAAAAATAACGTTACTTTGGTTAATAAACATGTGTCCGAAAATGCCTTCTTAAGAAGATACGGCCCTGTAAAAGTTATCTCTCTGAAACGGTTTAAGATACCTAAATGAAATTTAGATCACGAATACCTTTGCTTCGGTCATAAAAGATAGTGTTGAAACATTTTTAATATTTTGTACAGGAGCGTCGCTAATGGGGGGGTTCTACTTATTTTGCACCCAAACTTTTTTATGGTAATCTTTTTAATGTTTTGGGCAAAAATAATATTTTTGTTTGAGGTTTTACATGTATTACCTAAAATAAGAAAATAAAAGAAATATTTAGTTAATTTGATTTACTTGAATTAAGTAGGCTTAGACTGCGGACTCGCGACTTTTTTGTTTGACAGATTTGTTTGACACATTGTTGTTGATAGTTTTGGTTTGCTTAACATGTAATAACGCTTTTAAAAATTTTGCAAATGAATATGTACACTAATAGTGGCTATACTGATATGTTGTTAACATTAGGAGATTGTGATGGAAATGTTAAAACAGCGAAAAGAAGATATCCCCAAAAATTTCCAAGAAGAAGTGTTCCGGATTCAAAAACATTTTTGAATTTAGTGAGGTGGTGTCGTGAGACTGGAACCTTTAAACCAAAACACGTAAATTCTGGTAGACCATGAGTGGCAAGAGTTCCTCACACAGAAGAAAATATTTTAAATCTAGTTGTTGCGGACCTTACGATAAGTGATAAGTGATTCTAGTGTACATCGTATATTAAAAAAACAATTATTGATCTCGTTTTACTAAAGGCAAGTACAAGAATTGTTGCCTGAAGATCTTTTTTGAGAAGGAACTTTTGCGAATTATTACAAGAAAGAATGAGACAGAACCCTGATTTTTTACAAAATATTCTTTTCACCGATGAATCAACTTTTACTAAACAAGGTATGTTTAATAGTCATTACAGTCACTTCTGGGCAGAGGAAAATTTAAAGGTTAAACGTGTAATGCATTATAAACAAAATTTGAAGTGGAATGTATAGGCTGCTTCAATAGGCAACCGCCTCGTTGCATACTATATTTTTGCTGGAAATTTAAACGGTGATGTTTACTATGAATTTTTGGATAATCGTTTATTTCCGCTATTAGAAGGTTTGCCTCTTGATCTACGAAGAAATATGATTTTTATGCATGATAGTGCTACACCTTATTTCCGTAGACAAGCTAGAAGATAGCTCAACGAACATTTTCCAAATTGTTGGATTGGTCGCGGTGCTGATCTCCTATCTACTGGCCACTAAGGTCTCCTGACCTAAATCACTTGGATTTTCATGAAAAACGTATATTCAAGCGAAATAAATTCCATTGAAGAACTTCAAGCGAGAGTTCAAAATAATTTAAGAAAGTTAATTCAAGAACTACGGCCACTCCAAAGGATTATGTTTTCACTAGAAAAACATTTACGATTATGTATTCGTGAAAATGGTGGGCATTTCGAACATTTGATGTAAAAACCAGTACCTACTTATTCAATTTTTTTTCTGTTTGTTTTCTGTTATTTGTTGAGTTTTTTTTTAGTTCTTTCCTTTCTCTGTTCTGTGTTAATGCTATACAATGAAAACCTTTTTTAAATTCAGAATAATTTACAATATTTTTACTTCATAGTTGTTTCTGAAACAATCATTATTCCCTGAGGTAGTTCGTTCAAAAGGATTTTTGGGGCCACTTTTACAGGGCCGTATCTTCTTAGGGAGGCGTTTTCGGACACATATTAACGTAACTAACGTTATTTTTTAAAATTCTATTTACCCTAGAAATCAGCGGAACACCCTGTATTGTTTTTACTTTTTCTTATATTTATTCCGTTTGGAATAGGATACGTAAGAAACAGGAATTCAGAAGCACATTAAATTCCTAACTACAGCCTTAACGCCCGAAAGGGGAATATTGCGGGAACACACGAAAGGGGAACGTCCGAAACGCGCATGAATAATCCTAATTCTAATGAGAAGTTCATTGCTGCATTTTATTCCCTTATTGCAACTATACGAAATTACTCAATCTGAAATATAAATAAATGTATTTGATAATAATCGTTTTCGGTGACTCGTGAGAAGTTTCTAAAAAACTACAAAACGCGTGAAACTTTATTTTATTTAAAACACAAATCATTATGTGGACGATACTGCTCACATGATTTTGATAGGAATTACTAGCGTAATAAATACTTAAAACAAGTGTTTATAAATAACTTTTCATTTATTGTGATCCATTATAATTTAACTATAGTAATACTAGAGTACATCCCAGAATATCAGAAAGTAATAAATCATGTTATTAGTAAAATAGTGTAGTTTTTTGCATGGAAGCGGCAAACAGAAATCAGTAGCAAATCGGACTAGTTTATACGAAGATGCTGTAAATGTGCCGCTTGCAAAATATTGTGGTTCAGGTAAACGGCAAACAAAAGACGCCTCTTTAAAATTCGAATTAAGCCTGAAGATCAGACAACTCACAGACGTGCGGTTGGGATTTCAGTATAGATGTTTTGATTAATACAAAATAATTATAAACGTAGTTTACATTGGAAGAGCTGATATCTTCTCCTACGGATATTATAACGGGTTCTATAGTTTCTTCTAGTGTCACATCAAGGCCCCATACGCTGTTCCTCTTAATTACATTATCAACACACGTTTTCCACACGTCTACGGCTTGCATTAAAGGCTGTAGCACTTCACTTAATTCAAAAGCCGTATTGTTGCGACCTACTTCACTTCTTATTTGACCCCGAATTAACTCTAGGGAGTTGAGTTCGCAGTATATCCTTCGTTCAACCAAGTCTGATCGAGATAAAAATTTTCCGTCTTTCGGCACGAAACTTCTCCATTTCACGAAGGTATTTGCGTCTACAAGAAACAATTTGGAGATTTTCGATGCACTTTTTCCCACGAAAAGTTAAGTTTCTTTGTCATATTTTGTATCGATCGAGACAACTGTGGTCCATCAACGTCTTCTTTTATTACAGCTACTATTTTGTTGAGGGTAAAAATTTCTTTATTGAAGTAGAATGAATGGATCTTTCTTTTAATATGAACTTTTTCTTCTTCACTTAAACGTTTTTTTCCTGTTGAGCAAACGGTTCTTTCAAAACACCCTCTTTCTGTTCTTTTAATAATATGTATACTATTGCCTTCTCGACTCCCGTCAAATTTCTACTACACTATTTATCGGATTTTGATATTTTAAGGCATTATGTACATTTAAAATGATATTTTTTTTCATTCCCAGATAGCGAACTAAGTTTCAAACGTTTTCAACCAAAACTCAAACATAACTGAGCATTTTTTAGTACTTGTTTTGAAGTAACAAATGTGGTAATGACATCTTAATTCATCCCGCATTAAGTGAGCCATGTTTCTAATTTTCATATAATTAGCTAGTAGTGTATTGAGTACTTTCTAAACTTATACAAATTTTCTTCGAATTTCGGACAATCCTCGCTATTCTGTACAATAATGTATTATCTGCTTCAGTAAAGATGACGTTTGTATTAATTCAATCTCAAACAATTTGTACGTAACTAACAAAGATAGAGCTGTCGCTTCATTTCTTATGAAATGAAATGCAAAATTAATTTACCTAAATTTAAAATAAAAACATGATAATGACGTCAAAAACAGCACCTCTGCTGAAACAAATTAAATGTTAACAAACACTATTTGGTTTGATAAAAAAAACTGGCAGGTTACTTAGACAAAGACTTAGATATTAAATCACTTAATTTTTCATAATTCCAATTACAAGTATATTTTTTCAAATATATTTTACAGACCTTACAGTATATGGCTTTAATAAGTACGCCACTGACCTGTCGTTGTCAGCATGATTTATTACTCTCTGATATTCTGGAACGTACTATATAAAATTTAAAAAACACCCTATATTAATAGTTATCTACACTTCCTGCTTTTTATATTTTTCTGTTCGACAATGATTTAAATAAGACCTATTAGTAAGTTGTCCTTTTCAGATTATCTAGAACGATACTTAAGTAAAAATATATATTTTTTAAGAAATCTAATGATACATTACATTCTGTTTCAAGGTAGGAAGCAATTTCTATGTACTTAAATACCTACTGTTATAATTCGTACACCTTGATCCTATTTAATTTTTTAAGTACTAAACAAAGAACCCTCAACGTGCGATTAAATGGTTAAACGCAAGGAATGTTTATACTATGCTTAATTATTCATGTTCACATGTAAAGTAATTAAAAGGAAACAAAACATAAAAACGTTATTCTTGGCTTACCAGAATATTGTATAAAAATGCAATTTAGGTAATAATAACAGAACAGTAGCGTGGAAGTAATGTTTTATAAAAATTATGTAGACACCCTAGCTAAAGGGCACGCATAATATGAACGTAACGGTTGCGTAACTCCAATATTCCAGTTGTTTGTAACGCCCACATACAGGAAGTAATACCCGTTGGGGTCAAACGTTGTTACCTTTCACTCAATTATTTCTTGCGTGTATAACAAAATAGTGAACACAATTAATCGCATGAATTTACTAAAAATTGTTTCAAAAACGCTTTTCCTTCTTTATTATCGATTTCAAAAGAACCTAAATTTAAATTTAATCTGAAATATGCTGAACATAATTAAATAACACGTTACACAATTCAAACTTTTTTTATTGAATTTTTAAGGTTTCCCCATTATAATGAAATTTATCCCTACATATTTTTCAGTTTCAAATTAGATTTCGTTAGTGAATTAAAGTAATATAAAACGTAGTCGATATCCTCTTAACGTAGGTGAATATTGGTTTAAACTAACTGGTTTAAATTTTACTATATAATTGTATATCTATAGTGTTAACTGCGTAACTAAATATTGGAAATTGTAAAGCTTCGTTTATCTTTGACGCGCCTGAAAAAGAAGTGAGATCGTCGAAATATGAATAATGCGGACTAACAAGACTTTCTAACACGTAAGGATAATAATGGAAATTAAACAATATTACACGATTTTATTGATAGAAATGTTTCCAAACCCAGTTTTTATTCAACGTAGCTATTTAAAATAGTCCTACTGGCATTAAAACTTACAAAATTAAACAAAACAGTACGCAACGATCGAAAGAAAGGAATTAATAAATTTGCCTATACTATTATTGTATATGTATTCTACATGTTTTAACATTTAACTCTGTTATTTTTCAGAACGAAAAAAACAACAAGAGAGTAATATAACCAGTGTTTTTGAATTCGATTTGAATGAAACATTTTTTGAAACAGAAATAATTTTAATAATTTTTTTAGGATAATTAAACAAACTCCTTAATACGTTCCTAACAAAAATAGGCAACATTGTAAAAATGAAACAATAATCTGTCAGATGGACGTTTAAAATTTGAAGTCAGATAGAGAAAAAAATTCCAGTCGCCCACTTCTACAAAAATGTGGATAATACTGTTCAAGAATTTTCAATCTTGTTTAAATAGTTTTTAATTCATTCTAACTTCGTTTTAAAACACTAAATAAAAGTGAAATTACAGACACACAGACACACAGATACACAGACACACAGACACACAGACACACAGATACTCAGACACACAGACACATACAGACACACACAGCAGCACGCACACACACACACACACACGCACGCACGCACGCACGCACGCACGACACACACACACACAGACACACAGACACACACACACACACACAACACACACACACACACACACACACACACACACGACACACAGACACACACCACAACACACACACACACACACACAACACAACACACAACACACACACCACACACAACACACACACACACACACACAGCACACACACACACGCACACACACAGCACACACACAGACACAGACACCACAGCACACACAAAGCACACACACGCGCACACGCACAAACGCGCGCATCGACCGTAACGCAACCACGCACCAACGCGAACCACATGCACCACACGCACCCAAACGATTCACGCAACACACGCACACTCACCACACACAAACACGCACGCACGCACGCCACACAGACACATACGCACACACGCCCACGACCACACCAGCGCACGCACACCACAGCGCACATGCGCACACGTCACACGCACACCACCACACACCACACACGCACCCACACGCACACACGCACTCACACTGCACCACAGATCACACGCATTCCATTACACACGCACACGCAGGCCCACATGCACGCGCACGCACACATGCACACACGCACACACGCACGCACACACACACACTCACACACACACACGCAGACACAGGCACACACACGCGCTGACACGCGCACACACACACACACACACAAACACACGCACACAAATACACACACACACACATGCACGCGCAGCGACACGCGCACACAACCACACGCACACACACATACGCCCACACGCGCAGATCCGCACCCACACGCACCCACACGCACCCACACGTACTCACACACGCACTCACACTCGCACTCACACTCGCACTCACACTCACACTCGCATTCGCACTCACACACGCACACGCAGGCGCACATGCACGCGCACGCACACATGCACACACGCACACACGCACGCACACACACTTACACACACACACACACGCAGACACAGGCACACACGCGCGCTGACACGCGCGCGCACACACACACACACACAAACACACGCACACAAATACACACACACATGCACGCGCGCGCACACGCGCACACAACCACACGCACACACACACATACGCCCACAGGCGCAGACCTGCACCCACACGCACCCACTCACCCACACGCACCCACACGCACCCACACGTACTCACACACGCACTCACACTCGCACTCACACTCGCACTCGCACTCGCAATCATACTCGCACTCGTACACGCACTCGCACTCACACTCGCACACGCATACGCAGGCGCACACGCACGCGCACTCAAACACGCACAGAGGCACGGACGCACGCACGCAAGCACGCACGCACGCAAGCACGCACGCACGCACGCACGCACACACACACGCACACACTCACTCACACACACACACACACACTCACACTCACACTCACACTCACACTCACACTCACACACACACACATCCAGGCGTCATGGTGGATCTTAGCGAAACTTGGCCAAAATTGTAAAATGAGCTAATAAGTCGATTTAGACATAGAAAAAACAAAAGGCTATTGTATAACCTTCTATACCTACATATGTATATGTAAGTCGGAAGGTAAAAAAGATGCTGCACTTCTTAAAAAGACAACCACTGAATTCTTGCATCTTTATATTTTGTACAGGTTATTGTAATGGAAAGCAATTCAGACAACAGTATCACTTTATAAATGAGAAACAAAATTAAATGGTTTCTATGGTACTTCTTAATGTGACATATTTATCTAGAGTATCGTGTCACTTATGGTTAAAACGCAAAATTTATTCGTGATAAAACGTTTTTAGAGCCAGCATAAACAATTTAAAACTATTTTGAAAAAGTATTTAAACATGAGGTAGAGAATTAGTAATTAAACAAAGGGTTACATGACCTTTCTCATGTTTACTTTATTAGGGAAGAGTATACAAACAAAACACTACATCTAATACGTAACAACATAACAATAGTGTAAACTAATTATTCCTGTATTAAATGAAGACGCTTATAATGATTTGTGTTCTAAAATAGCATAAATTCTTTGATAAACGGTTACAATTCATGTTTCAGATGAGAATAAAAATATAAATTGTGCCACTCGACGGGAAAACGAGCTATGCTTAAAAAAAGAATACTAATAATAAATTATTGACTATTTATAAAAAGGACTAAAATAAAGTACGAAAAAGGTTTTTTAATTATTCCATTTTACGCAGTAAATATATCATTTAGATCAACGAGTCTCAGGAAAAATTTTAACTTTCCGGGATAATCGCATTTATTATGTTTGAGCTTTACTAATAAATATTATTGCAAATAAGAACTTTCACTTTCTTTTGTCTGAAGGAGATGAGTGATACTGGATTCAAGATTGTTTAATATTAAATTGATCTAGTTTTAATGGTACCTATACTTATATCCGTGTCATAACATCGTTTAAAAATCTCTTGATAATGATAAGTTAAGTCTGTATCTGTCGAGTAATACAAAAATAGATTGTTAAACTAAATCAAACTTCCATTAATCTATAAGCTTTAATTAACCTATTACTATAATTAAAGTTCTACAAAGTATTACTAAATTCAAAATTTCAAATACTATAAGAAAGTCCAGAAGTAACGTTAACACAAAAATTCTTTCCGCCGCAAAATAATTTGAAACGCTTTATCAACGTGTTAGAATAATTATAAATCATAACGTTGCAAACTCCACAGTTTAAAGACAATTAATGTGTATAGTAATTTACCTTCAAAGTGTTCCCGAAATCCATTAATTTACTACACTTTGCATTCACATAGATGTGAAATGTTATATGGACGGTTTAGTAAAATTATTAATGAATTATCATTTTCTTGTTAAATGTGAAGCAACCATTCGGCAGAAACTATAGTTTATTTATTACTTTTCAGAAATATACAGAAACAATTATAATCTTTTTATAATAATTACCAAGTTAGTGCTACTCGATATAAATTACTAGAAATGTGGGAGTTAAAAACGAACTCATGTCATATCTCAAAAATTGTAACCACAATTCAAAAGTATTAATTAAATGTAAATAGCACTAATTCCATTTTTGCGGAAACCAACAACATTGGAAATAACTTTTTTATTTCTTTAAGATTCTTTTTGAATTTAGAAATATTTTCGAAAATAAATTATTTGATTCCCAAAACGAAGGATAACAAATGAAATACATATAAAGAGTAACAGATATTTAGTTTTTAATTTTTTGGCGTAGAAAGAATGTGCTGGGGTATTTTAGGGCATTTCATAATATTTAGTTTACCATAGATCTAATTATTGACCGTTACTAAATATAATTTTCGAAAGCTCTTAATAAAGATATTATAGTGAAATCGGTAGAGCATTAGTAAAATAAATATTTTTGAATATAGTAGGATTACTTTTAATTTATTAGTTAATAGGTATAACCCTTGAATCTATCAAATTAGTGTATAAAATACTAATAATGCATTATTAAGATCACTAATTTTTTTTCATAAGTATCTAAAGTGTCTAAATATTATAAATAGTATCCGTTAATAACGAATAATTAAATAAAATTACAAGATAGTTCTTAATTCTTGAAATCTTAAATACATTTTGCGAGAATACATCTAAATGGTTAAACCAAAATAACCTTAGACAACCACTGTACAGGTTGTTCCATTTTCGTATGTTTTACGGGGTATCTCGCTTATTTTTTAGGTTAGAACCTTGCGGTTTTCGCAACACCGTACTATTTTATAATGAAACCAAAGATGCACTAATCAAATTTGACATAGCCATCTTAGTTTGTGTGCTACAGGGTGATTTTGGAAAAATTGACATATTAAAAAAGTAAAAACTGATATTTGTAGATTTTTTTACGTAGAATCCAGTAGCGTACTCAAATTTTCTTTAGAGGTTAGTTTTTGAGATATTGACATAACCTATTTTTTTATGTGACATCCTATATATTTTTTTACAATCTTTTTCCCCTTGCCAAGAGCTTTTCAAAAATATAGCATAGTCTATATTTATTTTTATAAATAACGTGACAAAATGATTTTTTTCTATAATTTACATTGATAATAGTGGATAGCCGTGGTAACCATGGTAACGCAAAAAACAAAATAATTAACGTTCTACCATTACTTAGGTATTTGATTTTTGAAGTTTCTGCTTCTCTCAAATTATTCCTGGTTACAGTTTCCCAAATTTAATGCTGATATTTATTGTTATTCGTTGTTTTTGTTTATTGTTATCGTTCTTGTTGTTGTTTAATTATTTTTTAATATGGCTCGAAACCAAAAATTTGAAAACTTTGAAAAATATGATACAGACCTGGCAGACCAGGCCTTATCTAACAGGTCAGTTAATCTTTACCTTAGAATTTGTGTTTATTTTATATACCTATTTTGTCATATAGATATCCCGAAAGAAGACAACCCGACAGAAGAATATTTAAAAAATTAAAATTTAATCTTTGCCAACATGGATGTTTTGACAAACCTCGACCCCGAGTTTAAAACAAAGAGAAAGAGGAATCAGAGATCAACGTTCTAGCAGTTGTTCAAGCCACTCCTGAAACCTCGTGCAGCAAAACAGATGAAGAGACCGGTGTGTCTAAAACAACAGTGCAAAGGATTAAAAAAAAAAACATAAATTCAAACCCTACAAGTATAAACTTGTTCATCATCTGCACCCTGGTGATGCTGAACGTAGATTGGAGTTCTGCAATTGGTTTATAAATATGAAAACTCAGGACAATAATTTTGAAAAAAAAATAATTTGGTCAAACGAGGCACATTTCACAAGTTCGGGAATTCTTAATAGACACAACTCGCGGTTTTGGAGTCAAGAAAACACCCACGTGATTTTTCATAGAGAGCGTCAAGGCAGGTTCGGATTTAATGTCTCCCTGCTTTATTTTAACCGAAAAATAGTTTACAAGAATCATGAAGAAAACCTAAACTCTAATGGGTACTTACAAATTCTACAAGAAAAAACTATGAACATTTTAGAAGATATTCCACAGACTCAACTGAACAATATATTCTTCCAGCAGGATGGGGCTCCAGCCCACAATGCTAGAATAATACAAAACTGGCTAAATGAACGTTTACCCAGGAGATGGATTGGAACAAATGGACCTGTTCGATGGCCACCACGATCACCGGATCTCTCGGTTTTGGATTTTTTTTTTTGTGGGGGTATTTAAAGAATAAAATTTATTCAAGGCAATATGCTAACATGCAACAATTAAAAATTGCAACGGAAAATGCTTTTGCAGGATTACGAAGACAATCATTTATTTTGGAAAATGCTATTAAAAGAATTTATAAACTTTGTGAAACTTATAGGAGACATAATGGTCTGCAATTTGAACAATATTTGTGATTAATTAATTATTTTGTTTTTTATCAATGTAAATTATAGAAAAAAATCATTTTGTCACGTTATTTATAAAAATAAATATAGACTATGTATATTTTTGAAAAGCTCTTAGCAAGAGGAAAAAGATTTTAAAAAAATATATAGGGTGTCCCATAAAAAAAGTAGGTTATGTCAATATCTCAAAAACTGTGACCTCTAAAGAAAATCTGAGTATTGCCAACTGGATTCTACGTAAAAAAATCTACAAATACCAGTTTTTACTTTTTATTATGTCTAACAATAACAGAGTTACAGGGGATGACTGAAAATGAAATTTTTCCAAAATCACCATGTAGCACAAAAACTAAGATGGCTATGACAAATTTGATTAGTGCATCTTTGGTTTCATTGAAAAGTCGCACGGTGTCGCGAAAACCGCAAAGTTCTAACCTAAAAAATAAGCGAGATACCCCGTAAAACATACGAAAATGGGACAACCTGTACACCTTTGTTAGTAATCAAATTTTCCATTTTAGTATAGATTGAATGAACACATTATTCAAAACTTCATAATTGACATATCAATTGTAATACATTTCAACTTATAAACAATTAATGGCTGTTAGTAATAATCTACAATATTACATAAGAAACTGCAGAAAAGTAACAGCCTATAAAGCTTTATTCCTGTGTTACACAAACGACTCATTAAAAAAGTATACCAAAAGGGTCCGTTCTATCACGTCAAAGTTTGCGTTTGAGATTTTATAACTAACACTTTAACCATAACATTTCCAACCTACATATACATATACATCTATGGAAAATTGTCCAGTCGACATTTTACGACGTTTGACAGTTTCGCCGAAATCGGCCATGATGTCTATGTCTGTGTCAGTATCTGTGTCTGTGACTGTCTGCGACAGTGACTATGACTGAGCCTGAGCCTGTGTCTGTGCCTGTGCCTGTGTCTTTGTCTGTGTCTGTGTTTGTGTCTGTGTCTGTGTCTGTGTCTGTATCTCTATCTGTGTCTGTGTCTGTGACTGTGCGTGTGCCCATGCGTCCGTGTTTGTGTGTATGTGATTGTGTGTGTGTGTGTGTGTGTGTGTGTGTGCGCGTGCGTGCGTGCGTGTGTGTATGTGCGTGTGCATGTGCGCGTATGTATGTGTGTAGGCGTGCGCGCATGTGTGTGGTTGCGTGCCTGTGTGTGATGTGGGGTGCGCGGTGTGCACATATGAGCGCATGATTGCGCGGTGGAATTTCAATGTTAGTATAAATTTTTCTAATATCTAAATAAAGGTCATCTTTAAATATGTAAACCTCTATCTGATAAAACTTTAAACGCCAATCAGGAATAGATTACTGTTATTGTTTTTACAACATTGCCTATTTTCTTTAATAACGTATTACAAAAGAAGTTGTATACGTATCCTTAGAAAACGCATTATATCATTTCTTAAAATTTCCACTTTGTAGGTTGGGAGGGCTTGTGCGGTTACATATTGGGAGGTCTTGTGCGGTTCATTATGCTAACTTAATGTAACAGTACGCTTAAGTGACCACGTATCATACGATATTATAAAAAAGATCGTTAAAATTAAATTTGATAGCAAATAATTAAAAAGTGTATAGAAGAAAGTGAACGCGTGTTTAAATTGTATAGGAAGATAATTCAATTTCATAATGGTGCTCGTTAATTGTTCTAAAAAAAATTTACGACAAGATATTAACCTAAAATTTATTTCATCACATTTTTAATTAAGATTTATTAAAAAACATTTTAATACTTCCCTGAATCGATTTATAATACATTAGTAATAACAATATTTATAATAGAACTTATGTATGTTAAAACGTTCAAAGAAGGAAATTGAAATTTCTAGCGTTATATTATTTTCAAACAAATAAAACCAAAAATCGTTAAGGCTTTATTGGTTATTTTTCTTGAATAGTTAAATCTTTGAATCAGAAATTCCTCTTCCAGTTAGAAAATTTTGTATACATTACAAATTCCAAATTTATTAGTTATTCAATTTCACTCACTTATATAAATTAAGACTTATTTAAAAAAATGTAATACTCTAATATAATATATTATGTTAGGCAGTATACCCCTTAAATACGTAGTCATTAAATACCTTCGAAAAACCTTGCCAGCAGCAATTTGTTCCTCAATAAACCTAATGAAAATTTCATGTAGATTATTGTGGCATGGCTGTGTTTGTTTCACCATGGCGTACGTCATTAACGGTTTATTTTTTATAACACTATTTAACAGTTCTCGTTGAAAAAAGTGTATTTCCAATATACTAAATTTTTGAGATTTAATTTAATTTTTAAAATAATAGATAAAAATTGAGATTACAAAACGAGGCTTTCCCGGCTGTGACGTAATCCCACGGGTTGATCGTTATGTAGGAGTTTTCCAATGCATGACATTAATGAAATAAAACAACTAACCAAAGTAAATATTTTAATCAGCTACATTGTACTTGGTTAAAATAAGTAAGTATTCAATGTACAGGGAGGGAGGGATGGAGGGAAGGAGGGAGAGGAGGAAGAGAGGGAGACAGGAGGAAGAGAGAGAGAGAGAGAGAGAGAGAGAGAAGAAAGAAGAGAGAGGACTTGACTTTTAATTTTCATATATATATATATATATATATATATATATATATATATATATATATATATATATACAGGGTCCGCCAATAGTGCGTGGACGAAGCTTTATGAGTTTATACAATATCGTTTTCAAAATTATTTATTGCAGGATGGTGTGGGATCTTTCGGGTTACAATTAGAAAATATTTTCGCAAAATTACTACTCGTATACAGGGTATTACAACACAAAGTTATATTTTTTAAATGGAACATACCGTATATTATTATAAATTTGGATTCCTGGTTAATTTTAAGGGCACTTTATTCACTATATGAGGTATCTTAAACGCGCAATTTAGGCGCTGCATTCAATTTTTGAAAACTTAGAGGTTGAAAAGAAAATTGTAACAACCGTATTGAGAAATGTGTAACACTAAAATTTTAATGGTTGATTAGTCATAGACTGTGCTACATAAAATCGTAAAAATAGTAATATTATCTTTTTTAATTTTCGAGATATCGTAATGCAAAGTTTAAGATCTTCAATCATAGATAACTTGATTTTTTTAAATGGAAAGGTATACATTGTTTTACATTGTTAGATAGAAAATTTAATTACAATTTTTTTGATATAACATTGTTGGTATTTATTTTTTGCCGTTTTTTGATAATCCAGCTTTTTTACTGAATTTGTCAATTTTCGTAGGTTTACATATGTATGTATAATTGTTTAAATCACATCAAGCTATGAAAACAAAAGAATATTAGAAACAAAATACAGCAATAGTATCTGTTTTGTCATTTCGCGTGTATGTTCAAACGTAACTGAGTTAATTACTTTATTGCAGTGTGAATGTTTGACGCTTAACTTTACGAACATCATATACGTAATACGTTTATTTAAGAATTATAATGAGCAATTTTTTGCAAAATGAATTAGTTGACATGATATTTGTGCTTGGAGAATCAAACAAAAATTGTTTATTGGCCCGTCGAATCTACGGGCAGTGTTATCCTGATCGAAGACAACCAAGAGAAGAATCGTTTCGTAATCTTTTAGAAAGATTTGAAGGTACTGGAAGTGTTGGATATCCTAAAAACGAAAGAGCTAAAGTTGTTACAAATGAAGAAAATGAATTTCGTGTACTTGTAGATACAGTTGAAAACCCCCACATTAGTATTCCGAAATTAAGTGACAATTTAGAAATCAGTCAAACTTCCGTGAGACGAATGTTAAAGAAAAATAAATGTCACCCCTATCATGTACAATTACATCAAGAGCTGAAAGAACAATTAATTTTTGCCAGTGGGTTTAACAACAGTTAAATGCGAACGAAAATTTTATATCGGGGATATTATTTACCGACGAATGTACATTTCATCGAAATGGATTTGTGAACAGACATAATTTTCATTTTTATTCAAATGAAAATCCACACCAATTTCGGTTAGTCTCTCAAAATAAATGGTCAGTGAATGTTTGGGCAGGTATATTCGGCGGAACTATTGTTGGTACTTTTTTTTTCAATGGCACACTCACTGGGGTAGAATATCATAATTTTCTAGAAAACGAATTATATCATTTATTGGAGAATGTACCTTTGGCTCAAAGAAGAGGTATGTTTTTCCAACAAGACGGGGCACCTCCTCATCATGCAGGAATTGTAACCCAATGGTTAAATTCGACGTTTCACGAAAATTGGATAGGAAGACAAGGACCGATACCTTGGCCAGCTAGATCTCCCGATATAACTTCATTGGATTTTTTTCTTTGGGGCTTTGTGAAGAATAAAGTATATGAGGAAGAACCAACAACT
Organism: Vesta saturnalis; assembly: GCA_036346205.1. Lineage (NCBI taxonomy): Eukaryota > Metazoa > Arthropoda > Insecta > Coleoptera > Lampyridae > Vesta > Vesta saturnalis. The sequence continues at coordinate 1,084,806 of JARFJB010001710.1, forward strand.
GCTGAGAATATGAAATTGTGAATTAGAAATGTTTTTGCTACAATTACTCCCAATATGTTAGATCGGGTTGAAGCTTCTTTTCTTAAAAGAATTCAGTTTTGTCTAAATCAGCGTGGTCGACAATTTGAACATTTAATTTAATATTATTTTCTTCCAAAATCGATAAATTCAGTAAAAAAGCTGGATTATCAAAAAACGGCAAAAAATAAATACCAACAATGTTATATCAAAAAAATTGTAATTAACTTTCCTATCTATCAATGTTACACAATGTTAGATTGTGTTATCTATGATTAAAAATTTTAAACTTTGCAAATTCAGTAAAAAAGCTGGATTATCAAAAAACGGCAAAACATAAATACCAACAATGTTATATCATAAAAAAATGTAATTAAATGTCCTATCTAACAATGTAAAACAATGTATACCTTTCCATTTAAAAAATGAAGTTATCTATGATTGAAAATATTATACTTTGCATTACGATATCTCGAAAATTAAATAAGATAATAGTACTATTTTTTCGATTTTATGTAGCACAGTCTATGACTAATCAACTATTAAAATTTTTCTGTTACACATTTCTCAATACGGTTGTTACAATTTTTCTTTTCAACCTCTAAATTTTAAAAATGGAATGCAGCGCCTAAATTGCGCGTTTAAATACCTCATATAGTGAATAAAGTGCCCTTAAAATTAACCAGGAATCCAAATTTATAATAATATACGGTATGTTCCAATTAAAAAATATAACTTTGTGTTGTAATACCCTGTATACGAGTAGTAATTTTTGCGAAAATATTTTCTAATTGTAACCCGAAAGATCCCACACAATCCTGCAATAAATAATTTTGAAAACGATATTGTATACACTCATAAAGCTTCGTCCACGCTCTATTGGCGGACCCTGTATATTGTCCCAACGATTTGGGGGTGGAAGATTACGCTTATACTGTTGATTTAATAAAAAATCTTGTAACAGATTATTGTAGTCAAAAAACGAGGAGCATCTTGAAAAAATATTTATATGTATACAGGGTGTCCCATTTTCGAGTACTACACCAAACTTGTGTGTTTTTAATGGAACACCCTATATATTTTTATATATTAGAATTCTCTGTTAAATGCTGAGCAAAATGATACAAGTTACTATGGGTCTACGACTAACGGTTCCTAAGACATTTCTATGTAAAAAATTAGTCAATTAAGTAGGCTCCTGTTCCGCCATCTTTAACGATATCGGAGTCAAATTTTGGGATTTGTTTTTTCGATCTGTCTAGTTTTAACTTCTACATTTAGATTGCAAACTCTTTCCTTTACATATACAGGGTGGTCCATTGTGCTCAATGTTATTTTTCTCATTTTTTTTAAATGGCACACCCTGTATTTTATTCCAGATTTGAATAGCATTTTTTACGGACTCACTTTTTACTACCTATTCCTAAGTGTTTTTGAATTATTTAGTGATAAAGTTGAAAATGTCGAAAATCGTACAGTTGCAAACGAAGAAAGCGAGTTGACAGTTTTATTAAAGTTAGAAGAAAACCTCACGTAAGTGTTTGTCAGATTGCGGTACAAGTAGATCTGAGCAAAAGTTCAATACAAAGAATTATAAGCAAACATAAATATCACCCATACCATTTGTGTTTATATCAAAGCATATAACCGCAAGATTTCGCAACTCGTGTCGCTTTTTGCAATATAATTCTGGACAAAATTAACCAACAAGCCAATTTTGTTGACATTGTGCTATTTAGCGACGAAGCAAGTTTTATAGCATAGGAGCCGTTAATAAACATAATAGTCACTATCACTCCGTTGAAAATCCACATTGGGTACGACAAGTAGATTATCAACATCAGTGGACTGTGAATGTGCGGGGTGGTATTATCAATAATGATGTAATAGGAACTTTCTTTTTCAATCGTTCCCTGACAGGCGAAAGATATCTGCAATTCCTTCAAGAAGATTTGCCACAGTTGTTTGAAAATGTGAATCTACATACTCGACAAGTTATGTATTACCAACATGATGGATCCCCGCCGCACTACCATAATCGAGTACGTAGGTTTTTTCAACATTGGCGCGAAGATCGCTAGATAGGTCGCGGTGGTCCCATTGTTTCGCCAGCGAGATCACCCGATCTCGCTCCCCTAGACTTTTTTCTGTGGGGACATGTGAAACAGGAGGTGTACAGGGATTTTCCTACTACACAAGCCAATATGGAACTTCGAATTACTGTGACTTTTCGAAATATTCGAAGAAGCACCCTTCAAAATGGCAAAGCAACCTTTACTAGGCGGTTGACAATGTTCATTGCTGCAAATGGAAACATTTTTGAACATTTAATATAAAATTTGTAATTAATTGTGTTCTTTACTTCCATTTTAAAGTTTAAGTTGTAAGTTAAAGTTTATAGTCATGCAGTTCTACGAGTAAATAATTATTAAGCGTTGCTCCTTTATGGTGCAAAATGTTGAATTGTGTCATAAACCTATAGCTTCACGGTTTTATAGCAATTAGCATTGTTTTATTTTCGTTTTTCTTTGAATTTTTATATTGTCTTTATTTATTTTATATTGTGACAAATTCAACAAAAATAAAAAATGTTTACAATTTTGAACTTTATCACTAAATTATTCAAAAACACTTAGAAATAGGTAGTAAAAAGTGAGTATCTATTGAAAGCCCATAAAAATGCTATTCAAATCTGCATTAAAATACAGGATGTGCCATTTAAAAAAAAATAAGAAAAATAACATTGAGTAAAATGGACCACCCTGTATATGCAAAGAAAACAGTCTGCAATCTGAATGTAGAAGTTAAAACTAGACAGATTGAAAAAATAAATCCCAAAATTTGGCTCCGATATCTTTCAAGATGGCGGAACAGGAGCCTACTTAATTGACTAATTTTTTTACAATAACTTAGGAACCGTTAGTCGTAGACCCGTAGTACCTTATATCATTTTGCTCAGCATTTAACAGAGAATTGAAATATATAAAAATAAATGGGGTGTTCCATTAAAAAACACAAGTTTGGTGTAGTACTCGGAAATGGGACACCCTGTATATACAAAAATATTTTTACTATATGCTCCTCGTTGTTGACTACAATAATATGTTATAAGATTTTTTATTAAATCAACAGTATAGGCGTAATCTTCCACCCCCAAATCGTTGGGACTGTATATATATATATATATATATATATATATATATATATATATATATATATATATATAACCCTAATACAAAATTACTTCCTAAGAGAGTTGGAGCTTTTGGAACTCGGCGCCCTAACATAGGTTTAATTCAAATTTAGCATTAATGTATAGATAGGTGTTCTTGGTGATAATTTGTTTGGACCTGTAGAATTGCCTAATCGTTTAAACGGCGAAGAGTATCTTAACTTTCTATAAAATACTTTACCGGATTTATTAGATGATATTAATCTGATATTCTGCACAACTTGTGTTTTTACATGATGGTTGTCCGGCTCACTATAACAGAACAGTTCGTACTTTTTTAGATAACAATTACCGAGAGCGATGGATCGGAAGAGGCGGTCCGGTTGCTTGGCCAGCAAGGTCTCCAGGTTTAAATCCTTGCGATTTTGGTGTTTGGGGATATTTAAAATCAATGGTTTATTCTCAACCAATAGAAACACGCGATTAGCTTTGTAGAAGAATTCAGGATGCGTGTGACGAATTTAGAAACAATAGGGGAATTTTTGCAAAAATTCGGCATCTTTTGTAGATTCAGTTTTGTGTTTCATGCTTTCTGTTGTCTTTTTGAATTTTCTATTATTATTAATTGTGTCAGCAACATTTTTTGGTATTAAAAACGAATATCTTTACCCGAGTTTATTTCTTACTTTCTAAAGCAAGATTAATTTATGACATGAGAGCAGTTTGACGTTCACGCAATTGTTATTTTGTTTATTTTCTATAGCCATCTTTCATGATTGTAAATGAATTCGTTAGTTAATTTTATAAAAGTATGATTAACACATGAAAAATCGATTTATTTCGAAAACGGTGCGTCGTAGCAACTTCAGACAAGAGTATCATTCTTTTATGAAAAAATCGAAATTTTTTAAATTTTATGTTAAAATTACGAAATTTTGAAAAACAAAAAACTTATGAATAACAATATCCAATGCCCCGCCCAAACGAGCCGCTTATGAGTACAACTAAAAATCATATTCACGCTATACTATTGGGCATATTCCACTAAATAAATGTACAGAACGCTAGCATTTAAAGGGAAACCATTTTGAAGATATTTGAATTAAACCGATGTTAGGGCGCCATCTTCAAAGAGCTCCAGGTCTCTTAGGAAGTATTTTTGTATTAAGGTAATTTACGTTAAGTCGACATAAAACCAGCTCTAGAATCTGTAATTTTCTTTTATGAAAAGAGTTTATGGACACCCTGTATATATATATATATATATATATATATATATATATATATATATATATATATATATATATATATATATATATATATATAAATGTAAACGATTTGAGTGTTACGGTTATTCAATCTGGCTGCTTCTTGTTTCTGTCACCTAACCTTACGGAGAGCAGCCGCATTTTGGGGAACTTTTGATTACTCCGTGTATCTGAAAAAAATTAAATGAAAAAATGAATTGTAGTTATGGTTTTTTAACATTAAATAAAATTGAGTTTTACAGCACTGTGTTACTTATTTAGCCTGCTTAACTATGGGTATTCTCGTATAGCTTCGTATTAGTAAGATCGGTATATCCCTTCTGGTGATCCCCTATTGTCGTTAGGGGCTGTGTTTTTGAACTGCGTGGTGCCTTCGGTATATATTTACTGTATTATCACACTACCCACGCTTCCAGTACTCTACTACATTGATGGTCTTTAAACGGCAATTTCTTATTTATCTATAACGAATAACGGCCTTCGAACAACAACATTTAGATCACGTTGCAACGCACTACATATTAGTTTAAAGAGGCTGTGTTTTTGAACTGCGTGGTGCCTTCGGTATATATTCACTGTATTATCACACTACCCACGCTTCCAGTACTCTACTACATTGATGGTCTTTAAACGGAAATTTCTTATTTATCTATAACGAATAACGGCCTTCGAACAACAACATTTAGATCACGTTGCAACGCACTACATATTGGTTTAAAGACAGTTATTCTTATAACAACTAAAATTTTAACAATTTAATTTATTACGCAGATATACATAATTACTACCTATAATTTACGATATTTTTAACATTTTACATGGAATTAACATTTTTTTGTTATAATAAGGATAAAACACTAATTGATTTTTAACTTATTTATTTGTAGAATTGTTTTTAATAGATATGAAATTTGCTATAGAAAAAATGATCTGACCTCTACTGGTTTTCAAAGCGACTATTCATTGCAGTATATATACCCATGCACATTATAATCTCTTTTACGTTTACATTTTCTCAATAAAGATTTAAAGAAATAATAATGAAATAACAATACGTATCGTATTGTCAATTGAAAATTCGGAAAAATATATCACTACACAAATTTCCTAAAAGTTCCAAGTAAATGTGCTGAAACTTGACAAAGCAATGGGCAATTGTATGGTTGCAGCAAACAATTTATGATTATCAAATATGGTTGGCAGTTAATTATTTTAGTTACTGAAATTATACTAAAGATATTTAGTAAGTTATTAAATGCTAATAATCTTATGTTTTAGAAATTGAACCTAAGAGAAACGTTTTAAAGAATCATGCAATTCCCTCATCATTTCTATCAAAAGGAAGTCATGACTAGATTGTAATCAAAAGGAAAACGAAGCCGTAATAGGAGTTTACGAGGAAGTTTATTTAAAAAGTCTATCGATCCTGTATTACAGTTTTCAGAGAGAAAAGATAAAAAAGTAAGACCCAAGTAATGAATGATGCCAAAAAGGAATTAATTTAAGTTAAAGTAAAACTTCAGATGACAATGGTAATATTGTTGTTAAAGTACAAACAAGCAGAAGATAAAGCAATTCAAGTGGATCCACTTGTTTTAATTAATTAATTAATTAATAATCCTAAAATATTTAGTTACTTAACTCCTTAATAATGATAAAAAGTTAAATGCATTTACAGGTATAAACGGTTTGATATGGGACAGATTGTATCAATTCTGTGACAAAATTAGTGGTCAAACCAAATTTTATTTACTGGATCGCATAATGTTATGAATATTACATTTGAATATATTATAAAAATTATAGAATATTTTATTGAATGGCGAACAAAAAAGAGATTTGGAGAAATATGTTGCATTATTTTTGTAAATTTAATGATACATACCTAGTGTTCGACTGTACAGAGATGACAGTGCAAAAACCAAAATGTTTAAAGTGTGAGCTAAACTCTTACTTGCATTATAATAGCACACATGCTATTAAAATACTAATTGGAACAGCACATTCAGGGCTTATTATATTTATTAGCAAAGCTATGGTGGCAAAGCCCCCGCCAAAAAAATTTTACCCACTCCGAGCTTTTAGAGAAATTGGTACCAGAGAGGGATGCAATAAGGGTAGACAAGCGTTCTCATTCATGAAGAACGCTGTAAAGTGTTTAGAAAACTGATAAAGCCCCCTTTTCTAAAATCAAAGGTTCAGTTAGTCAAGAAGAAGCAATATTAACAAATAAAATGCCAGCAGCTCAAGTGCATGTAGAACGTGTCATTCAAAGAATTACGTGGAAGAAAATATTTCTTTTCCACGATAAATCACCTTGATAATATAATGGAAGCAATTGCAGGTCTAATAGAATTAAGGTACTCCATTCTTGTCCCCAACTTAATTAACTTTTAGTAGTATTAGATAAAATAATGAACAAATTATTAAAGCATCTATACTTCATGTAGAAATGATTACATTTATATCTACATGTTTATGGAATAAACATTTACCCTTTACATTTCTTTATTAAAGTACTTAAAGTATACAGGATGTCTCAGCGAGACCATTCATTAGAAGTTATGGGGTTGTGACCAAAATAAAAACTTGAAAATTTAGAATCAGGTATAATTGATTGTGTTCTCTCTAACTAAAATATTTGTCGTATAATTTTTTTTTAAACAAAAATCTTGGCCTGAGAATAATGCCTAAATTTATACTTTTCAGTCAGAGCTAAAAATATAAAAAATTATTTATATGGAATATTTCAAGAATGCTATGGATACGAGAAATAATTTTTCAAATGTCAAGTTTTAATGTTTGTGATTTAGTAGTGAAAATGGATAACAAGAACGAAAATAACGTTTATACAAATCAAGAAATTCTTCATTTATTTTTTATACGTATAAAATGCGACAAGATTCTTATTAGAACTTGCACAATATTTAACGAAAACTATCCACATTTACCTTCGATGACAAAAGGTAAATTTAGAAGAATAGAACTAATTTTGTGCGCTTTGGACCAATTGGTCAAGTGTTAAATCGACCAAAAACTGTAGTTGATGATAAAGAGGGAGAGTTGAATACCTTGGCTTATTTGAAGGTCAATAGCAACGGCTCAGTTCGTGGTGCAGAAGAAAATCTGGGAATCTGTAGCTGTTCAATACAGAGTATTTTGAAGAGACATCACTTCCGTGAGTACGAATTCTCGTTAGTATAAGACCTTCATCCTCAAGACCCCAACGACAGAGTTAACTTGTGTGAGATGCTATATTTTCGAAGTCAAGAGGAAGAGAATTTTTTGAGAAAAATTATCATGCATCAGGTCTACCAGACACCGTTAAACACGAAGGAGGAATTAGAGGCTCGCGTCCGAGCAGCATTCTACAAGTCCTCTCCTCAAGAAGTATGAACAGCAGTACTGGAGAGTGTTTCTTCACGCTTAACATCATGTTTGAATGCGAACGGCCACCATTTCGAACTATAATTTGTTTCCAGTTTTTTACATCAATTTTTTGTCATTTGAAGTAAATGTGAATAGTTTTTGGTTACATATTGTGCAAGTTCTACTAAAAATCTTGTTGCATTATCCGTGTATAAAAAATAAATTAAGAATTTCTTCATTTTATATAAACATTATCTTAGCAATAATATTAAGGCATTTAAGAGATAAATAGTCACAAACGTTAAAAACTTGACATTTAAAAAATTATTTCTCGTATCCATAGCAACCATTCATAGCATTCTCGAAATAATGGCAAAGGAATTAAAATTTGCCGTTTTCTGAAATAACTCTAAAACAATTTGATTTAAGTAAGGAGAATGGGTTCACTTTTGGATCCTGAATTTAGCTACAAAAGACATCCAGGTGGGAGCGCTGGGAAGACAGCGCATGCGCCGGTGTCGGAATTTGTGAGACTTCGTACAAACGCCGAAGGGTATCGGTCATTTTCGGCGTCCATTTTGTCGTGCATTTTTGTTTTGAAAGTCATCTTTGTATTTGGAAATCAAATCAATTTTTAAAATACAAAAGTTACCGCGAGTCAGAATTGAACCTGTGACATGTACTTTGTGGATTGTTGCCCATTTTGTTTTGTTGGAAGTTTTTGTTCTGGCGGGAAATTTGAAATAGTATTCTAATAAGATTGTTTTATTTTTGTAATTGGCGGAAATTCGAAATTGTATTCTAATAAGGGGGCCCTCATGCTACACATAAGACAAAAAAAAACCGATCCCTCAAACTGTCGGCCAATAGCCTTAATCTACAGAGACTTAGAACGTATCCTTGAATGGGGAATAACCTGCTCACGTTCAACGCAGACAAAACCCAGTGTTGCCTTGTGTCCGCCAAGAAAGATCGATCATTTCCTATTGTAAATATGAATGGCTTAGATCTCAAGTTTTCAAACTCTATTTCTATCTTAGGGATGCCCGTATCATCGAACCTTTCATGGGTTGACCACCTTTTGTCAGCCAGTAAAATAGCTGCCTGTAAACTGGGCTTTCTATACAGATCTAAATCGTACTTCACATCGCAACAACTCCTTTTGCTGTACAAGGCTCAAATTCGACTTTATCTGGAATTCAGTTCCCATCTCTGGGTCAGTGCTGCTAATATGTCCTTCATATGGTAAACCGCATCCAAAAACAAAACTATAAGACTTATAAATGACCCGTTTCTGACCTACAGTCTCCTGAAGAATAGTTTCAGTTCTTTTCTTGTTTTATTGCTATTATAATAGAAAGTGTGCCTATGAAATACACTCCTTAACACCTCCGCAGGCCATCTTCGGTAGGAATACTCGTTTTTCCCATTCACACCATAATTACGCACTCAAAATTCCATCTTGTCACACTAAAAGGGCGCGATCTACATTTTTCCACACGACTACCAAATTGTGGAATGCACTACCCAGTTCCTGTTTTCCTCCAAACTTTGATTTAAGTAAATTTAAGGTAGCCGTTCATAAACATTTCTTGGCAGCGTAACAATATCTCTAACCTAAAAAAACGACAAGTTTGACAGGAGGGATTGTTCGCAAGTTAAATTTTTACAATAAACGTTATTGGTCAATTTGAACAAAACAAAAAATGGCAAAACTATAAAAATTGGTAAATTTTGACAGGCGGGTAATAATTGATGAAATTCTTACTGATCCATTAATTACATGCACAAATAAAATGGTCTTTTATTTAATTATATAAATATCTAACATTTACTAAGGTTTATTATAATTTTTATTATAAATGTGACTACTTCATATTATTTTTGGTGTCGTACTTTTTATTTAACTATATATATATATGTAACATTTTCTACGTTATGAATTATTATGACTATGACTACATTATTTTTGGCGTTTTAAAAATATCCATTTTTACGAATAATTGTAAGCGCAGATCTCTTAATTTTGTAAACCAATATCTCAACTGTACATCTATGCGTAAGTATAATCATGTACTGCGTGCAACCTTTGTGTTATTAAACATAACGTTCCGTACCCTCAGTTTTACATTTCAATTTGCCTACTAAACTACGCACCTATCGTATGTGATCTTAAAAAAAAATTTTTAACTTTTCTGAGAAAACATGATTTAACATACTTTATATTTTTAATTCTGCTACACGTAAAATAGAAATCTATCACTATTTGGGAAAAAATGGTCATTTACCACCAGTACTTGTATTATTTATATATAGATAAATAATAAACATAAATCATAACGGCAATTTAATAACTTAAAAAAATTGTGCAAAGGAAGAGGTTAACAGTATGTCTGCTTCAGCATCCTCTTAAACCTGTCCTAAAGTTCAGCAATCTACAAAAAATTACTGTTAAAATTTATAATCGTTATAAATTTGATATTTAAATATTGAGACTTGCAAAACGGCAAATACGTTTTATTATTTTTTTAACTACGTCCGATTATTTTCAATTCTTCAGGTATTGCAGACTTGATTATAATGTATAATTTTTACTTAATTGTAAGAATTATATTAAATTACTAACGACAAACGATGAAGTTTTGAAGAAACGCGTAATTTATAAAGTTCTTGTCAGCATGCAATAAATCGTGGTCTTATTGTTCAATATTGTTCTTAATTATATCACAACTTCCAAATTTAACTTGTTTAAAATCACTGTATGATGTTATATTTTGTGTGCATTTGTAGGTTTTACATACAAACGTATTCTAGTTATCTTAGAGCTGCTGCTTCTAACTACTAAATTGCGTAACTTGTAATTACAATTTAACCAATTTTAAAGCAAACCACTAATATGAATTAACTAGCCCTATAATTCTATTCAGTGCATCAAAAGCAGAGTTACAGCAATTAAGTTTGTATCTTCACCACCTTAGCTTTCAAAGGAAAATGTTTATATTTAAAAATCATTAATTAAATTATACCGTTTTTAAAAGAATTTATGTAATAATTGTTAATAATGCGCAGAATCAATTTCTTTAAATTTGATTTACTGAGGAAGGCAGCTGACCTGAGTTTGGAACTGAGAAAAAAAATGCCAGTTTTGCACGTTATCTGTCACCGTATTAGCATTTAATTTCTTGCCTCCTAAAACCTCAAAGAGACTCGAGGAAATGATAATCACTTGAGGACAATCTGGACTATACGGAAGATTTATATGTGAATGAGAGTTGTGTCGAACAATATTGCCTATACTGTGCCTGTATGACTAGATGTCACAGAAGTGGCAAGACTGTATTACGAACAGCTTAGAATTTAGGATTCACGAAACGCAATAATAACTGTATCATTTAGGTGTAAACGGTAATAACCATAATCTATCTTTGTATTAAATTTTACATGATTAACTTCATAATAATTTTTCTTTTTATTGTTTTCAGAATCAACTGATATGCCACCCACAGTTCCGTTCATTAACTTTGTGAAATTAATTTATGTAAATTTGTAAACAATTTACATTTTATTTTAACTACAGTAGAGCACAATTTATTAGTCTTTTATTTATTTAAATATTTAAAAATTGTAAAATTATTTAAATATATTTATATTTTCTCGAATTTTACAACATAAAGCTAGAAAAAATAGTATAAAATCTTGCTGTATAAGAACGTTTGTGAATCTAGCTTCTTAATATAGTATTATCTATCTGAATCTAACTCAATATGTGCTAGAGTATATTCATGGAAGTTCGGCTACGGTGCACTTGAATTTACAGATTTTGGAGCGTTTCCTTATTCATTTCCTCCTTTGACTAGTTTTTTGTTGAGAGTGTGAAAATGAGCTTACTGTAATCAATTTTGAATTTCGTTTTAACTAGGAGTTTGCATTCTACATTGAACATTTCTGTGCTTGATTTCCTAGACTTCCTCTGCGTTTAGAAATATGCACATCCTCTATCATTGAGATGTCGAGGTAACTCCTAATTCATATTGATCAATAACAAAAGTCTTTGAGTGCTTATTGGACCTTTCTCACCCCCTTTCCACATTAAACTTTCTGACCATACTGCCCTACTTTATATATTATATTTCACATTTTATTCGCCGTAAATACATACGCAAATTTATAGTTTTAATCATGTATTATGTTATTTTCCTCTAGGCTGACGTTCTCCAATTAACCATCATTGCGTGAATCGATTATTTGATTAATCTATTACTTGATTAATCGATTATCTTTAGCAATCGATTATCGTCCACCCCCTAGGCATAAAACCATTTGAAGTATTTATGATTAATTATACTTGTATCGGGGTTATGTGACGTTTGCCTCCCACCGTTTCACCCCCACCGGTTCGCCCCCACCGTTTCGTCCTCGGACGCTTCACCCCGGAACGTTTCGCCCCCGGGATGTTTCGCCCCCGAGACCTTTTTTCTTCGAAAATAATAGAAAATTTTGAGATTAATATTTATTAAATAACACGTACCTAATACATAAAATATTAAAATTCAAAATTATGGGCAATGCCTAACAAATAATCATTAATATCTATTCCTTAGGAAGATAAATGCTAATTACCATTAATAATGGTTAACCCAGATTACCTACCTAATTGAAGTAGGTACAAACATTTAACGAACTTATCCATAAATTCTTAGAAAGATCAATTCTAATAATTTAATATATAATCCGGATTATAACGTCGCGTCAGTGAAAAACAATTAGAGTTTAAACTTAGAATTTTAAATTAATTTTACAAAACCAAATTATATTAATATATTATAATATTATATTAATTATATTAAATATTATCATTTTTTCCTACTTGTTTATTGTTTTCTCAAACCCACATTCAGAAAACGACAAAAAAGATTTTGCTCATAATTTTTTCAATTTTTGTAGAAGTACACTATTTAGGGGCGAAACGGCCGGGGGCGAAACGGCATCGGAAGCGAAACGGCGGGGGCCAAACGGTGGGAGCGAAACGGCGGGGGCGAAACGGCGGGGGTGAAACGTCCCCATCCCTTGTATCGGATAGTAAGCTAATATGAATCAAATATTTCTGATTAATCTTAACCATCAACCATCTGTAAATGTAATTGCAAGTGTGTGAAGAATTACATTTGTACAACTCAAATACATTAAATTAGTATATAACTCTTTTCGCGAAGTAGAAGTTTAATAAAACGAGAACTATGAACGTAATGCTCAACAATTACTACTATCTTTGTGCTTCAATGTAATTGAAGTAAATATTCTCCTCCTTTTATGTTTAGGTAATAGTATGCATTTGAGGATTTGAAAGCAAAGTTTTGGAAAAGTCGTGATTTTTTGTAGCCTTATGTTTTCGAGATTATGAAATACGAATCTCGAGTTTGCTAACAAAATTTCTCTTTCAACTTTTCTGCCAAGAATTTAAAAGGTTAGTACAAGTCATTTTGGATGGTCTAAGATTATCTATTTTTATAACTATTAGGTAGACCAACGTTTTCATGCAGCCACTGTGCCTTTTAAAAGCGCCACATTCTGTAAATAGCATATATTGCTTAGAAATATGATTGCAGATGGTCCTTTCCGTTTTTGCCTGACCACTAGCTTATTTTTTTGGGAACTTTTTCTTTTGAAGATATAATTTTCAATGTTGAGAATTGTATTAAATCGATACCTTTTGATGCTGCGAATTAACATGTTACGTAAATCAAAACCTCATAGAGCAACTTGTCCTTTCGTCAGAGCCGTGTTTTATTTGATCTTAAACGTAATGAAAATATAATAATATTACAACCAGATAAATGCAATGCAATTGAGATATTAAATATGTTAGTTGTTAGTTAAATTGGTTCTCCTACATACATTCTTGCAAAGCATCTTACATTTTATTACAGCCTCATATAGGTAAAACACCCCATTACATTAAAGATTCTGCCGATTTTATTGAAAAAATACATAATTTCAAAATTAAAGAGAGTGATACAATGGTCATTTGGGATGTTTCTTTTTCAGCAATAATAATAATTCTTACAGCGACTTATTTTCAGTGGAATAATAAATTCTATGAACAGGCTGATGATGTAGACCAATTGCTACACCCTCAATCTGTTCATAGGATGTATTGTATTTAATTTTTACATGTAAAATTGAAACATTCGCGTTACAAAATGCACCAAAAAAACCTTTAGTTTGGTGTAGATATGCATATGACAAATTTTGTTATTTTGAGACATGGAGAAAAAATAGTACACGAACTTTTTATTTTTATAAATGGTATTCATCCAAACATTTAGTTTACCATAGGGAAGGAAACTAATGGAAGTTTACCATTTCTTGTCATAATAATATCTAAAGCTAATAATTCACTGTCTTTTAACGTTTACCGTAAGCCAACTGGTAGATACCTTCATAAAATATCAAACCAACATTCACGTCAAAAAATTGGTGCAACGAAATCTTTAGTTGGTCGAGCAAAACGAATTTGTGATCCTTAATTCTTGAAAGATGAATATAAATATTTAACAGAATTACTACAAGCTAATGGATATTCACTTATATGTTAATAATGTTATTACACCTAATAGACATAAACATAAAGGAAAACTAGTGTTTAATCTTGGTATTGCTTTTTTCCCTTTATAACTAATGTTACAGATAGAATTGAAAAAACCTAAATAATCATGCCATTAGGACTGCTTTTAAACCTACAAGAAAAATTAAAGAACATTTAAGGTCACCTAATGATGTTACAAATCCATTATTATCTTCCGAAATGTATAGTGTTATCTTGTTCTTGTGAAAAAGTATACATTAGAACTACAAAACTTAGCTTTGAAACAAGACGTAAAGAAGATATGAGATTTTGTAGATTAGGTGAACCAGAGAATCTGCGGTAGCTGAGCATGTATTAAATAATTTAAATCATGACATTAAATTTTGGTAATATGGAAATATTTCCATGACAAACTCATTATTATGTTCGTTTATAACGTGAAGTAATTAAGACATATAATCATCCTTATAACTTCAATAGGCGAGAAAGCTAATTATTTGAATTACGTGTAATAATTGTGAAAATTTACGTTTTCACGTTCAGTATGAAAACTACAATGAGCCAAAAATTTGTTTCAATAAACAAGATTCGTTTGTATGGTGATAATTTTTTCTAATATTGTACTCAAATGTACTCAAAAGGCCCATTTTGAGCAACTGCATAAGCATAAGTATATAACACACTGGATAACTTTTTAGATTTATTCAAGTTGCGTAAAATTGGAAGACAGCCAATGTTTTATAAGAATCGTAGGGCCTTCGTGGTTTCCCTAAATATTTTTGCTAGCAACAAGGATTTCTATAGGTACAAGCAATACAATTTTTTGAAGCACATAGTTACAGGAAAATAAATTTCGTCTGAAAAACTACAAAGAAACTAGGTAGAACAATTCAATGACAGATTCATATCATCAAACTATTTATTTAGATCAAAGTGATGAAAAAAAATGGTCGCTATAAAATGTCAACAAATTTTGATCTTAAATAACTCTTGTTTGGTCCAATGTTAATGATTTTTTGGAAAAATCGAAGGAAAATTATCCCAGATTAATACACATCAACCAGATTTCCGAATAAGACTGGATTTATACACATTATACGCGGCAAAACAAAATGATGATTCTACCATCTAAGTTTAAAATAGCTTTCGGATGTCACTAAAAACTATCCTATATGCAAGGTTCATTCCCTACACATTGTTTTTTTTCATTTATTTTCATATCTCGATTCCTTGCAAAGTTTTGAATTTTTGAAAAAGACATTGCGTTTCTTTAGTTTTGACATATGCAACAATTAAGAGTGCCGTGAAAACTAACTACTGTTGTTATGAGATAAGGATTACTTCACTTTATTTATTATTTGGCAGTTATTTTATTTGTCGTATTGTCAGTTTGAGAAGTTTGTATTAATTCTCAAAATGCTTGTAAGTATTGAGCACTGCGCTAAAGTCTTAGTTCTTGTAGAAGAGGGGCAAACTTATCAATATAGAGAGAAAATGAAATGTCAGTCGTTCTACTATACGGAGAATCGAGCAACGATTACTGGGAGTAATAAACGAAGGTCTGGCAGTGGTTGAAAACGTAAGACTTCTGATGATAACAGGTTTATTGCTTTTACTGCCTTAATAAATCGACACTTAACGTCCGTAGAAACCAAAATTAACTTCGTGAAGTTCGGGACACAGAAGTAAGTTAGCGGACAGTACGTCGAAGGTAAGGGAATTTAGGTTAAAGACTTGCAGGCCATCTAGTGGGCCAAAGTTGCTTCGACGTCACCTGTTGGCAAGATTGGGATTTGCTCCTCAACATGTTAATTGGAATGATGGCCAGTGGCAAAACGTTATATTTACGGATGAATCACGTTTCTGCGTGCATTCTCTGAATGGCATGCAGCGCGTTTGGAGGCGAACGGGTGAAATATTTGTAGAGTGTACTTTCAGCTCCCGTCTTTCTCATGGAAGAGGGAGGATCCCTAATGGTATGGACCGGAATATCAATAGAAGCTCGTACCTAGCTGGTTTGTCTTGAACATTGAGCACTGACAGCGTGAAGGTACATTAATGATACTTTAGCCGACCACGTGCCATTTTCACACTTTATAAGTGACGACTTCATCCTAATTCAAGATAATACGAGAGCGCATTCCTCCAGGTGTGCTACAGGATTGGAGAAATTAAATTGGCCAACACGCTTCACGGATGGAAATCCTATTGAGCGTGTCTGGCACTACCTAAGAGGACGTGTAAGAAGTCGCTAAGACCACTTGCTACCAAAAATGAACTCCTTGATGAGCTTATAGAGGAGTACAACAACATGCCCCAGGAGTATATTAGAACGCTAATTCGTGGAATTCCTCGGAGAATGGAAGCCATGGTCCAAGCTAGAGGGAGCAACACTCGATATTAACAAATTGATTTATGGTCGTATTTTTAACCATTCGCTCATGTTTTCGTTTAAATGTTAATTGTTGCATAATTATTGTCAAAAATAAAGAACATGCAAAGATATAAGACACAATGCTTTTTTCAATAATTCATAACTTTGGAACGAATCGACATATCAAAATAAGTAAAAAAAACAAATTTTAGGGAATGAACTAAGCTTTCATATAGAATAGTTTAGAACAATGAATGCAGGGTGTTTTAAACTTAGATGATAGAAACATAATTTTGTTTTTCCTTGTATAATGTGTACAAATCTTGGACAGTTTTCCTTCAATTTTTCCAAAAAATCATCAACATGGGACCAAAAAAAAAGTTGTTTAAGATCAAGATTTGTTAACATTTTAAAGCGACCGATTTTTTGCACCTGAGTGTAGTATCCACGCAGAGCAGGTTTAAACCGCCTTACCCAACAAACCTGTAGTGTAATAGTGATTGATTATTCTACAAAACCCTTACTTGCTTGATAAAGAGATTATATGACAAATCCCGTTCAGTAAAGCATTTAAAAATATAAAAACTGAGTTTATTCTCGACAAAATTTTTTATCAAGCTTTAAAATTAAAACCAATCAATACGACTGAATTTAATTTCAATATCATTGTGAAAATACGAAATTCTTTTTATATTCATCACTTCCCATTTTTCTCTCTACTTTAATCAAAAACTTGTGCTCGTAAGTTGCAGTTATTAAGTTTCAAACAAATTCGCAATATAGCTTCATTCACATTAGAATTCTTTAAAATTTTTAATTTTCTATTTTAAAAAATTCCAAGCACAATAAGTTCTAACTGTCACAACCTACTCTTTATTGTGAGGTATAAATAAACTTGCCCATTTATTAACAGGGTGAGAGTTTATTCGATAAAAAACAAAGCTGTGCACCACAACAAACCCTTTCGTAGATAGGAGTGAAAAAAAACTATTAAAGCGGTTGGCTTTATTTTATGACTATAGTAAATCCTAGTAAAAACGATATTCTAATTAAGAATTTTTTAAAGAGTAAGTCTATAATTATGTTTTTTTTCACAGAAATATGTTACATTTGTACACTTTGAACGTTTGGATGAATGTTTGAATAGTAAAACCTATTGCATAACTCTAAAGCAGAAAACTTGAATATACTTTCCATTGTCTTTTCTTGAAATCCTCGTAGGATATATTTTCATGTGCATATAGAATCTGGAATATTAGATTTTCTATTATGTGTGGAATGCAATGGGTAGGTGAACGTAACTCCATAGGACCAGGAAGACGTTTATATTTATTATATTAAAGAACAATGCTATATTAATTAAGATAAGCATTCAATAGTTTAAATGTTAATTAAGCATAAATTAAATCAACAAAAATTTCTCGCAATTTTTTTTATTCAGGATATGATTTATTAATTTAATTTAAATAAATTTCTATAAATTCCCTTTCTTTTAAAATAAAAACAATTTAAGATATATAATTAGTAGATCTTATTCAAATAGAAATGGGTAATTCTGTAGAAGTTCTGTAATATAACAAAAAGCAAATTACGGTCACATTGTGTGTTATACGATATCGTACAATCCGACTAAGTATAAGAGCAAAAACGCCATATCTATTGTACTACTTTCTTAAATCTAGTGGATTGTGAAACATTTTTTATGCAATATTATTTTATAATTGTCTCTTAATTTTTGGAAGCAGAACTTAATGTTACCTGCGTATTACACGCTGAATCTTCCAATCAAAATAAGGAAACATTTAAGAGGAATAATCAAAATAAACAATGTAGAAAATTCTTTAGAGCACGAATAACATAGTTATAACACAACCGTAAAGTTCTAATTAAAAACGCGTTGAATGAAATGTGTACCTACGAATGCTGTTTATTAGTGATTACCGTTTAATTAAGCAAATTTATTTAAAATTACTTTGAGGATTTTTTATCGATTATAACAATCCCTGGAATTTAATTAAACTAATCCACTTTTAACTTGAACTTCAAAGATTAGTTTTTATTTTTGTACATAATAAATAATAATGCTGGTAAACTATACCTACTATCAAAGTAAAAACTTCAGTCACTTCACTTTGAAGTTTTACAAAATTGGTGGGGCCGATTTGTCTAACATTATTGCTATTTAACAATTGACACATTGTTGTTAAAATGTGTAAATTAAGTGTTTAATTGGCGTAGTTTTAAAACTGTTGAATTTTATTTACAAAAAGGTACTATAAATCGTATCATTTTTCAACATGTTCGACTTTAAACCTTCATAAATATTTTATTTTCCATCGATAAAATTCGAGAATTAGGTAGTTCGATTCTTTCTGAACCTACTTCCGAAAAGAAATTCTAACAAATTGTTTTCATTTGCTTGTAAATAGCCCAAAAAGGCAAACTTGACCAATTCTCACTACGTGAAGTAAGTAAACTTTCTTTGTCATAACATTAAGGAATTGTCTAAATAACATAAATGTAAAAATATTTCCATAAAATATATTCGTAATTAAACAATTATGCGGTTTTGAAAAATATGCTGAATAAAGATGACAAACAGCAACCGTTTTTAATTTATGAGAGGCGGCAATTTGTACATCTGTTAGTACCTTCGATTTAAGTGAATATATTGTTTGTTAGTGAACCATACTTGAAAAAAAGCCAAAGCATTGGGAATGTAGATGCTATAGGCAACCAATATTACACATGACGTACTTTGATCACTCCTCTGTTCAAGCTTATTCATTTTCTTACAGTTAAAAGCAAATAGGATGTACGATTACAACTTGAGAGTATTAATACTTGGTTCAACATTATCCTAAATACTTAATTTTGTTCATAAGGGAACTATTAAGTATTAATGATGATGAATGACAAAACTGTGTGTAATAATAAACAAAATTGTCAAGATATACAAATAGTTCTAGATCAGGTTATGAAAAGATATACGAAAAATGTCTATCGTTTTCAAGATACAATGATGTTAAAAATTTTCAATATTTGTGAACATTCCTTAAAACGTAGTAAATGTGTAAGGATTAAAAATGTGCAAATGAATCATTTAATTATACTACTTTTTCGTTTTTTTCTAATTTGATTAAAATGCTCGAAGCGAACACTATTAACTACGTGACAAACTTCTATTTGCCTGCAGAATCACATATTTGTTAGAAATCCATTAGACAGAAGTTAGGTTCTGTTTTAAAGTGTGGGTTCATTGGTTTAAAGACTTGGAATGTGGAAGTGTAATTAAATAAATGATTTGCACATTTTTAATCTTTACACATTTACTACGTTTTAAGGAAGGTTCACAAATATTGACAATTCTTTACATCATTGTATCTTGAAAACGATAGACATTTTCCTCTACCTTTTCATAACTTGATCAAGAACTATTAGTATATCTTCACAAATTTTCTTTATTGTTACACACAGTTTTGTCATCATAATTAATACTTTATCGTTCCCTTATGAACAGAATTAAGTGTTTAGGATAATGTTGAACCAAGTGTACTCTCAAGTTTTAATCGTACATCCTATTTTGCTTTTAACTGTAAGAAAAGGAATAAGCTTGAAAAGAGGAGTTATAAAAATACGTCATGTGTAATGTTGGTTGCCTTAGCATCTGCATTCCCAATGCATTGACACGTTTTTTCTTTAAAGTACAGGGTTATTACAAATTATGTTCCTGATTTCGATTGCATATGTCACTGGAATATTATGTATTAAAACCATTTTGGTTGGTACCGCTGGAAAGAAAAACTTATAAAGTTTTGTTTACATTGATTTCGGTATGTATCAGTTGTTCCTTAAGTCCGTTGTTGACAGTTTTGTGCAATGGCTGAATTTGAAAACAAGAAAGCATTTTTGTGCTAGATTATCACGTTAACCAATCAGTTATTAGTGTTCAACGTCACTTTAGAACCAGATTTAATGAAGATCCTCCTAGCAATCACTCTATTCGCAGCTGGTACTTGAAGTTTAAGAGAAATGGCTGCATTTGTAAAAAGAAATCAACTGGAAGGCCGTCAGTGAGCAATGAAGTTGTGGAGCAGGTAAGGCAAAGTTTTACCCGCAGTCCACAGAAATCTACTGTTAAATGCAGCAGAGAGCTCGGTATACCACAGCCAACAGTTTGGAAAATTTTACGTAAACGTATTAAATTCAAACCTTACAAACTTCAACTGCTTCAAGCATTAAAACAAAATGACAAAGTTAAAAGACTCTCTTTTTGTGAGAGCATGCAAGTCTTGATTGAGGATGAAAACTTTCTACAGCGTGTGAGAACCCACACGCTTACATTGAGCACGTGCGTGATTCTCCTAAAGTGAATGTGTTTTGTGCTATTGCTTACAATAAAGTGTAGGGGCCTTTCTTCTTTATTGAACAAACAATAAATGGAATGGTTTTCTTGGACATGATGACGGAATGGCTTATACTACAATTAGAGCAAGATTCCCCAGATTTCATTCTGCAATTGGATGGCGCACCTCCACATTACCACTTGGGTGTTAGGGCTGAACTTAACAATCTGCTACCTGAGAGATGCATCGGGCGCATTGATCCAAATGATGACGCACTCTTGAACTGGCCTCCAAGATCTCTGGTCATCACCCCTGTGGGGATACATCAAGGATAAAGTGTATACACCACCATTACCACAGAGCATACTTGATGTCCAGCGACGGATTGCCAATGCCATCGAAACAATCAATCAGGAAACTCTCGACAACGTATAGCGAGAGCTTGATTACAGGCTTGACATCTGTCGTGTCACAAGGGGCTCCCATATTTAACATTTGTAATTCTGAATACCTGTTATGAAACTTTTTGAGTTTTCCTTCAAATGTAACTATTTTTTATATTTGTAAAACGAATAAAACTCGATTTATGTATGCTTGAAATCATGAACATCATTTGTAATAACCCTGTATACATAGCCCATACGTTTATATTTAAGAAAAATTATCTCTCTCTCTCTCTCTCTCTCTCTCTCTATATATATATATATATATATATATATATATATATATATATATATATATATATATATGGATGGTTATAAATAGGTATAATAGAGGGGGTAGAGTTTTATCGAGCTTAAATAATATATAGTATGTGAGTTCATATAAAGTCAAAGAAGTTATACACCTCGTTATGAGAAAATATAGTATACGAGTATAAAAATATGATTGTGATACAACAAAACAGGCTTTATGGGGTTTGCACAATGATGTTATATTCATAAAAGCAATGAGCTATAGCAGTAGCATGTAAAAAAAGGTCAACACGATACATATTAGTGTGTACGTTCAGTTTCGTTTAAGTTAAATAAGAAATTTCACATTTAAATCAATGTAATTAAGAATTTGTATACATAACAGATATTGATTACATGAAGTACAATAATTCCAATGTGTACAACATGTACAGAAGTGTGCAAAGACAAAATTAGGAACTATAGAGTACAGAAAATCAGTGATGGTGTTAGAGACATATATAGGAACATATTATTTAAACATTACAAGCGATATAGACGTTTAAAAAGCAAGTTAAAATTAAAATATATAAAGTTAGGTTAAGTACAATCGTTTAGAAT
The DNA here is from genome assembly GCA_036346205.1 of Vesta saturnalis. Lineage (NCBI taxonomy): Eukaryota > Metazoa > Arthropoda > Insecta > Coleoptera > Lampyridae > Vesta > Vesta saturnalis. The sequence goes on from JARFJB010001710.1 coordinate 1,107,234, forward strand.
TTTTCAAATTTATAGTTTATATAGGATAAGATAAGTTCAGAATAAATTATAAAAGCAATATGTTTCCCTCATTTTCACATAGAATTTAGCATTAAATCTGTAATCTAAACATAAATTTAGAAAAATTGGGTTATGCACTTAAAATTAAGCTATTGAAGTAGAAATTTTGTTAAAACAATTAAAAATGGGTCTTCAGTTTAGTTGTAAAATATAAAATTTGTTAGATTTTAGTAATTTTAGGTAGTAAATTGTCAAAATGTAAATTCATGAAGCGAAGTATAGTATGTGAGATGTCTATTTATGCAAAATTTTGCCCTGATTTCAAAAATGTATTTAAAAAGCAAATCCGAACGGATTTGACAAAGTTATGGCATAATTTATCTTTTAGTTAATTTAATTTTTTTGTTTAGACTAATCAAATGCAAGAATCTTTGTATGAAATGTAAAAAAAAATTGAAAGCTTTGGTATCTATGAGAAAAGTATATAAGGAATTGCTCCTGATTTCTCGCACTTTTTCCTCTTACCTCTGATTATTTTTTTATAATTTCAATTTTGTTTGACTAAAAAGTCATAGTGCTTATAGTGCATTCGTTACATGTAAGTTAAAAATTTTCATTAACATTATCGGAAGTGATTTTGAGATTTCAGAAACAATCGATATAACAAATAACAAATCTTAAAACTTAGGTTACCGGTTATAATTTTCGACATTATTGTATTGTTTCAATTCGAAATCTTGTATCAACATCGGATGATGTGCATTTTTTTTATGTAAATAAAATTTCTTCTGATGTTTTGGATGTGATGTTCATTCTTTTTTAAAGTGATGGAGGTTATAAAATAAAAGTAACTTCAAGTCGGCATCTAAAATAAAAGTGATAGTAAATATAAATCTTTATGAAAGAATAAAACTAAGTCTAATTCGATAATTTAATAAATATTTAAATCAAAATTTAAATATTCAAAGCAAATAAAAGTGCAACTAGAAAAGTAAATGGGCATATTACCTAAGTGCAACTTATTTACCAAAAAGAAGATTCATCAAGTTAGTGCGGCTGGATGAATTTATGGAAATTAGGCAGTACCATTTGCAACAGGAAGGCAGTATCATCGAATATGGAACAACCTTGAGGTGATCATTTATTGAGATTACAACAACACATGTGAGTTTATTTTGCTATCATAACCCAACATATTGCATTGATTATTCTTTTAATGTCCTGTATTTATGTGTTGTTTATATCTGGAAAGGTAATGAACAGGTGTAACCATAGATATTTTAATTTTAAAATAAAGAAAATCAAAATTATACTCACTAAATAATAGATCGTTGGTGAAATTTTTGACAGGCCGCACATATTTTAATTGAGCAATGACGAATAAATGATGAAATTGGAGATTTGAACAAATCCCTAAGGGAAATAATCAAATCACGGAAAATAAAATGAAAAAAAAAAAGAAATAAAAAGGAAAATTAAAAACTACGGTAACCTAGATTACCGTAGATTTTAATTTAAATTTTTATTTCCATACATTTTCCGAGATTTAATCATTTTCCATAGGGATTTGGTCAAATCCCCAATTTCATCATTTCCCTGCGACATATAGGTACACAGGGTTATTCACATACGATGACGAGGCTGACCAAACTACGTTTTACTAAGGCCAAATTATCTTTGGTATTTAAAAATTGAGTCAGGAATCCAAGTAGTTATTTAGTAGTTTGATAGGTATCATCAAATTTTTTCGTTCGTGTTTACTGTAAAATTTTTTCAAACGATGAGAGTACCTTAGTCGCCTTTTTCAGGAGTAAAAACCAACAGATTACTCCAAAAGACCTCAGTTCTGTAATTTTGTTCGAGAACAGATGATCTTGTTCAGCGGCAAAATTTAGTAAAAATTAATAATTTAGTAATAATGGGAAGCCTACAAAGCTGTAACTCCAGATTTCTTACGTAGAGTAAGGTAATCATTCATGAATCGAATTGCAACATGTGAACGTAACCACGAAGGCATCTTGAGCACTTACTTTAAGAATTTATTAAGTATTTGTACCGTACCTGCCCATTTCTTTTGTGATGTTAATAGTTTATTGTCGTTATTAAACTATACTTGACGAGAAAGGAATTTTTTCCGTCATATTTTGAGTTTTGGCCAATTTTGACGTCTATGGGACTGACGTTAAAAGCTATGAAAATGCAATATGGATCCAGTTAGGTTTATAAATCGTATTTTGGGTTGCATGTTTACTTGGTCAGACTCGTCATCTTATGTGAATAACCCTGTATACAATGTGTCCAAGATATGGATTCTCACTATGGGGATCTCGGAAATGATAATAGATACAACTCCGGTTAAATGGGAAATCTGTAATTAGGTGACCAATAAAATGACACAAAAAAATCGATGGTGTAATTTTTTATTTTTGAGATGTTTGAAAAAATTTGAATTTTTGAAATTTGTATTATTATAAATTTTAGAGCATTGTTAGTTTTTCAATCAGACGTTTCCTATTTTTATATCCATCATGAACTTATTTTTGACTGACAAGTTCCTAAATGTGGTTTTATGAGAATGCTGTCTCTCTGCATATTTGTTTAAATAAATACGTTCCGCTTCTTTGGAATTTCGTTGACATAGTATGTAACACGATAGCATTTCGTACTTTTCTACATTTAAAAATTGCGCCATTCTTTTTTGATAATATAACTACCATAAATTAATTAATTCAGAGTTAAATACTAGTACCAGCTAAATACAAAATTGTACAATACAAAATTATGACAGATAGGCCCTGAATTACTTCAAAGCCGTCTATTTTTATTTTGTTCAACATGCCATCCTTGTTATGATGTCGCAGATAGAACTATAAGATTATTTCTCTTTGGAGATTCATGAAAAACCCTTTATCAGCTTGGAAAAACCTTTTTTTTTTTTAATTATACATATGTATTTTATTTTATTAAATAAGTAACTTTAATGTTAATCTTACAAACTGACTATGCCATGTGTTTGTATTTTTGTTCCAGCATTTATAATAACGCCAGAAAAAAAAAATAAAATAGAAATTTCAAAAATTCAAATTTTTCAAACACTTCAAAAACAAAAAATCACGCCATCGATTTTTTTGTCATTTTATTGGTCACCTAATTACACAACTTTTTTCCCATTTAACCGGAGTTGTAACTATTACCATTTCCGAGATCCCCACATCCTTATCTTGGACAGAGTGTATATACGAGGACATAGGTATATCGTAGCAGCTTCTTACCAAAAAATGACGAGGAGCACTATTAGTAAGGTGTGTAACAGTATGTGTACCTTCCCTTTTTCAGAGAACGAATTACTAGAAACAATAGCACAATTCAAAAATAAAAACAGCTTTTGACCAGACAATATCCCAAGTAATTTGATAAAACAAGTCTGTCAATCTCTCGTTAAACCGTTAACATATCTGATGAACAGGTCATTTAATGACGGTATATTTCCCGCAGAACTAAAGAGATGGTAGTACTTCCTATTTACGAAAAGGAAAATCACAAACGGATATGACAAACAACAGGCCTATCTCTATTAGCTCCTCGTTTTTAAAGATCTTTGAGTACGCAATGTTAAACAGGTTATTGTCCCATTTAGAAATTTATAACATAATTACCGACAGTCAACATGGCTTTTGAGAAAAACAGTCTACAATTTCTGCCATAGCATCATTTGTTAGTAACATAATGAATTATTTAAATAAAGGACAATTTGTAACGGGTATATATTGTGCTTTGGATTGTGTTGACCGAGATAAACTTTAAAATAAACTAGATCGGCTAGGTATTAGAGGCCTCGTGAATAAGTGGTTTCAGTCGTATGGTATGGATCGACCGCAATACATTCAAATTTTACATAAATCTAACGACATTGTGAAGCAATACCAATCTTCAACTTTACCTGTGACTGTCAGTGTCCCTCAGGGATCTATACTGGGGCCGATACTACTTCTCATATTTATCAACGACATAGTAGAAGATGTGAAATATCCTTTGTGTTTATATGCTGATGATACATTCGCATTAATTACTAGCCATTTAAGAGACAACATATAAATGATTTAAGCGAATGATTTACTAACAATAAATTATATGTGAATGTAACTAAAACAAATTTTGTTATCTCGTTCTTGTCAATATAAAAATAACACTAACATCTAGCTTAAATTCAATGTAACAAAGCATGGAAAAAACGTAAATTTCTTGGGCTTACAACTAGATGAATACCTTACATGGAAATCACACGGCATGTCTTTAATTAAAAAAATACATAGTCTTTTATCGAATATTTTTTACCACTAAGTGTTTGAATTTTCTTCTATTATGGTAAAGTCCAATAAAAACTGTTGTATGGAATCTGTTTCTGGGGATCGTGAAGATTGGCACATGGAGTGTATAATAGATCTTGCAAACCTTACTTTATAAAATTTCATAACTTACCTTTGCCTAGTATGTTCATATTAGAGCTATTGTGTTATGTATATTGCAACAAATATAAATTAAAAAAAAATTCGGACTTTCACACTTACGCCACATGAGGTAAAAAAGATTAACGAACCCAACTAAACATATTAAATGTTACAAAAAAGGCTCCTTTCTCTTTGGGGGTAACCCTGTTCAGCATAGTACCTCAGAAAATAAAGCAGAGCTCTACTCTACAGAAATGTAAAAACAAAATAAAAACCTTATAATTGAAGCATTATGTTTATGATATTGAGGAGTTTAAAGAAATTATTAGAGATACATATATACCGTAAATAAAGTTAGTCCACTTTTTTACTATTTGTACATCTAGTATTTTCTGATTACGTAGCTAAAAATACGACTGATATTTTATTGCAATTTACGCCATGATATATATATATATATATATATATATATATATATATATATATATATATATATATATATATATATATATATATATAGTCCCAAATAGAGTAGGATAGTATGGGTATCTTCCTTATTATTAAAGATAGAGATTTGGTTAAATGGGCAATATTGTGCAATTTTTTGGGCCGAGTTTGATTCCTTTGAGAAACATTTCAATTTCGAAATTATTTTAAAAAAAAATCGCCGATTTCTAAAAACTCAAATATCTCCGTAATTATAAAAGATATGAAGAAAAGTTTTAAATCAAAGTTACTTACTTCGATGAGGCACACTTAAAAATGATATCAAAATAAAATTCAATATTGCGCTTTCCAAAATATTAATAGCAACTTTCTTATTTTAAATGGGCGGCATATTGGATTTTTACACAATTAAATGGTATTTTTTTTCTCTTTTCAACGATGTATAACAAACAACCTATGTATGAATAAAAAATTATGGGAAATATCAATTGTTTTCATTTTAAATCAAGTAGCCATGATTAACAATAAAACAAAATTTATTATAATACGACTAACTGTATTAGTTTATTGATTGTGTAAATAATTAGTATTGCTATGTTGTATTATTAAGTGATAAATTTATAATAATTGGATTTTCCTGTGCCCAATGGTGCTCATTATGGCGATTGAATAATTCACATTTGGAGAAGTAGGATTCGTCAGTCCATTGATTTATAAAATCACCATTTTCTGCAATTTTATTTAAAAACCATCTACAAAATGCTGTTCGACGGATATTATCATTTAGCCGCAAAGTCTGCGCAATGTGTAATTTATATGCGCGGAAATTGTATTTTGTTTAAATTCGATGCTTTAGTCTTAGACACATTTACTTGAGATTCAATTTCTCGTCGAAATATTCGGATTTACTTGCACACAGCTAAAGTTAATTCCTCATCTTCAGTAACCACGTTTATGTTCCTATTTGGCTTTTTAAGACATCCATAATGCTGCATAATTGAATCTAATCTTGCAAATATTTGCATGTCCGGTTGCCTACGCCCTGAAAAATTTGTTAGATATTCTTGAGCAGCAAGACGAGAGTTTTTGTAGCACTTTATGTATGTACAAAACATATCATATTGTTCATTTGTAGGAAAGGTCGCCATTAGAAATAATTAAAGAAAAAACAATTATTATAAATTTATCACTTAATAATACAACACAGCAATACTAATTGTTTACACAATCAATAAACTAATACAACTTGACGGTTAGTCGTATTATAATAAATTTTGTTTTATTGTTAATCATGGCTACTTGATTTAAAATGAAAACAATTAATATTTCCCATAATTTTTTATTCGTACATAGGTTGTTATACATCTGTGAAAAGAGAAAAAAAAAACCATTTAATTGTGTAAAAATCCAATATGGCGCCCATTTAAAATAAGAAAGTTACTATTAATATCTTGGAACCCGCCATCTTGAATTTTATTTTGACATCATTTTTAAGTGTGCCTCATCGAAGTAAGTAACTTTGATTTGAAACTTATTTGAGTTTTTAGGAATCGGCGATTTTTGTTTTTTTTTAAATAATTTCGAAGGTGTTTGGAAATTGAAATGTTTCTCAAAGGAATCGAACTCAGCCCAAAAAAATGACACAATATTGCCCATTTAACCAAATCTCTATCTTTACTAATAAGAAAAACACCCATACTATCCTACTCTATTTGGGACACCCTGTAGATGCATGTAACTATTGTGATTAATTGTATACTATAATGGCATGATCTATACCACTCTGTGGTGCACTGGTCTAACAAATATTATTATTATTATTATTATATATTGGAAATCTGTCAAACACTTAAGTTTAGGTTTTCAGCTACATGTAAAATTACATTTAATTTATTTTCCTTCTGTCTTCTTTCTTCATGTTCATTTTTCCCATTTTTGCATTTTCTTATAAAGTTTAACTAAGTTTCCATTTTGATTAAAATAGGAAATTAAGGTATGGAAAGTTCCAAGGGACGGAATTTGTTTATTAGGATATCTAAATAAATCCCTAAATGAAGCAATGAATTTCCAGATAAGTACCACTAAAGACCTTGAATTTTGGACTAAAGGGATACTCGTTTGTATTATACTATATTAGGCAAAAGAATAAATATCTGGTGTGGAACACCACACGGACCGTCCATTCGACAAAATGGAAATTAAAAGAAATGAAGTAACTTTAATAATAATTTTTTGGGATAACTGTGCAACCTCTTTGATAATAAGCTCATTACGAAAATAGGCAACATTGTAAAAACAAAAACAATAATCTATGTCAACCAGACTTTTAAACTTCATGTCAGACAGAGGTTAATAGACATCTAGATGCTAACTTAAAAATTTAAAAGATTGAAATAATTTGAAATAATTTTAATTATATTTTTTTTAGGATAACTATGCAACCTCTCTTTTATATGTTCATAATGAAAACAGGCTACATTGTACAAACAAAAACCATAATCTATGTCAGAATGACGTTTAAAACGTCAAAGTCGATTGCATAACCTTCTATACCTACATATGTATATGTAGGTGGGAAGGTAAAAATTTTCCGGATTTTACTTTCGTTACTCCGGGAGAACAGCTTGATTACTTTGTTACTTTTGACATTAAGATGAACAACAATATTAAAGTATATTTTGCAATCGTATTACTAGTTAATTAACGATAATTCAAATTTCAAGTACTCAACAGAAAATATATACCCAATTTTATGCTATTTAATACGAGAACGAAATAATCGATGCAAACGAAAGATGTTTTGATTTTAAATCTAACGTAGTAGCACATAAAATATAGTCAATATTATGATTAATGGTATTTTTTCAACATGAAACACTTCACCGAATAAAGCCATCAGGAGAACATGGCATACATGAAAAAATGTATACGGTATATTTTATTTTGTAACTTGTACGCAGCTATTTGAAAATATACACTGTTTACAGGCTCTTATTATGATTTTAGCTTAAAACATACATCCACACAGACACATATACTCACGGACATCCAGACACCATTGCCGATCTTGGCGAAAGTTCAAAAAATTGAACTAATAAGCCGATTTAGCGATATTGAAAATAAGTCGATTGCGTAACCTTTCATATAATCTGTAAAATTCTGTAAACATTTTCAGTTTCTGACTAGCTTTTTATTTAACACCGACATAAATACACTATTGCTGTTTCCTTCCCACATGTATGATTTCGATATACAGACAAGTTCTATGCGAGCTCTTGAACAGAACACACGTGTTTTGTGAGAGATTTTTCATAGACATTCGCTACCCCTTTGGAAAAAGGACATACAACGTATGAGAAACGAGTACTAATACTTTATTTCAGCTACTTAATAGCCTTCGCACCGGAAGTGTGTGGTGTAACCACATAGATGCAGTCTCGGAGATACGCCAAAGTCAAGATGTACGAAGACAGCAATTTTGACGATGAAGAACCAGGAGAGATCATCATACAACAACGGATCCGTATTAACGAGCTGATACGGATGGTAGAAACGCTACCATGGAATTACGCAACACTCGAAAGTAAACTTGAAGAAACCAAGAAAACAAATAAAACCTCGACAAAGTCTACAGGTAAAATTGCGAATAAAACTAATGACGACGATACTCAAGAACCTCCGCAATCCAAGAAACAGAAGCGGAAAGAGAAGTCTTAACCAACAGCAGAAGCTTTAACCAAGACGACAGTAAATGAGACAACACATAGAAAGAAAGTAGAATCCCAGACCAAGACGGAAGTGAGCGTAGCAGCTTCTCAATCTGTAAAGAACGAAGAAGGGCGGAGTTAAGCGTCAACGAGTGGACGCCGATACGATAAGTCAGGATATGCCCGCACGGAAAGAACGCTTCACGCCACTAATCCTCCACCGTCAGGAGAACTACTTGAAGGCGATGAAAAAGCCAACGACTGTCGGAATAACACCTAAAACTACCAAAACCACCAAGAATGGAATCAGCATACTCCTTAGCTCCGCGGAGTAGTGCAGAACAGCTACTTGTGCACTGGACGACGTCGGCGTGCAGTTTAACGTATACCATGTAGAGGAGGATAAGCCGATCAAGGTAGTCATCAAGGGCATCCCTCAAGATGACGAAATGGTAGAAACAGTTTGGGTTTGAAGTCCAGAAGCTCAGCCGAATGTTCGCCGGACGTGAACAGAAAAATCTCCATGCACTGGTCCACCTCGTAAGGAGCGAAAGGTCCAAGGAGATCTTAGACCGTAGGATATTTGAAAGTACGAGTAAAGTCTCTCCACAAGAAGAATGGAATTGGACAGTTATTTCAATGTCAATGGTTCGGGCACACACCAACGGATGCCACGCCCCACTCAGATGTGTAAAGCGTGCGGGGGCGCACAACACAAGAGAATGTAAGAAGACCCGTGAAGAGGATGAACCGAAGTGTTGCAACTGCACCGGGTTGCACACAACCAACTATGGTGGTTGCTCCGTCCACCCAAGGAACATCAAGAAGGGTAACGCTCCCAAACCAACAAACGTCAGGAAACCGGCAAGAATTGCCGAGGCCGGAATAAGTTACGCGCAGATGGCTGAGGGGACCACAAAACAAACATCAAAAGAACTGGAAGATCGTGAAAGCCCTCCGAGCAACAAAAGGATAAACACCCAACAAGAGGGAACACAAAATGCCGCAATCATCTAAGCATCCGACCCAATTACGGAAAGGGACTACGACACCGAGATGACCTGACGTTAAAAAACTGAGGATCCTCTTCGGACACAACAAAACACAGGTATTGGTAATTTTTATGTATTTCTTACAGGTACATGGAAGCTACGGATACCACCAAAATGTACGACAAGACGAATATATAGAGGGCAAAAGCCCGTAGTACCGAGATCAACTAACGATGGCCGATGACCGACATGTACGATTTCAACAAGTAAAGCAAGAACGTGCATTCGTTATCTAACTTAAGAATTACACTATACGTTTGGAAGTATTCGTCATAACAACCGTCAGGTTAGAAAGAAATAGAAAATAAAGCAATCGTGCGTTTTCTTAAACACATTTCGAACTTTAACATAGACGTTTTTAATGACATTGCAGAATGTCTAAAACATTTTCAATACAATAGTCAGTGTTTGTTTAATTAAAGAAATAATTATTTCACTTAGCATAAATGTACGTAAATAAATTAAGTGGAAATACAAACGGTATGAGAACTTATTTATTAAGTAAACAACTGAACTAAGGTCCTTATTTCAATTCCAAACATATACATATAAATAGTTTTTGTAATTAAAGGAACTCACATTATTCGATCACTTATCACATATTAATTTACGTACATATAAAATACAAGAAGTGAAATAGTATATTACATAACAAGGGTAGTAAGTACCACCCGAGTTGTGTACTATGCTTTTTTTACTCCTATAGAGAATAAAAACAGAGACGTACGAGTAATACGTAACTACCACTCATTAAGATTCTTTGAACGTTTTATACACGTACCTAACATTGTAATGAACGATTTTATAAAAATGAACTATTGTAAAAATGTATTATAGGATTGTATTTCAATTGCCACGTTAAAAGTTGGAAAAATTCGAACTAAAATAAACAGAACTAGTTGACGCCACTGGTTTTATTGGTTATCTTGAATTTAAACAAATTAACCTCACTTTTTGTATGGTTGACGATGGAATGAAATTTCATTTTATTAACAGAAGTTATTGCTCTGAAGTAATAATAAATGTAAATGTACTACATACTGTTATTTAAAGGTTATTTTTGTATTTGAAACTTGAAATTAATTGAAACATTTTTCAGTTTATAATAATGGACTATTTAACACTGAAGTAAATGGCTTAGATCTTAGACTGGGGCTTAGGTACATATATGGGTTTTAATCTTGACACACTGCTTTCAATATATTCTACGCACTAAATTGTAGTTGCTCTTGGGGCTTTATTTAACAGTTGAATTATCAATTCAACTTTCTGATACATTTTATGACTTCGTACTATTTAAGTCAGCATATTACCACTTGCGTGCATCGATTAAAATGGTGGTGGAAGTAATACCATAAGTTAAAATAACCTAAATGTAATGATTATCTCGTTAAATTCCAATTAAAAATATGTTCAATGTCTTCTATAATAAATACTGAATATCGCTAGCACCTCATTTATGAAATTATTATGTATAATGTATAATGAATAACATTATAAGTAATTAATGCACCAAAAGTAGGTGTATGCTTATTTTCAAAATAACTAGTCATAAACTGTATTATATTGTTCAATATCCTGTTGGATGCAACAGTTATTATCTAATAACTGATCCTTTACGAACTAAATAAACATGCCTTCAACTGCAACGGAAAGCTTATAATGCATTATTAAATATGATAATTTCTCTTTTATATTTGAGAGACAATTGGCAAATTGTACAAACTAGCATTAATTCATGAATTATCAATCTACTAAATGTAGAATGTATCAAATCTTTTGCACCATCCATAAAAGGTATTTCCGATGTTATTTCTTTATGTCCTTCACGTTTCTAAAATGAAAATTATAATTTAGTGAAGAGTAATAATATGTTCTTATATGGTATTTAAAAGTTTCTGTAAATAACAATACCAATACGTGTTTACCTAAATTTACATTTTAAAACACCTAAAAATTGAGGAAGATGCTAGATTAATAGAACAAATCTCATTGAACTACCAATTAATTAAGTGCTGTTACTACTACCAATAGATTATATATATACTCTATACTTTAAAACTAATTTTCATTACGTAACCGCATTATGTAATGGAGAATTTACATATATAGTAGAGAGTTTCGTTATTCGTGTTAAGTATATAGGGAGTAGAAAAAATATTTTACAAACAGAACTTAATTCAAATTTTTGAATCACATTTGCAAACTATGTTTGAAAATGCATAAGGATCTTTTTTGGGAATTACAAATATAATTAATTAATTATTAATTAAAAAGCTTTACGCATCAACCCTTTTCTATTTTAAAAGTCCAAATCTGAATCGTCACTACTTCAGTCCCCGTTAAAACAAATTATAAGAGGTTTCACAACCACGTCGAGTATGCGCTCTCGCCACAACCATTCTGATATCACCTTTTGTGTATGCACAATGGTTTTTTTCCACACTTAGCCGGAATATTGCGCCAAAGATTCTTTCCACATTTGTAGAACACTCTCTTCACAATAACCATCACGTCCAATATGTTTATCGCAATCAGATTTAGAAATACTGCAAATATTTTCTATCGCATTAAATAGACAGTGATATGGCGGAAGCCTAAGAACACAACGCCCTTATTGCAGAATAATTTCATCGGCGTCTAAGGATTTTAGCTTTTATGTGCTTGAGCAAGCCCTAAAAGTTCAGTCTTCAAACCCTGATCTGAAAATGGAATACTTTCTTTTCGCAACCAACCTTGTATGTCCGCTTTTTTCCAAGTTACAGTTGGCGACTTTTCTACAAGGCGAGAATGGTACCACGCGTTGTCCATTATTATTAAAGATGGTTTGGTAGAAGCTGTTCTCTTAACCACCTTTCAAATAAATCCGCGCCCATACTGTCATGGTAATCGCTGGATTTAGAATTTGAAGGAAATATCAAACTGCAATTTTCTTTATTACCCGCATGTAAAATTATATACCTTTCACTGAAGACGACTGATCAGGATTATTGACTGATGTCGGGTTGTCGTACTGTCATGATAGTTTTGGAGATCCCCTTGCGAATACCCACGTTTCATCTAGAAACACTACTGAAAGAGGTGATGCAGATTCCATATTTTTTACATATTCTCTTAAAAATGAAACACGCGATGCCACGATGTTGGTTTATTCGCAAAGTGCTCTGCGGTTATAACTCTTTTTATACTTAATCCCATGGTATTTAAAATTTTAGCTATGGTAGGTCGAGATGCATTTAGTAATTCCTTATCGGGCAGGGTGCATTGCAATTCAGCCAAGGTTACTGGCTTTTTATCAGCATACATACGGTATACTGTATCCCTGATTGTGCGTTGTAATCCCTCGGAAATATCACTTTCTGGCTTTCTACGAGATCTTTTTTTTTCTTTCTCCCATTCCGTTAATCACACGTCTTAATGTCGGAGGACTAATTTGTAATACTTCCGCTGCTCGTTCTTTTGTAGTTTCAACAGCACGTACAAGACCAAAATTATCTTTTTCTTTTTTAAAGCAGTTGAACAGTTTAGGGCTAATGGAAACGTAGAATATAAAAACGTTATTCAACCCCAGTCTGTTGTAGGAGAGGAAAATAATAAATTTTATGTTATTGCCTCACTAATAGAAAACCCGCACTCAAGTCATCGATCTATTTGTACAGAAACTGGAATAAGTAGGCGAAGCATTGAACGAATAATAAAAAAAGCACAAATTTCATCCTTGTAAGATACAGTTGCACCAAGAGCTGTATCAAACGGACTTTCAACATAGATTAGATTTTTGTTTATGGGTTATGGGTAGAGTAGCATCAGACCAAAATTTTGTTGATAATGTCCTATTTCCGGACGAGTGTACTTTTTATAATAACGGACACTTCAATCGCCACAACTTTCACTATTGTAGTGATGAAAATCCTCACGTATTTCGCACTCTCGATCATCAACATAGGTGGTCTGTGAATGTGTGGGGAGGAATAATAGGTCCCGTGTTATTGGTCCTTATTTTTTTAATGGTCACCTTAATGGTAGAAAATTTCGTAAATTTTTGAAAATTATCTGGACTCCTTAATGATGTACCATTAAATATTAGGCGGAAAATATGGATGCAGTTAGATGGAGCTTTCCAAATAAATAAATCGATCGAAAGAGGTGGTCCAAATAAAGGGCCTGCAAGATCATCGGATTTGACGATGTTGGATTTCTTTTTGTGGGGCTACATACAAAGTACAGTTTACAATACACCACCGACCACTCCAGAATACATGAAAGTGAGAATAAGAGCTGATTTTCAGACAGTAACTCCAGAAATACTTCTCAAAGTAAAACGATCTTTTGAAAAAAGAATTCAGTTGTGCTTAGAACAAGATGTTAAGACGTCACTTTGAACAAATTCTTTAAGTAATTTATTTTAATGTTAGTTCTTAAATTTAATGTTATATTAACCAAATTATTATTATTAATTTTATTAAATACATAAATAAAAAGTTTACCTCGTGCAGGATTTGAACCTACGACCTGTACTTTGCTAGAGTACCGCGCTAACCAACTGCGCTATCGGAGTACAAGTCCCAATCGATGTAAATTATTAAAATTTTAGCTTTTTCGTAAATAAATGTTTTTAAAATTAAAATATGTAGTTTTCCCTTACATCAAAACTTTTGCTTACATTGGAAAGTGACAGACATGAATGGCTTATTTCGTTCAATTCGATTTTGAGTGATATTAGCTCTATGGTTAATTTGATTAGACAAGATTAATACAAAATACCTATATTACAAATAAAAAAGAACCATGTACTAAAGAACCGTTGGGTTTAGGTATAGGAAACTCTTACATTGAGTGAAAGACAACTTGAATGACTATCGGTTAAAGCTGTTAAATACTGGGTGTCCTATTTAAACTAATAAAATTATGCAGCTGCACATCTAAGTTAACTTCAGCTAGATTAGTTGAGTACCCTGTATGTTGTAATAGAAAAATTTGCATTTTAGCCGATAACCTAATACTATTACCACGTATGCCGCAGGTGTATGTTGATGTGTTATACATAACCACAACATAGTTGATTTTCTTGTTCACGCTTGCAAATTAAGAGTTCGTTAAATATTTCAAAAACGAAAAGAGATAGATGTAGGGAACACTACAGAAACTTTCCTTTATTTTATCCATAGAATCAAAAACAGTCAAATACAGGGTATTCCGTTTAAAAAAACATAACTTTGATATACATTCTTATTTTTGGATCACCCCGTATAACCACAATTATTTTTTAATTTGTAGTGTTATAGGCACGATATACCCTAATTAAGCAAAAACTTCCGATCTTAAGCCATTTGCATTACAGAAACCGACGCGTATAGGATGCGCCACCCTGTATGTATGTATATATATATATATATATATATATATATATATATATATATATATATATATATATATATATACATACACACAAAAAGAAAATAAATAAAACTTTGCTTTGCAACTTGGCAGAAGTAGAATATCGGATTCATCTACAGACCTTTAAATCCTTGAAACATAAAAATCGTCCACATTTTTATATTTCTAATAAAATGGGTGTACTTATAATAACTATCACCAAACAGGTATTTAATGATCAGTAAAATTAAAAGTAGTTACTTACAGCTATGAACTTTTAAACAATTTGAATGTACAAATCATGTTATAGAAGTAACATCGAGGTCACTATAACCTTATTTGTGTTCTTGTTGCTAAATATCAAACGATTTATAAGATTAATAATCCCTCCTACGTACTCTTTACTTTAATGATATCAGTATTAAAAAAATCTACTAATTTAATTAAAATTAGTTAGTTGATGTTTCACTTGAACAGGTATAGTATAAAAACACTACAAATTATAATAACCCCTCTCACCCCTTGAAATATTCTTCTCACACTCACTTTTTAATACGTATTTAATACAAAATATAATTGAAAGTGATTCTTTATATCAACTGATATATAACCAGTATTTTATAAGATTCAAAAAAATATATATTTATATATATTATAAGTTGAGAGTAACTTCAAGTTTATATTTATTACTACCGCCTCAGTTAATTTTAATATGATTAGTTTTGAGAAAATCAACTAACACCTATGTAATTGTATAAAATAGAATTACACTGTTCTATTTTAAATTAAAACCAAAGAACTACGGTATTCACCAAAATAAACAGTACCAAAATATGAAGAGCCATAGAATGGCTTGGGCGATGTCTGTTTGTTACGTTTGGCTTGTTTGTCATTAACTGTCATAATAATATTACGCTCGTATTAACATCGTTCTGAAAAGGTTCTGACAAATACTGACGTGAAGTTATCCACGAATCTCATTCACGGATTTTTATTTCGAGTAAATCTAGTTTTAAATACCGCAAAGCAATAAAAAGTACTAAGTAATAACTAATACACCTTGTTTAACATTATTTACAAAAAAAAAATAATAATTTGAGTTACGTTTAACGCAGCCATGCCATATATGGGAGCAAATGACAATATTCAATGTTAGTGGACAAAATTTACTCAACAATAGTTTACATGTAAAATGCTACCAAAATTAAATTTAAAATACGATCAACCTCAACTACTTAATTTATTAATGAATGTTAAAGTTTAACTTATGTATTTATACGTGCACCCTTGTTTATTGCTCAATATCAACTTAATGTGCAAAATTGATTTTAAAACGGTTTACACATTTAAAATCCACATAAAAAAGCTAAAGTAAACTTTAAAATACAATCAACCCATGCTAATTATTTTATGTATTAGGATAAATCATGACCTGTGCACACTTATACGAACGTACGCTTGAAAATCACAAAAAAAATTACTTTATTAAACACATTATTTTACAAAACACTTTATAAAACTAATTTCTTCACTAAGCGTGCACATATTTAGATTTTAGAACATAAACAAGGTGTATTAGTTATTTCGCAGTACGTTTTATTGCTTTGCTGCGTTTGAAACTAGAATTACTCGAAATAAAAATTCGAGGATGAAATTCGTGGATATATTCACGTCAGTCTGACAACTGAGGCTAGTAGAACAGTATTTCCGTTCATACGGAAGTGGGCGGAGCAATGGCCCAAGTTTGGAACAAGTTTTTGGAAAATGCCGGGAGCGATTTACTAAGGCTGCACCCAGTAAAAGCGTAATGTTGGGAATTGTAAAAAAATTTTCGTTGCACAGGTAGTGTAGTGTGTCAGCGCAAGGATTCTTCTAGTCGTCGCAGAACAGTTTGTACCAACGATAATGAAGAACGGGTTCTTGGCCAGGTTTTGCAGACTACAAAAAGAAGTCTTCTACGAACTGCGTGTAAGTTAAACATCCATACGTACAATGTTCAAAGGCATTGGTGGTTATCCATATCGTATTTAAACTGGACACAACTAAACACTGTGGACGAACGTTCAAAAATGGTTTATTGTGGATGCGTATTGATCCTAGTAGACGAAGATACTGATTTCTTGAAAAATGTATGGTTTTCAGACGAAAGTCATGTTCACCTAAACGGCTATGTCAGTAGGCAAACAATTTCTTGGATATGAACTGTAGAATTTGAATTGTAGAAAAACCACTTCACAGTGCTCAAGTTACGATTTGGTGTGCTGTATCGGTCCTTATTTTGTTGAGGACGAGATTCAAGACACAGTTACTGTTAATCAAGAGCGTTACAGGCAGAACATCACCATATCTTTTGTGAGAGACATACGAAATTTTTGCCGCGCACGAAATTTATAGTTGAACAGGCAATGGCTTCAACAGGATGACGTCACAAGCCATACGCTCACTAGAACTTCTCCGTGAGCATTTTGGGAACAGAATAATTTCTCCAGAAACGAACTTCCATTACCCTTCACATTCACCTGACCTTACGCCACCTGATCCATACATTTGGGGTATTATGAAAGAGTATTTTGCACTGATGATGCACCAATGGATATTACAGAACTACGGCAAACAATAATAACTTATTTCTACAACAGCGTCAACCACTATTTATGAATATGTTCAATGGTCTGCAAAATCGCTATTTATTACGCCGTTATGACGCTCATTTTGAATTACAAAAATTAAAAAAAATTAATAAAGTTGTTGTTTTCGGTACTGTTTATTTTGGCAAATACTGTATTCATTGTTATCTTAGTAATATTACGCACAACATGCTTAGAATTCTGGAGGTAATGGGATCGATTCCCGTTTACGCCCACCCCGTATGAGGTTTTTTTAGGGTGTTTTCGTCACATACATGCAGGGTGTCCCGGGTACTGATGCACATCCGAATACAAGGGGTAGAGGACAATTGGAGATGTGTTGCCTTCTCATTTTTTCCCGGGGCACTTCGTTCTAGTGCTGCAGTGTGGTAAAGGTTTTTACAAAATCAGTTTGTTTTTAGTTTTTTACAGAAACGGTACGTGATAGTTAGAAACTTTTACTACTAATATCATGGGTGGCCAATTCAGTGGTGTCAATTTTTTTTCGAAATTCTAACCCAATGGAGAATTCATGATTTTTTTCCCGAATTCAGTGACATTTTGCGGAATGCAGTTACTGTGACAGTTAAACAAAAAAAAAAACTGCATTTCTTGTGGCGCCAAAAAATTGATCGCATTTATCTGAAGTGTTGTGAAAAATTAATTCTAATTATCGTTAGCAACAATACCAAATTTTAGCTTAAAATAATTAAAACTATAGAAATGGCAGAATTTTAATATTTAATTCGGTAAAAAAAATTATTCGGGTCATATGGTTTGTTGAATCATTTGTTTCAAATGACAGTAATCATAATTTCTCCAGCTTCGCAGATGTTTAATATTGATTTGCAGGTATGTTAGCATACATTTTGTTTATGGGTTGACAGATGGAAATTGTCGAGAAGCTGGTAGATTGTATGCAGTTAGGTAAGTAAGGTAGGCACTATACTGCTAAACTTCATTATAAAAATACTCAGCTTTTGGGTTTAAATGGTGTATTTTATTATTTATGCAGTGTCTTGAAAAAGAATACATTCCACTACCTACAGAGAATATGCGGCTGGAAATCACCAAGCGGTATGAAGACCTACGGTACATGCTTAACTGCATGGGTAGTAGAGATGGTAAACATACGTTATCAAAGCTCCTCTGAAATGTGGATCTGCTTTTTATAGTTACAAAGCATATAACCTAATTGTACTAATGGAAATTGCTGATGCATATTCTCTGTAGCGATTATGGAAGAAACAGCAATGATGCAGTGTTTTCAATTTCTCAAATCGGAGAATTTCCGAAAATAAACTAAATATTCCTCCTACCAGACAATGGATAATGGTGCACTTTTTTTATGTTTTTTTGTGGCAGATGAAGCATTTGCATTCAAAAAGGAAATCATGCAGTCTTATCCACACAGAATTTTAGATAACCCTAAAAGAATTTTCAATTGCCGCTTATCAAGGGCCAGGAAAAGTGTAAAATGTACATTTGGAATATTATGTTCAAAATTCAGAATTTTTCATTCACCAATTGCTAGCAGTATTGACAAAGCTGACAAGACTGAAAGCTACACATGTTCTCTCCACAACTTCGTGAGAAAACATGATGAGATATTTTCATCTGCAGATACTTGATTTAATACCAAAGTGCATAAAGACAATTAATTTAAGTAGTCAACCTAAATTTGAGGCACTGCACTTTTGGGACAAGTTATACGAATATTTCTTACAACCTTGGCAAAACAAAGTATGTGTGTAAGTTTAATTACTCTTCAGTACTTTGTTATTTTGCGTAATCAAAATCAGTTGGCAGCTACTTTATTATAATCACCCAGAATATTTCCACATTTCAAAAATCTTATTCCTATTACACAACAAAATTATTTTAAAACAAACTGACGAGTACTTTTCACCTCTTCAGCAACTCCTGCTCGAATATTTTCCTAAGTTATGGTTATACATATAATATTTCATATTTATCTACGATTAATACAAAACTGATGTTAAACCTAGGGCCATTTCTCATTTTGCTAAACTTTATTAACCCTACTTAACCAAACAACATGAGTTTATACCCCTCGAAACCGCGAAACTGCAACAAAAATATAGAGCAGGTTCTATTTCACGAAACGCGTTTCAACAGGATTTCTTGTCCCATGTCATGTCCCATGTTGTATTGATGTGTGGACTCCAGTAGCTAATAATGCGTTGTAATTTTGTTTCATGTTTCATATTTCATGTTTCTTTAATGTGTAACCTACCTAAGAACTAGCATTTTTTTTACATCATAACTATTCTATTTATTACATTACAAACAATAAATTTTGTTTGTTAAATTAAGCTACGATTTCAGGCAACAACATTTCAAGTAACAAGGTTGAGAGTTAAGAATCAATGTGTAGTAGGTATCACTGTATTATTGGACCTACAAAGTTATGCGTCGAATGTGTACGAAAACTATCGATAATCAATTTTTGTTATTAACAACAATTACCTGCTCTATTTGCCTTTTTAATTTATTTCATCAAGGTGCTAAGAAATACATCAAATATAACTCAATTGCAATGTTTAAAGCTTCTGTATTTTGTTCAATGTTATGTATTTATTATCAAATTTTGTATAAAATGTACAATATTTTGTATAAACATTACGTTCATTTATATAAATGTTAAACCGTAAAATACATGACTTTTATAACGTAAAAATTTAATTAATTTGTATTGAGAAGAATTTGATTTTGGTACTTTGTAATGAATGAAATTGCACTATAGAGCTTGATTACATTCCTCAACAGAAAGTTATATTTTAACTTATGCACTTTTGTGATTTTTTTGTTTACCAAGGTAGGTATAAGAAAGAAATGAGACCATACTTTGTACTATTTTGGTCATAAGTAATGTTCCGACATACGTGTAGGCAACCAACATCTCACTTTGCCGATGGAACCTGAAAATGTTTACCAAACAAAATAGCTTCTATGTATCATATAAGACATTTATATTTATTAGAGAAAAACGACAAATAATATCGTTATTATTACAATTACATATTTTTAATATCCGGTGAAAGTAGTATATTTATGTGACACAATACAAAATCTCTATACAACTTGTCGAATTTGCTTAAGTAAAGTAAACAGTGTTTATTTCTACACAAATACTTATATAAACACGTGACTAACAAAATTAAGCTTAAACGATAAAGTGATGGACACATCCTACAGTAAAGATAAATAGACTACTTATTCAATAAATGTAATATTATAAATTCATTAGAATATTAAGAATTCAGGAAAGTAATCCAGATATTAATGAATTAATGGGTTAGTGATTACATTCACTAATGTGATTTGAAGATTCGCATACAGATGTTTGTAAATACAAATAAACGTTGAAACATTGTAAAGAATACAAAACATAAATTAAGGTTTAGGTTCAATAAATTAAACTAAACCTTAAATACCTAAGTCAAAGAATTTAACAGTGTTGTAGTTATTGTAGTTTTTACTGCAATAAAAACATAAATATTTCCAGTTGGCCTTGGCACGTTACCTTTACTTTACTGAATACGCTATTTACTTCATCCCTTATCCATGCAAACATTTTCGGGTGACATCGTCGAAATTGGATGATGGTATGCCGAGACATTACTTATGAACACATTAGTATATGCCATATAACCGGGAATATGAATAAAAGAAAAACATGCTTCCATATTTACCCTATATACTCTTTGCTAACGTAGCAAGGACACAAGCATAAGAAAACCATGTACTGACCACATCAGATTTTTGTGTTGATAAGGTTGCATTTTATTAATAAAATTAAATATCATCAAGTGTTGCGTTTCATCAAGTATGATGTTGGATTTATTATAAGTGCAGAAAAAAAGAATACGGCTAGACTTGGATTAACCTGATTTTGAACATACCAAATTTCACTAACAAAAGGTACCATAAACCTAAAATCTACTAATATTAGCTCGCTAGTAATTAAAAAATTGAACACTACCGTCTATGATTCTCTCAATACTAAATCTAATAACAAAATTTTTATAACTATACTTATATAAGAAGGTATTTTCTAAAGATGAGTTCCAACTGTATCTAATGATATGATTGATATCTTGGACATATTGTGTCTATGAATTACCTTAGCACATGGAAACTTATACAGGGTAATTATTGTTTAAAAACACATTTTCAGTGTTGATTCTAGTTTCTAACTACATACTGACTATCTGTGTTGAATATTAAGAAAAGGATTAGTTTCATGGATTTATCAAATCTGCATTTCACATTACAAAGTAGAATTATTATAAGTTGATGGTTCAACAACCGTTGTTACGTAAGGTGCAAATGGTAATTATTAAAATGGAAAGATTCATAGTTAAGATATAAATATTGCATATGCATACTACCATCAGCTGTTTTGTATCGAATCAGAATCAGGTACCGTAACGGTATGAATAAATGAACGTATTTCGGGTATTATTTCTTACGTATCGAATTAAAGTTATCGATAATATTAACCACTATCGTACTTTAAATTATTGCTTTCGTATTTGAGATTTAGATTGCTACTTTTGTCACCACCTAAAATATTTGTTACTTATAACCTTTATGTTAAATATTTAAATGCCCTTGTCGTAAACCTAGGTTAATTTGCTTTTGTTGTATGGCATTTGCCCAAATTATTTATGCCATGGTAATACATTATCGCTACTTGACTAAATGCATTTATCGTCAGCTGCTATTACTATAGCTTATTTATTTACTATTATAACTTAACGGTGCAGCATTTATTTACTCTTTTAATCATAATTAGCAATGCAGTTGGAATTTGTTTATTTTATTAGAGTATATTGAAGATTTTTATATGAATTCAAGTATTTTGACGGTGTTGTGAATACTGCTTTTGTTTAAATTCATCTTTGGATGTATTTCTATTGACTATATTTTCATGTCGAATTCACACCGTAACGCTACCTAATTTTTTATTATATTACAAACAGCTGATCGTATTCCAGAAAATAAATCGCAAACAAGGAAACTACTGTGAATGTTTCATATAATGTATGATATCGTATTAGGTATCCTGGAAATAGTATCGTAACCTAGAAATTATACAGTAGCCTAGAAACGAAAATAAACACTGAAACTGTATTTTTAAATAATAATTACCTACCCTATATAAAGGTTTCCATGCGCTAAGATCACTTATAAGTACCGTTAAAATGATACATCTCGATATCAATGATCTCTTACCAAGAATGTATCGTTACCAGATACATGGAAGTAAATATACAATAAATGAAAATATAATTTTATAAGTTAAGTACAACGTGCTACAACTGACTCATTTAATCTCGAAAAGTACAGAAAATTAACGTTTTTGAAACGAACTCAAAAAACAATGTGCGATACTCGACATTACACCTTCTTTGCAAGCTCTCGAGTAACGCCACGAGCTCTAGGAAAAAAGGGGGGGGAAGGGCCACGTATTTCATTCCCTCCCCAAGGGGGAAGGCGGGCTGCTCGAGCTTTCCAAGCTCCTTCAGCCACAATCATGGATTCCCAACATACATACATACATTACGTATATATGCATGGTAGGATTAAGGATGGGTGTGGTCAGGATAGGATCGGAAGGAACGGAGTTAGAGTCCTGAGGGGGAAAATACTACCTCAGCATTCGCCTAAGTAGCCGCACATGGTGTGAATATATGCAGTGACCATGCCGCTATATATGTATATATATATAATGTAGACGGTAACGGGAATCGAACCCATTACCTCTCGAATGCTAAGCAGATTGTGTCACCACTACCCTACCAGCGCGGTGCCACGAGATCTAAAATCTGGATTGTACTTATAAAATCAGACGCGTCCACGTTGGGCAGTTGCCTGAATGAATCCCGACAGGAAGAAATTGTGATCTACAATTAATCTTGTAAAATGTGTACGTTATAAGTAAGCACCGAAATCACTAAAATTGTGTTTTTACTTTTATTGCTTTTCAATATCATAAAACAATTTTGAAACTATTTTAATAAAGAACTGACTATCACTATAAGCGTGTCTGATTTTCTTTTTGTCAACCTAATTTTCCGACTAGTCTAACGGACGAGGTGTCCCAAAGTTAGCGAGTCGAACCGGACCAACTAGATCTGTGATTACAATATTGCGATGACCTTTACGGCCCAGTATAGACGCACCGACAGTGCACGGGTACCGTATACAGTATATTACCAATTTCTTGAATGTGAAGATTTCTGCTTTAATGGAAACATTGTCTCGATTAGTTAGTGGTGAAATTATTACCTATTCTAAAAGAAATTTTGTGTTGTCTGTATTTTACGGATTAATTTTGAGTAGTTCTAGATGACCTATGGTTTATTTAGGTCAAGTGATCTATTTTAATTAATTTTAAATATAAATAAAATGGAAGTACTTTGAGAAATATATTTTTTATCGTACAACCAATAAGCATGCTCAACTATGCAAATACAAAAAATAAGTCGTTCCAGATATTTAGATTTGGGAATTTTTAGAAGATGTAATCCCTTTTGTAGAAACACAATAATAACAACGAAAAGATACTGTAATTTTAAAACATGTAATGTAATACCAGAAGCATTACTTTAAATCAACTATATCAGAATATTAATACATGTATATGATGATTATTGATTGTAAAAACCTTCTTTTACGAATTAATAAAGGTATAAAAACCTCTAGTGGAAAGTTTAAATTAAATTATTCCACTTCAAGGGAAATAACGTCTAATGTAACAATTTTCTACAAAATAATACAATATTCTTCCCCTTGACACATTTCTTCATTTAGTCTTTTCGTGTACAAGCGCCTACAGCAGACAAAGTATGGCACAAGACCCACGACTACAGAAATACTAATATAAAAAGCCTAAAGCTAAACAAAGGAATTTTAAATAAACAAATATGTAAACAATAAAATATATATTTGTATTATATTCGCGTGAATGTTTAAACGCACACTTAATGAAACGCATCTGAAAAAAATGTTCATTAGTTAGTTGATAAAGGAAATAATTAAAAAACATAAAATAAAAAAGCCTATAACGCTCGCTCAAACTTTCATGTGCTTTTATAATAAAAATGTTAAAACATTCATGTTTATCACAATCTCAGTAAAAATACCTGTGCTGACAAAAAACAATTTTATAGAGATGTATTTAAAACGTAATTTGCTATTATGAATGGAAAACGAGTCAATTTTAAATTAAAATTTTCTACTTATATTCGTTACGTACAAAACGTCTTGGGATAATGCCTAATAATTTATGAAGCTTGAAGTAGGCCTTTGTTCCCCATTAAATTTGCACTTGCTAATAAAAACGTAATTATATACAGTATAGATTTATTGAAGACTGATTATTAACTCCATTTTACGAAAAACTTTTCACGCGTAAAGTTTTATCTAGAAATTACTTGGCCTTGTATTTTGGTTTCAACTATTAAGCTTAAAGGGTAAATAAGACCCATATGTTATATAGTACACGCGCTGTAGGCATTTGAGTTTGCAAAATATGAGTAACGAAATGTATTGACTGATACGTATATCTGAGATCCTAATGCCTGTTTGTACCGTATTTCGTTAATAATCTTAGTTTAAGAACGTCTTAAAATTAAATCTATCTTAATTCGCCCGTCCTTTGCACCGTAGACATTTAAGCGCTTCTTAACAGAAGCCTTGGCTAACCTGTAAACAACCTGGCAACAGTGCAGAATTGTAGTTATATTCCCCAAACACAGGGATTTTTGGTTCCATTTATTAAATCATTCCGGAATAACTGCTTTTTTAACCTTTTGCATAACAGAAAGATATAATTTAAAATTATACATTCTAGAACGAGAGAGACAAGAGAGCTGCGAATTTTAACTCCTGTGATAAAAACCAATGTTTGAGTAGTAGTATTAAAAAAATTATACAATTTAAAAAAAAATGTACGAAAGGATACAGCAGAAGAACGAAGAGAGACTTTATTGACCGGTATGTACTGTGTTCAAGCTATCGATATTAATATTTATTCTTGTTGTAAAAAAAACATTTACTAGGAAAGCAAACGTAGTGCGAACGTCCAAAATTAGGGTAGACAAACTAGTGGATAATGGTGCGAGAATGAACTATGCAGATGCTGCGAGTAAAGAGCTGAAAGTGAATGAAACAGTGTGGAACAAACAAATAAAAGACACTGACGTTGAAAGTGCATGGATAAGCTTGTTGTGTTGTCAATTGTGCCGTGCGGATATGTGGAAGAGCGACTGTAGGTAGACAGAAAAAATGTGCTTGGTGGAATGAGTCCGTAAAAAAGGCAGTATGTAAGAAAACAGATACGTACAAAGCAATGATTGCTGCAAAAAATGAGACTAAGAAAAAGCGATTATATGAGGTGTACAGATTAAGAAACAAAGAAGCGAAGGAGGCAGTGAGAATAAGTAAAGAGGAAGTGATGGCTGTGGAAGGAGAGAAAATGCAGAATGGTTTTGAGGGAAACAAAAAACTCTTCTTGAAATGGGTCAAAAATACAAAACGTGGCACAAACACTGCAGGAGTGATGCATATGAACAACGAAATAATATGGAACGATTGTGAAGTGAGGAAATAGTGGCAAGAATATTTCGGAACACTGTACAGTAGTGAGGAAAGTAAGACTGAAGGGTTAAATAAGGAGAATGTAGAATGAATGGTGAATGAAACTGAGAAGGATATTGTGATAAATGAGGTAAAGAAAACGGTAGGAAGGTTGAAAAACGGCAAGAGAGCAGGCGTAGATGAAATCACTGGTGAAATGCTAAAGTATGCGGGTGCAAAGCTTATACGAAGCAGGTGTGATTTATTCAATGTATGCCTTATGTGTGGAAACGTGCCGAGGGGTTGGAATAGCGTGACCATTGTACCACTGTATAAGGGTAAAAGGGGAACGAGAGTGATTGTAAGAACTACAGAGGAATAAGTTTGCTCAGCGTGCCTGGTAAAGTATGGAAGAATACTGATTGATAGAGTACGAGAAACTACACAAACTAAGATTTGGGATGTGCAGGGTGACTTCATGCTAGGGAGAGGATGTGTCGATCAGATGGTTGCTAGTAGTAATACTACTGCACTTCTGATCCACTTTTGTCACTAGATTTGTCACCAGATCTAGAAAAAGTCACCAGAAAAGTCACTAGATTTCTAGGTTGGTAACATTGCCTATTTGAAGGGGTGCTAAGTGAAGGCCACGTTGTTGGTAACGGTCCCTGCTAAGGCCACGTGTTAGGTTGGTAACCCTGCTAAGTCAAGGTCAAAGGTAAAAATAGAAGTTGCAAGGTAATCAAAAATAGTATTCAAGGTCGAAGACTTACGGTGGTGTCATATTTCTTATAGTATGCCGATCCTGGACCAGTTCAAGGTCACCCATGTAAATCTTATGGGGATTTATTTCAAGGTCGAGTGAGTTTTCTCGTTATGCCAGAACGCGCTCCACGCATGTTTTTGGCGGGGGATTTAAATTTCACTCGCCCTCTGGTGGTGAAATCGGAAGCTTTTGGAGCTCAAGGTCAAACTTTAAGCGGGAGATTTAAAATGTAGTTGGTCAAGGTCAAAGCTAAAAAATTGCAAGGTAATCATAAATCAAAAATAGTTTTGAAGGTCAAAGGTTATTGACTTGCGGTGGTGTCATATAACATTTCTTAGAAATATAAAAAGGCTAAAAATAGAAGTTGCAAGGTAATCATAAATCTAAAAATAGTTTTAAAGGTCAAAGGTTATTGACCTATGGTGGTGTCATATTACATTTCTTAGAAATATAAAAAGGTCAAGGTGAAAAGCTAAAAATAGAAGTTGCAAGGTAATCATAAATCTAAAAATAGTTTTGAAGGTCAAAGGTTATTGACTTGCGGTGGTGTCATATAACATTTCTTAGAAATATAAAAAGGTCAAGGTGAAAAGCTAAAAATAGAAATTGCAAGGTAATCATAAATCTAAGAATAGAATTTTCGAGGTCGACGACGACGATGACGATCTCATAAGCTATGCATAAAAAGTAGGTCATGAGTTCATTGAAGGTGAATACTCCACTTCAAGCTAAAAATAGAAATTGCAATGTCACCATCCTCATCATATTACAAGGTCAAGGTCCGAAGCTAAAAATAGAAACTGTAATGTCATCATCATCATCATCATATTACAATTCTTAGACGTCTAAAAAATAGTGTGTTCAAAGGTTATTGATCTGTATATCATAGCTAAAAATGGCCGGTTCAAGTCCTCACTAAAAGTTGATCGCGTTACAGCTAAAAAGTATAGTGACAGCATGATCGTTGAAAGTAGCTTATGCGCGTAACCAGATATGTATGGTAATCAAAGAGATGGTTCATATCTGCACTAATGTAACATAGTGGGGGTCGTTTAGAGTAACAATATAAGGAAATAGTGTAATGGGTAGTGAGTGTTGTGTCAAACATGTGGATGGCATACGCTCAAGAGCAATGGACCAAAGCAACTGACCTGAGAACAGCGGTGGAACGCTTGAAGCAAGAATTTTCAGCATTAGTATTCGATGCCGAACATGAGGCGGTTTACGGGCGAGGTGATTATAGTGAAGCGGAGTGTAACGTCCTAGTGAAAAAGTATGAAAAAGGAGTAAAGATATGTGAAAAGTTTTTAAATTTAAAGGAAATATGTAGAACATGTTTTGTAGAAGAACTGAAAGCTGCGCAATTGCATCAGTTTTGCAATGATGTAAAAAAAATGGACGACATCTCTTGATGGTAGTAGTTCATCCTCATCAGATGCAGATTAGCCTATCGATACAATTATCAAAGTGCACTCTCCTCTAACATCATGATGCAGTAATATATAGGACAGTTCCGGTGTCAACTATAATTCATAAGCGTTCTCGAATCAATAAAGATGGATCTATCTGCATTGAACAGTAGCACTTTCTGTAAATCCTTCACGAACGTAAAAGACGCAAAATATAAAGTGATTGATATGAATACTATCAACACAAAGTATGGGAAACATATTATCATTGAAACCTAGAACTTTAAGTGCATACTTACCTTAATTCATAAGCGTTCTCGAATCAATAAAGATGGATCTATCTGCATTGAACAGTAGCACTTTCTGTAAATCCTTCACGAACGTAAAAGACGCAAAATATAAAGTGATTGATATGAATACTATCAACACAAAGTATGGGAAACATATTATCATTGAAACCCAGAACTTTAAGTGCATACTTACCTTAGGATTTTATGAATAGTTCAAAAGAAGATCGCATTGAAAAGTTTAAGCAATATCTGGTTGAGAATGATGCATTACCAGCACCGGAACTGTAGGAAAGATGACTAATTTAACATTTATGTAAAAAAAAAATAATAACATATATATCTATGTATAATTGTTTGGAAATAAATTATATATTTTTTGTTGCAAAAAGAAAGTCTTCTATTTTTGATTAAATGAAGGGTATATCATAATGAAGAGAGCTGCTATTGATGAGACTAAAAAAATGTGGTGTATAATAATATGGTGTCTGCAGCTATATTGGCTAAGCTCTTCAAGGTTAAGATTTATTGGTATCATATTACAATTCATACCAACCAAAGCAATATCTGGTTGAGAATGACGCATTACCAGCGCCGGAACTGTAGGAAAGATTGCATTAGCGCATATACAACACGCTAACGAAGACAACCAGACAAATATAGAAAAGTAATGATTGTTATAATTGATGTGCAAGGATTCAAAACAGCAAGAAATATATTTACACCTAAGGAACTAGCGATATATAATGGAGAGCAAATTGCTCATTACGTATTCAAACCCCCATTTCCATGGCACACCTTGGATAATGAATTTCAAAAGCAAGCTAATTGGTTAATTCACAACCACCACTTTATCAAGTGGGAATATGGATATACTTCTCCATGTCTATTCCCTAGTATACTTAGTGATTGCATATCAACAACAGATGAGGTGTACGTTAAAGGACGGGAGAAAGCCACATTTTCGGTGTTTACATAATTTAAAAGAATATTTGATAAAGGTTATATACCAAATTGGTCTAGTGAACTTTTCAAGATTGTTAAAGTGCGTGTAAGGAATCCGGTCACGTACTTACTACAAGACAGGGACACCTATTTATAGACAGGAACTGCAAAGGTTAAATATCCCGATGTGTATTTGGTGGAAAAGGTCATTTGACGTAAAAAGAATAAAGTGTACGTAAAGTGGTTGGGATTAAAATAATATTCATGGATCGATGATGATGATGATAATGTAGTTTATAAGCATATTATTGTAAGGCAATAATCTCATTTATAATTCAATGATGCCGGTAAGAACAACAAGCACTTTGGAACACTTAAATTACTGTAGAAAGCATTACTATTGGTTTAATAACGGATATAAATGTCCTGCTTGTATAGGTACCGACTAGTATGAATATAACTTATTGTAATATAGTGTGTACTTAAGGAACTAACGTAGAATGTAATTTCTGTAAGAATAATAATAAAAGACCAATTGTAATTTGTATTATTTATTAATAATAAAACATACTGATACATAAATATTAGGCCTAAAGTGTTTATGTAGTCCTCAAATGGTCAACCTAAACTGCTTTCAGTCTACAGGAAACAGATATCGCTTCTGAGAAACAGCTACCTGTTTTGAGAAACGGGTACCAGTTTTAGGTCTGTTTTGAGCTGTTTTCGGAAACCGGGAAAGCTGTTTTGAGCTGTTTCTGCCTGTTGCTAGAAAAATAGGTATCTGTTTTGAGCTGACTGCATCAAAGTTTATGCTATTAAACAGGACAGAATTTGTCAAAATAAATGGATCTATCTGCATTGAACGGTAGCACTTTCTGTAAATCCATCACGAACGTAAAATACTTGGAGTGTGTGCAAAACATAAAGTGATTATATGAATACCATCGACATAAAGTATGGTAAACATATTATCATTGAAACCCAGAACTTTAAGTCCATACTTCCCTTACAATTTTATGAATACTTCAAAAGAAGATCGCATTGAAAAGTTTAAACAATATCTGTCTGAGAATGACATGTAGATTACCAGCTCAGGAAAGGCAACTAATTTAACATTTCTGTAAAAAAAAATTATAATAACATATGTCTATGTATAATTGTTTGAAATAAACTATGTATTTTTATTACAAAATAAAATGTCTTCTATGTTTTGATTAAATGAAGAGTAGGTACATCGTAATGAAGAGAGTTGCTTGGGTAAAGGACTGCCGAGTTATGATTTATTAATGGAAGCAATTGACAACGTTTACGTTACATATAATTGTACCATTGGCAAGATACAATTTTTCATGCAAAACTTTTGTATTTTCAAGAGACACCATCGTTCCTCGAGACTAGCGTGATTAGAGAAATTACACCTCAAGTGGAAGAAGAAGAAGAAGAACATGTAGCGACTACGACCCACCCTTATTTTGAAAAAGTATGCATGTTTATAATAAAAGGCTTCTCCGGGATTGCATGATTCAGTAAACTTTTTATTGCTAGAAATGGTGAAAGTAATAAGAATGATAAGAAGAGAAAAGAATTATTAAGTATTGACGAGAGGAAGAAAAGACTCGAGGTGTTAATTAAGGAAATAAAAAATTGAGGATAGAGTTAGAGCTGTATGAGGTAAAAAAGAAAATGATGCAACTTCGAGTGAATGTGCCATGAAATAAAGGTGCTTTAGTAAATAAATAATTACAGTAGTGTATGTTATATTGCATAAGGAAAAGGCACTTCATTTGATAAAAGAAAGTGTGTGTAGGCATAGAAGAAAGAAAAAAAGTGAAATTTAAAATGTTTCCATATGGTTTTAATTGAATTTGTATATATATATATATATATATATATATATATATATATATTAAACGAGTTTCTTATCATGATTTATTAAATTATACAAATTATGTAGGAAGAAATGACACATAAAGCTTATATATTTATATTTATTTATAAATCACTAGTCCTTTACCCAAAAATTCCAATTTTTGGCATGTAGAATAAACAAGTAAGAGCGCAATAGATAGCAATCCAAAAATTCTCAAAACTAAAAGAATGTGAAAAAAAAATTTTCAAGTATTAATGACAAAGTTTGTAGTTTAGTATGTACAGAAAAGTTGAAACTTGTACAAATGAATAAATCATAACACTTTAGTCCTTTACCCAAAAATTTTAATTTTTGGTATGTAGAGTAAACATGTAACAGCGCAAAAAATAGGAGTTTCAAATTCCAAAAATGTGGAAAAACTTTGAACTTCCAACTAGCGCTTTAAAATAAGTTTCCATATGGTTTTAATTGAATTTATATAGATATATATATATATTAAACGAGTTTCTTATCATGATTTATTAAATTATCCAAATTATGTAGGAAGAAATGACCCATAAAACTTATATTACAAAGAAAGAAAGAAAAAGGTCAATAACATTATCCTGTTATATGAAATGTATGTCAGCATTTCTGTATGTGTCTATTTTAAAATAAATAAATACACTCTTTTTATAATATCAGATTAATTTTTAACTCAAAATTTTGAATTTTGTATATATGCTGAATAAATAACAGCGCAGAGGATAGCATTAAAATAAATTTAGAATATAAAAAATTTCAAAACAGTCTTGTGAAAATAGTACATAAAGGTTGAAACTTGCGTACATTTATATTTATATTTATTTATAAATCAGTAGTCCTTTACCCAAAAATTCCAATTTTCGGCATGTAGACTAAACAAGCAAGAGCGCAAAAGATAGCACTCCAAAAATTCTCAAAACTAAAAGAATGTGAAAAAAAAAAATTTCGATTATTAATGACAAAGTTTGTAGTTTTGATACGTAACTGAACGTTGTTAATTGCTTAATAAATCACAACTCGATAATCCTTCACCCAAAAATTCTGAAATTTCGTATACAGATCCAATAAATAAGAGCGCCAATAATAGCAGTTTCGAAAATTTCCCAAAATGTGATAAAAAAAATTTGTTTTACCAATTAAAGCAATATGAAATTGAAAGTTGTTAATTGCTTAATAAATCACAACTCGATAATCCTTTACCCAAAAATTCTGAAATTTCGTATACAGATCCAATAAATAAGAGCGCCAAAGATAGTAGTTTCCAAAATTTCCCAAAATGTGATAAAAAAAATGTGTTTTACTAATTGAAGTAGTACGAAACTGAACGTTGTTAATTGCTTAATAAATCAAAACTCCAATGTCCTTTACCCAAAAATTCTGAAATTTCGTATACAGACCCAATAAATTAGAGCGCCAATGATAGAACTAAAAAAATTTGGAAAAAAATTGAAGGTCCTCTTTTACTATTAGAATATTAAACGTGCATTTTTCCCCAAATAAATCGAGCACCAATATGAAATATGATATAATAAAATAATAGTGTAACTAATTTGTATACAATATAAAAAAAATATGAAATATTAAAATTAAAATTGTAACTAAAAAAAAACAAAATTTTTTAAGGTGTGATCTGAAAAAAATCATTTAAATAAAAAAATAAAATAATGTATAGAAATACATACCCTCATCAACCACATTGTTTCAGGTATGTCTTCATCCCTGAACAATATATATTTTAATGCACCACATTTTATGTAACCCACAAAATGGGTCCTGCTAGCTGTTCCATCCCCATGTAGTAGGACTATATCATGCTAAAACAGAAATACTTAAAACTGAAACAACAACAAACATTACTCACATTAGGAAATATTTCCCTTAATTTATTTATAACCATTTTATCTGAAAAATCAAAAGTTAAAACATAAGTTACATATAAATCCTACATACCCTCCTCCACTCTGACAAAATTTAAGTTTTCTACTACAGCTATAATGAAAACGTTAACTTTCAATAAAAAATTTGCATGAAATGTACTTACCAGTCATTACTTTAATTTTTTTTTTTAACTTTTTTATGCGTTAAATGAACAAGCAGGAATGAACGTATATGGTTGACAATTATCAATTTATATTATAATCACAGGTGAATAACATTATTACTAAGTGTTATACGAGTATGCTTAAGCAAAATAGTGTGAAAAAGATAGACGAATGAGACAGCTTTGAGTTTGAAAAAAAAAACGTTTAAACATGGCAAGAGCATCATAAATATGATAAGAAGAGAAAGAAAGAAACAGTTATTAAGTATTGATGAGAGAAAGAAAAGACTGAAGGTGTTAATCAAGAAAGTAAAAGCATTGAGGATAGATTTCAAATTATGTACCAAGAAATAACATTATAACCTTATCACATAAAAGTATGTTTAATAGTATCAAATAAAACCATATCAAATTATTTTCTTGTAAATTCAACAACTGTTGATATCACTAAACAGATCCAACTGTCAATTTTACGTTTCAGGTGTGAATACTTTATTTCATAAAATAAAATCATTAGTTTTAGTATTTAGAAAATTTTGGAACTGTTATATCTTTTACACCTGTTATTTGTTCAGTCTATCTACAATAAATTCCTAATTTTTCACTCTTAATGATTAAACTGCTATGTAATTATCAATATAAAACTGTTACAAAAAAGAAGGTGAACAACATTATGAAATGTAGTAGTAAACAATAAATTATATGTTAATAAATATACTCTTTTTATCATAATTATATGTTAATAAATATACTCTTTTTATCATAACAGCTTAATGGTTAAGTTAAAAATCCTCAATTTTTGCGTGTAGAAAATAAATAACATCGCAAAGGATACCAGTTAAATAAATTCGGAATTTTAAAATCTACAAATGATGTATTCAAACATTTACAAACTCCGTTTCAAATTGTAATGTAAACTGATGACATAAAAATAGAATGTTTGCTAAATGCTTTCACAGCAAAATAACTGCGTTCATTATACTACAACTATTATTAACGCTGCACCGAAAATTACAAGTCATGTTTTAAGTGTTGTTTCAAAAAATTGGGGTAATTTAAAGAGCATTTAGATACATTAAATGGATAAATTGCATGCATATGTTTCTTCTGAGCTTACGTAAGTACAAAAAGGTGTGTATTAAGTGCTTTTTGTTGTTTCAAAATGGAATTGGCTAATTTAAGTGTAATTTTTTCATATTTCGAAAAATTTATACGTAAAATGATAGATTACCACTTCTAAAACACAACTGCTCTTAAAAAAAAATTTTTTTTGCTCGGAATTAGGCGAAAAATTTAAATTTTTAAGAGCGCATTTTTTCTAGGACTTTAGTTATATATATATATATATATATATATATATATATATATATATATATATATATATATATATATATTATATATATATATATATATACAAATTCAATTAAAACCATATGGAAACATTTTAAATTTCACTTTTTTTCTTTCTTCTATGCCTACACACACTTTCTTTTATCAAATGAAGTGCCTTTTCCTTATGCAATATAACATACACTACTGTAATTATTTATTTACTAAAGCACCTTTATTTCATGGCACATTCACTCGAAGTTGCATCATTTTCTTTTTTACCTCATACAGCTCTAAATCTATCCTCAATTTTTTTATTTCCTTAATTAACACCTCGAGTCTTTTCTTCCTCTCGTCAATACTTAATAATTCTTTTTCTCTTCTTATCATTCTTATTACTTTCACCATTTCTAGCAATAAAAAGTTTACTGAATCATGCAATCCCGGAGAAGCCTTTTTATTATAAACATGCATCCTTTTTCAAAATAAGGGTCGGTCGTAGTCGCTACATGTTCTTCTTCTTCTTCTTCCACTTGAGGTGTAATTTCTCTAATCACGCTAGTCTCGAGGAACGATGGTGTCTCTTGAAAATACAAAAGTTTTGCATGAAAAAATTGTATCTTGCCAATGGTACAATTATATGTAACGTAAACGTTGTCAATTGCTTCCATTAATAAATCATAACTCGGCAGTCCTTTACCCAAGCAACTCTCTTCATTACGATGTACCCACTCTTCATTTAATCAAAAAATAGAAGACATTTTATTTTGTAATAAAAATACATAGTTTATTTCCAAACAATTATACATAGACATATGTTATTATAATTTTTTTTTTACAGAAATGTTAAATTAGTTGCCTTTCCTGAGCTGGTAATCTACATGTCATTCTCAGACAGATATTGTTTAAACTTTTCAATGCGATCTTCTTTTGAAGTATTCATAAAATTGTAAGGGAAGTATGGACTTAAAGTTCTGGGTTTCAATGATAATATGTTTACCATACTTTATGTCGATGGTATTCATATAATCACTTTATGTTTTGCACACACCTCCAAGTATTTTACGTTCGTGATGGATTTACAGAAAGTGCTACCGTTCAATGCAGATAGATCCATTTATTTTGACAAATTCTGTCCTGTTTAATAGCATAAACTTTGATGCAGTCAGCTCAAAAACAGATACCTATTTTTCTAGCAACAGGCAGAAACAGCTCAAAACAGCTTTCCGGTTTCCGAAAACAGCTCAAAACAGACCTAAAACCGGTACCGTTTCTCAAAACAGGTAGCTGTTTCTCAGAAGCGATATCTGTTTCCTGTAGACTGAAAGCAGTTTAGGTTGACCATTTGAGGACTACATAAACACTTTAGGCCTAATATTTATGTATCAGTATGTTTTATTATTAATAAATAATACAAATTACAATTGGTCTTTTATTATTATTCTTACAGAAATTACATTCTACGTTAGTTCCTTAAGTACACACTATATTACAATAAGTTATATTCATACTAGTCGGTACCTATACAAGCAGGACATTTATATCCGTTATTAAACCAATAGTAATGCTTTCTACAGTAATTTAAGTGTTCCAAAGTGCTTGTTGTTCTTACCGGCATCATTGAATTATAAATGAGATTATTGCCTTACAATAATATGCTTATAAACTACATTATCATCATCATCATCGATCCATGAATATTATTTTAATCCCAACCACTTTACGTACACTTTATTCTTTTTACGTCAAATGACCTTTTCCACCAAATACACATCGGGATATTTAACCTTTTGCAGTTCCTGTCTATAAATAGGTGTCCCTGTCTTGTAGTAAGTACGTGACCGGATTCCTTACACGCACTTTAACAATCTTGAAAAGTTCACTAGACCAATTTGGTATATAACCTTTATGGTAATGCGTCATTCTCAACCAGATATTGCTTTGGTTGGTATGAATTGTAATATGATACCAATAAATCTTAACCTTGAAGAGCTTAGCCAATATAGCTGCAGACACCATATTATTATACACCACATTTTTTTAGTCTCATCAATAGCAGCTCTCTTCATTATGATATACCCTTCATTTAATCAAAAATAGAAGACTTTCTTTTTTTTGCAACAAAAATATATAATTTATTTCCAAACAATTATACATAGATATATATGTTATTATTTTTTTTTACATAAATGTTAAATTAGTCATCTTTCCTACAGTTCCGGTGCTGGTAATGCGTCATTCTCAACCAGATATTGCTTAAACTTTTCAATGCGATCTTCTTTTTGAACTATTCATAAAATCCTAAGGTAAGTATGCACTTAAAGTT
The DNA here is from genome assembly GCA_036346205.1 of Vesta saturnalis. Taxonomy (NCBI): domain Eukaryota; kingdom Metazoa; phylum Arthropoda; class Insecta; order Coleoptera; family Lampyridae; genus Vesta; species Vesta saturnalis. The sequence continues at coordinate 1,144,498 of JARFJB010001710.1, forward strand.
CTGGGTTTCAATGATAATATGTTTCCCATACTTTGTGTTGATAGTATTCATATCAATCACTTTATATTTTGCGTCTTTTACGTTCGTGAAGGATTTACAGAAAGTGCTACTGTTCAATGCAGATAGATCCATCTTTATTGATTCGAGAACGCTTATGAATTAAGGTAAGTATGCACTTAAAGTTCTAGGTTTCAATGATAATATGTTTCCCATACTTTGTGTTGATAGTATTCATATCAATCACTTTATATTTTGCGTCTTTTACGTTCGTGAAGGATTTACAGAAAGTGCTACTGTTCAATGCAGATAGATCCATCTTTATTGATTCGAGAACGCTTATGAATTATAGTTGACACCGGAACTGTCCTATATATTACTGCATCATGATGTTAGAGGAGAGTGCACTTTGATAATTGTATCGATAGGCTAATCTGCATCTGATGAGGATGAACTACTACCATCAAGAGATGTCGTCCATTTTTTTACATCATTGCAAAACTGATGCAATTGCGCAGCTTTCAGTTCTTCTACAAAACATGTTCTACATATTTCCTTTAAATTTAAAAACTTTTCACATATCTTTACTCCTTTTCATACTTTTTCACTAGGACGTTACACTCCGCTTCACTATAATCACCTCGCCCGTAAACCGCCTCATGTTCGGCATCGAATACTAATGCTGAAAATTCTTGCTTCAAGCGTTCCACCGCTGTTCTCAGGTCAGTTGCTTTGGTCCATTGCTCTTGAGCGTATGCCATCCACATGTTTGACACAACACTCACTACCCATTACACTATTTCCTTATATTGTTACTCTAAACGACCCCCACTATGTTACATTAGTGCAGATATGAACCATCTCTTTGATTACCATACATATCTGGTTACGCGCATAAGCTACTTTCAACGATCATGCTGTCACTATACTTTTTAGCTGTAACGCGATCAACTTTTAGTGAGGACTTGAACCGGCCATTTTAGCTATGATATACAGATCAATAACCTTTGAACACACTATTTTTAGACTTCTAAGAATTGTAATATGATGATGATGATGATGACATTACAGTTTCTATTTTAGCTTCGGACCTTGACCTTGTAATATGATGAGGATGGTGACATTGCAATTTCTATTTTTAGCTTGAAGTGGAGTATTCACCTTCAATGAACTCATGACCTACTTTTTATGCATAGCTTATGAGATCGTCATCGTCGTCGTCGACCTCGAAAATTCTATTCTTAGATTTATGATTACCTTGCAATTTCTATTTTTAGCTTTTCACCTTGACCTTTTATATTTCTAAGAAATGTTATATGACACCACCGCAAGTCAATAACCTTTGACCTTCAAAACTATTTTTAGATTTATGATTACCTTGCAACTTCTATTTTTAGCTTTTCACCTTGACCTTTTATATTTATAAGAAATGTAATATGACACCACCATAGGTCAATAACCTTTGACCTTTAAAACTATTTTTAGATTTATGATTACCTTGCAACTTCTATTTTAGCCTTTTTATATTTCTAAGAAATGTTATATGACACCACCAAGTCAATAACCTTTGACCTTCAAAACTATTTTTGATTTATGATTACCTTGCAATTTTTTAGCTTTGACCTTGACCAACTACATTTTAAATCTCCCGCTTAAAGTTCGACCTTGAGCTCCAAAAGCTTCCGATTTCACCACCAGAGGGCGAGTGAAATTTAAATCCCCAAAAACATGCGTGGAGCGCGTTCTGGCATAACGAGAAAACTCACTCGACCTTGAAATAAATCCCATAAGATTTACATGGGTGACCTTGAACTGGTCCAGGATCGGCATACTATAAGAAATATGACACCACCGTAAGTCTTCGACCTTGAATACTATTTTTGATTACCTTGCAACTTCTATTTTTACCTTTGACCTTGACTTAGCAGGGTTACCAACCTAACACGTGGCCTTAGCAGGGACCGTTACCAACAACGTGGCCTTCACTTAGCACCCCTTCAAATAGGCAATGTTACCAACGTAGAAATCTAGTGACTTTTCTGGTGACTTTTTCTAGATCTGGTGACAAATCTAGTGACAAAAGTGGATCAGAAGTGCAGTAGTATTACTACTGTTGCTCTCCAGCAGGTGATCGAAAAGTGTTTAAGGGTAAAAAGTAAGCTGTACTGTGCGTTTGTAGATCTGGAGAAAGCATACGACAGAGTGAATAGGGAGAAGCTGTGGGAAATACTAAATGAATATGGCGTAAATAAAGGTCTAATAAGTGGAATAAGGGTAGTCGGGCATGTGTTAGTGTGAGAGGAGGTGTGAGTGAATACTTTATATTGAGCAAGGAGTGCGACAAGGCTGTGTGATGTGTAATGGTTGGTGGCGTAAATGTACTAGTTCTGGTATATGCAGATGACACAGTGTCACTAGGTGACAGTGCGGATGAGCTACAAATCGCTCTGAGGAAGTTTGATACAGTCTGTGAGAGCATAGACCTAAAAGTAAAGGTGAACACAACTAAGATTGTGGTGTTCAATCGGGAAGGTGGAAAGGAGAGTAGAGTATTTACTCTGCAAGATGAAATTGTGGAGCAAGTAGAGGAGATGGTATATCTGGGTAGAATGTTTACTGCAGATAGTACAATGGAGGGCGAGACTGGACGATGGGTCAATGCAGGAAGGAAAGTGATTGGAAGTATGTGGACGATAATGAGAAACGAAAGTATGAGCCTAGCTGCGAAACGAGTAATCTATAATGGTGTGTTTGTCCCGTCAGTACTGTATGAGTACGGAGTGTGGCGGGGAAAAGACGATGTGTAACGAATCTTTTACGTTCTTCGTTCATTTAGTTGTAAATAAAAAAAAGGGTTTTTGATTATTAATGATTTATAAGCATGTGGTAGGCAACTTAATTTGCATTGGTGTAACTTAAGTTGCACATTTTCTTAACGGTTTATACTTCCATATCGTAGAATTATTTTCTGCACATATTTCGCGCGCATCGCTACATCACCTGATACCGTGAGCGTCCTTTTTAGCATTGCTTGATGTACGTTGTTTTAAGCAAGAGGCCATTTTTGGTTTCCACGTAAATTTTGTGTAAAGTGCCATTGATTTAATGGTAAGACACATTTAACTCGTATTATATTAAAATCTGAAACATTTGCTTTTTGCAGACACTTCTACCTACAGTTATACTTTTACCACTTTTGGGTACTTTTATGTTATGATTACATTTTGCATTTAATTCAGATCTAAATTTAGATAACACCTTTTTATTTGAACCTTCAAGAGAACGCAATAAATTCTGCATTATTCAAATTTCAATGAATATAAATTTGTAAGAAGTAAATTCAACTTTGGTATGGTTTATACAACATAAAATATTGAAAATACGACATATTGCGCAACATTCGTACGAAGATTACATCATCTATGGTTTACATTTCCTCATTCCTTATGATAACAGAGGTTCTCAAGAAGTTGTACAACAATTTTATAACAGGTATTTATTTCCCAATGATTTATTAGTATAAGGCTATTAATACTAGTTTTAAGATTTATTTTACATTATCCCAAATTTAAATGCTTAATAAACATAGTTTGTATATCTTTTATTTTGACATTTTGGTGAATGCTTTATTGTATCCTCGGTTTAGTTATTCCGAGCGTAATAAAAAATAACTTGGTGTCCGAAATAACTTTTATTATTGTTACCTTGAAGTTACTATATTGATGTTAGGTGGAAATAACTAAGCAGAAATTTGTTGGTAATTAAGCAAATCAAAAAGCATGAATCAGGCCCGATTTAATCTACCTACTGAGTCAACGGCATTATCTTTTATTGAGTGGTTGGTGTCTCTAGTTATTTTAACGATTAGTATTGAGAACGCTTTAAAACATTTATTCACACCATTATTACAGATGATGGATAGATATAAAAGTAGTAAATTACGTTGGTTTCTTCAAATTGAGAGAATGAACAACGCAAGATTAACGAAGCAAATATATGTGGGCGAGGTTAGAGGAAAGGCATGGCCTGGTAGGCCACGTAAAACTTGACTGAATGTAGTAAAATGTATGATAAATGAAAGAAAGTTAAGGAGTTTTAAAAATAAAAGGGCAAGTCAGAGACAATGAATGAATATAGCGGAAGCTAGGAAGGTATGCGTATATAGGGGAGCATGGAGAAAGATTGTGAATGAAAAATAAATAAGAGGCAGGGATTGTTTTGCCGATCCCGCAAGGGAATGGCGTGAAGGTTAAGTTAAGCTATTGATTTCTATTAAGAGCATCAAATACATACCACTTTCTATCATTTGTGCAACTAGGTCTCTATAAATTTGTTGCTTTATTGAAGGTGGAAGCATTTCAACAACAAAGCCAAACGACGATGCATTGTTGAGGTCAATCGTTAACGAAAGAACAATTGATGGCCTTTCCAATGAATTAGATGTTGATCGCATCGAGCCTAACATGGACAATGTAGGTAACAATTAATTGAAATTAATATTTATCTCAGTAATGTTGTAATTTACACATGGTAGACAAAAATTCGATGAAAACAGTAAGCACCTCGCTTCAGCTGGTACAGTTTGATGTTGAAAATGTAAGTTTCAGAAATAAGTAGGTATATAATTTGCAATTACTATACTATAACACAATAGGTTGGCACAATTTCAACAGAGACTACTAGGCCTTCCACAAGCCAGTATAAGCATGTCGCACGAAGTTGGTTACAAAGACCTAAAAACACAGCACTGGTAATTAAAAAAAGTCTCCAATAGCTCAATTTTTGATAATATTTTATTGTAGAATTCAAATTGTAGGAGGTCTACAGCCGTAGTTGACCTTACCTAATGTCTCTGAAAAGTATATGAGACCATTGGATAGGAGACTAGCTACAGCTGAGCTCACAGAGTCTCAGCTAAAACAAACAATGAAACATGAAGAAGAGAACAGGGTGATGGAATTATCATTACGAATGGATGTAAAAATTAAAGAAGAAACACTAAGAAAACTTCAGCATTTTACAGATTAGTAATGCTGTATATGACCAATAGAATATAATAAAACGATACATTTTTTATTGAACATTTTATAAATTTGCAAAATATGTATTAATGCATTGATTTCTAATATCTGCATTCCATTGGCCTTGTACGTTTACATCTCCAGACATTTGTCCTAATTCGATCAGTTCTTCCAATTCATTTTCATTAATGCCCTCAGCAGGAGGTAGGTGGTTCGATGTCGTTGTTAAGTTTTGAAAAGATTTATAAAACTCTCGTTGAAACTATGACCGTCATAGTAGTATCGAGTTTTAATCGTAAACCATAGGCAAGAACTGGAAACCTCCTTTTCAATACTCCAAATAGCCTTTCAATTGAGTTGCGGGTGCGGATATGTGCTTCATTATATAATTGCTCAAGCCAGGTTTATGGATTTATTAAGGGCGTTAAAAAATAAGGCCTCACTGGATATTCACTATCACCTGAACCAATACATAAATAATGATGATCTTGTTTGTATAAACAAAATGTTATACTATGCATCAAATCTTGTTTTCGCACGACAACTGTTAAATACAGAGGCATCATGTGTTGAGCCAGACCACCCAGCCACCAAATCTAAAATAAGCAAATTTGCATCTCCAATTACTTGAATGATCAAAGAAAAGTACATCTTACGATTTCTAAAAAGCTCTCCTTCATCTCCATCTAAAAAGAATGTTATTCAATATGTTTTGCTCTTCTATCACTTGTTTACCTGGAGACTGAATTCTAATGTGGGTACCATCTACAGCTCCAATAACTTTTGAAAAAGCTACAATCTCGTAAAAATTTATTTGTGTATCGAGAATCTCCTCCCCGTCTTCCTGTAATTTAATAAATCTGCCGTATAATCGAGCAATTGCTCTTGATACCCTATTTACAATCCGTGATGCAGTTAGCACACGAATTCCTGCAAAATCAGCTATTCTCTGCAAATGCCCATTTGTAGCAAAGAACCGCAAACAGACTAACAGTTGGTTCGTTGAAGAAACCCTTTTATTTCTGAAAAATGTTTATGTATCACTTTATTTTATAGTAATTTTAAATTGCCTACATACAAGTTCGTGATGATTTCTTGTTCAATTAGTTCAAGCCAATCTAATGTTGTTTGTTTGGAAAGACTAAAAAAAGAGATCATTAGTATGCTACTAATTATAAATTTTCTTTAGTTGAATTTAGTTTTTTACTTACTGGAATCTTTTACAAAAGTTCAGTTCGTCTAAGGTATCGAAATGTTCAGATCTTTGATAGATTTGTCGAGGGAATCCAAAATCATTTATTTCCAGAACACCAAATTCATCTTCAAACAAATCATCGTTGCCAATTTCTTGATAATTAACCATGTTTTGCTACAAAGAACTGAAACGCTAGTTTATGAATACTTAACTTATGCCCTAACCTAACCAAACGCCACATGCAGAGACAACTGCCACATTTGACTTTCCGCATTGTACGCATGTGCGAGCTCTTTCTTAAAATTCGGCGACGCTTATTCGGGGGCTTAATGTTAAGTAGTTCTTAAACAGTGCAACCGAATTCCATAACTTAAGTATCATCGAACCTAAAAGTGCCTCCATCTTGTCTCCTACCTTATTCTTCGAGGCGCTCCAAGCTTACTTTCTTGTTAGTTCTTATCAAAGCGCTCCACAACATTATTAGCTAAAGACTGTTGCGCGTCATTTTTTGTAGACTATTAAAGTCAATTTCATGATTTTGAAAATATATTTGTATTGTTAAAGTGCATTTGTTTAGTGTAAATAGTGTAAATTGGCGTTACATATCACGAGTTTAAAAAAAGAGCGAATTAGTGATTGTGTTTTTTTGCGTGATTCAGACGGTGATTTAGTGACAAATCCTGAAGAACAATCGTTTCTTACTATAAACAAATGCTACAGACAGACGAATGATGAATTAACAGAGAAGTTTTCCGAAAGTATACGATCCGGATTTAACAACACAATGTTTTTCGCGGCATAGAACATGTATGGCCAGCTACGTCAGTGAGGAGAAAATAAGGTGCCGAGAAATACTACTGGCAAAACAAATAGAAGAACTCTGTTGCTTTTGCTTCACAAATCGACGGTTCAAACAGCGGTGTTGCTCATCATTCTAGAAGGGTTTGAAAGAAGCTACAGAAAAATTGAGCTGTTGTATATGTTGTAACAAAACTGAAAAAAAAATAATACAAAACTTATTTCATGTTCCGAATTGTCAGCAGCAGAAAAAATGTAAATACTGCAAGTTTAGAACAAGATGATGTTTTTAGGAAAACTAGTATTTGTGAAGTACCTAAGGATCTATTGGCTCGAGAATTAAGATACCACTTAGATTGTTATCTTGCATACACCAGATTACCAAGAACCTCCACCAACAAATCAGATCCGCCTTCCACTAACGTACCTGAAGAGTTACTACAGAATAGTTTTGAGAAACTAATAAACGAAATTGAAGATAAATTTTCTCAATGCTCATTTGAATTATCTTGCTTGGCAAGACGATTGGCTGAACTTACGGAAATTGAGGATGCTGTAATTTATAATCGACTTATCATATCACTTTTCATTGATACGTACGGGGGTAAAGTACTATTTTCATATTCAGCTGACAGGTAGAAATCTTCCATGGTGTTCATGAGCGACATACCATTGGCTGAAGTAATTCAACGTGTTCGTCAACTTGATTCAAGAAACGAAATTGTCACCTATGCAAATCAGTTGAGGAAAGAATTATCAACTACTGTGTTGATACCAAGTGGTTACTTATTCGATGAAAATCTAATTGAGAAATTAAAAAAAAAATAGAATTTCCACCTACTTTTGTCCAGTCATCCCACAGACACCTGCTTCACGGGATGTTGTGTACACTGCAATGAAAAAGTTTGCTAACCTATCTCTTTCTTTGAATAAACCTGTAGCAGTTTTCTCGCGCGATATGTCTATATATTTACTCGCTAAGGAGATACAATTGAAAAGTAATAAATTTAATCAACTAATAATAAGAATTGGAACTTTCTGTTTGCAAAAAAAAATTGTTGTAGTGCTTAGGGAAATTTACTGAAGCCTGTGGTCTCGATAGAATATTCCATGAGGAAAATGTTTATGGTATGGCACGCAGTATAATAGAAGTATACGTGCACATACAATTCTGTATGAAGCACTGCGAAGCATACAGTTTGCAGCATTTATTAACAACATAGTCTTGTCTGATAGTGACATTTTTTGTCTCCAAGAAATTAGATAGGTTACAGTAGACACAGATCATTCAGGTTTAGTTAACTCATACAGCAAATGTTTTGATACAATTATTTGAGTGTAATGAGCACAATCATTTAGCTATTTCAATGATTACTGCAATATGGTAGAAATTCTATCAATGCCAATAGAATCGATAATTATGAATTACAGTTGTTAACTACTAGAGAAATGCTACTGTATTTCTTTGCTATGAATCACACTAATTACACCTACGACGTCACATTTTACTTACAGGACATGCTTAATTTACCAGTGGAAACTGTAAATGATCTAAAAAGAGGTATGCGTGAAGCTGGTAGAGCGCAAATTTTGCGCAGTGGACTGTGACCTGGCGTTAGAGCAGTCAGTCTCAAAATCGATCATCCTCGTAACTGGAGGACTAATTGGCATTACCCAAAATAAAGATGCATTACAGAGGAGGTTACTTCTCTATTCTGCCAAAAATGTTATTCACTCTGCTATATTATCATACGTTAAAATACAATCAGACACTACAGGTAATATTGATTCAAATTTTCATAGTGAATGGCCTCAAAGCAGAATTTCAAAAGATGAGCGGAATATTCAAAACATAATCAAGAGCCTAAAAGATTGTAATCCATTTAAGAAAGAGTGTGGCCTACACAACATTTTCACTGGAGCTCTAGCAGAGCAATCAACTACAACGAAATGCTTGAAAGAAAATGGAGAATTGTTAATTGCACAATACGAAATTGAGAGATTTGAATTAAAAGAAAAAAGAATGTACGATCCTATAAAAAAGTTCCATTCCATAACTTCAATTCCAGTATAATTCAAAAAACATCTAGTGTTGATAGTATCTCTTTGATATCATAACATAGGCATGTTATAAGAGGAATGTGCGGCGGTTGTTGTAATATTAGAAGAAGAAAAAAAGAGAAAAAGGAAGTTTGAGTGAAAGACTGGTTGAGAAAACGTCACACCTTATCTCACATGGAACTAATACGAGAACTCCGAACATCATGTGCAAGTGACTTAAAAAAATATCTGAGAATGGATGATGATTGCTTAGAGTATTTATTGAATTTAGTTAAACCTTATATTACGAAAAAAGACACTGTAATGCGGCAAGCAATTAGCCCAGAAGAAAAATTGTTAGTAACTTTATGGTATCTGGCAACGGGCCGCAGTATGGTAGACCTAAAATTTTGTGCAATTAATTCACCTCAAGCTCTAGGAAAAATTATTCCAGAAAAGTATCTAAAGGTAAAGAAAATTTTTAAATTTATTTTCTTCGTATTTTATTAAATATAAAAGCTTTTAATACAAACTATGTTATGTGTTTAGTTAGGTAATTACATTTCGGTTACAGTTATGTAGTCATTCATATAGAATTCTGGATCACTTGCGTCTTGCTCTGATTGTGGCTGTGTCATTTGTGTATGAGGATGTAATAATTGTTGTTGAGAGAAGAATTGTGATTGAGTATATCGAGTTAATTGAGATTGAGCATGAATCTGAGATTGAGTTAGGGAGAGGGACTGGGGGACTGGGTTGGTCTTGATTGAGAGAATAGCGTTGATGGAGTATATGGAGTCAATGGAGGTTGGGCATGAATCTGGGATTGTGGTTGAGAAAGTGACTCTGTTTGAATATTTATATGCGAATGCGAAACTACAGGATTGTTGCTATACACATTATACAGTGCTCCAATATTGAATGCATTTAGCGGCTGCAGCATGACTGAAGAATTGTCGTTTAGTTTCTTTGTCACATTTTGTCTTGCAATACTGTATTGATTAAATGCTTAGCAATATCCCTCTGGTCTTCTGTCATTCTCTGAAGTTTATAAGCTACGCTTGAGCCAAAGGTAATAAATTCATTGTTGTTTCTATTCAACACGTAATACGCCTTCTCCCGCATTGTCTTTCTTAGTCGCTTTGGTACTTTTCCAGGAGTCGGCGTCGGTATTCTTGATAATCTTGATGGTATTGGGGGTGAAAGTGGATCTCGGAATTCTGTGTCAATATGCACACCATACTCACTGTAACAAAGACACATTTTGATTAAACACTGTTGATTAATCAATTTTTTTTCGGTTTCCCAGGAATTCCGACGAATGGCAAGAAATTTCAAGACACTTTCAAAACAGATGGAACTTTCCTAACTGTGGGGGCGCATTTGACGGACAGCGCATTCGTATAGTTAAACCAAAAAGTAGTGGTTAATATTACTATAACTACAATGAATACTTTAGTATTGTCTTAATGGTACTAGTCAACGCAAACAATGACTTTATTTATGTCAATGTGGGTTGTAATGGGAGAATATCAAACGGGGCTGTATTTGAGTGCACCGACTTTATGACAAATTAATATAAAACATACTGAATTTGCCAAGTGCCCATGATGCCATTGAGAATTTAAATGTTGTGTTCGTTGTGGATGATGCTTTTTAAAACCTTATACCCAGAACAATTTATCTCCAGCACAAATAATTTTTAATTACCGTCTTAGCAGAGCTAGGCGTGTTGCTGAAAAGGTGATAAAAAATACTATTCGATAATGTAAAAATCCAAGATGGCGTCCATATGAAAAACAATAGTTAGTGTATGTATTTCAAAACCAAATGACTGTAGATAAATTTTGGTGCTTTTTTTTAAAATTGTCTTTTAAAAGTGTCATAATAATGTACAAATCAAAATGTTGTCAGACTTCAAAGAAAAGAGCTACAGAGGGTAGTAGAAAATGCACAATTTTTGTTTTCTTCAATTATTTCAAAAACAAAAAAAGTTACTTCAAATCTGACTTCACCATGATGATAGCCATAAAATTCTCTAAAACTTTCCCCATTTAACCGACATTCTATCTTCAATATTAACGAATATAGCAATACAGGCATGCTGAATCTCGGACACACTGTATAATAACTGCCGTGTAACACTAATAAAAATGATCCCGGACGCCAAGTTATTTTTTAATTATGCTCGGAATAACTAAACCGAGGTTGTTTACAATAAAAATTCTACCAAAATGTAAAAAAATAAAAAATATACAAACTATGTTTATTAACAGTTAATGATAGGGTTAAATAAAATATATCTTAAAACTAGTTATAATTGTTATAAATATCAATACCTGTACAAAATATAATAAATCTTCTTGAGAACCCCTGGTATTATAAAAATAAATGCGGAAATGCAAACCAAGGTGATGTAATCCTTGTATCAATGTTGCGCAATATCTCGAAATAATACTTTACGTTGTAAACCACACCCAAAATGGAATTTTTCTTCTTATAAATTTATCTTCATGAAATTGAATAATCCGTTTATTGCATTTTCTTGAAATGTTTAAATAAAAATTGCAATCATAAAATGAAACCGTACGTAAAAATAGAATTAAACGTGTAATTAAAATGTAATTAAAGTACAAAAGTAAAAGTACCAAAAGTAAAAAAAAAGATGTCAATCAAAGTGCCTGCAAAGAGCAAATGTTTTAATTTTTAATATAATGCGTTAAAATATATCTTACCATTAAATCAATGGCACTTTTCACAAAATTTAGGTGGAAGCCCAAAATTGCTTCCTAAACAACACAACATTCATCAGGAAGTGAAAAAATGGACGCTTTGGAAGTTGGATGATGGCGCCTGCGCGAAAATATAGGCAGAAAAAAATCATTTAAAGAAGTGGGAGTATAAACCATTAAGAAGTATATACACTTAAGTTACACCAAAATGCAAATTAAGTTGCCTACCTCATACTTACAAATCATTAATAAATAAAATTTTTCTTATGTTTACTACTAAATGAACGAAGAACATAAATTACGGTATATTTTAATACAACTCAAAATGGGTTGTTACAATATGTGTTTCGACAAAAAAGATCGCGTTAAATAATACCGGCCAAGATGTATATGATATAAAGCGGATTTGATTAAAAACAATATTTCTTTCTCCGCTGACATTTCTTTTTCTCTATTAATACTGCTAAATTAGTTCAGATTATTTAAAAGTTTATTATAAATATAAATTTTATATACTGAAATTTTACTTAAGATTTACAAAAATGGATCTCAATAGAAATATACGATTATGGACAGAGCGTTAAAATATCTAACGTTAGTGGCATAGAAGCAAACGATAAACTGTGCGATCCTAAGCTTGTATACTGGTAGACACTAATGCAAAATAAGAATATATGCAAAGATACATTAACTGAGCCCGCTATTAAAATAAAATCATTATACCAAAAACAAATCTATGCCTTTTGAGGTTGCGTTACAAATGTCTATATTTTGAAAGCTTCTTTAATTGAGGAAACATAAAAGTAAGTATTTCAAAACATTTTTAGAGTAGGTTATAAAGTCACAATCACTGTGTATAAATTAATAATAAAGTTTTCCTAGTTTAGCCCGTCCCGAGAGTAATTCAGTATTTAATCATGTAAACAGTAAAGATAGTAATAAACGCCATAAGTTTAAAGTAAATCCTATTTTAAGAACACTTACTTCTTGTACCTGAAAGTTATTCTCAAGTATAATTAAAGTAACATTTCCTATTATCTAATCAAAAGTACCACTATACGTCCAGAAGTAAATCGCAGAGATTTCATTAAACCCGTTTCCAAAAATGTAAATACTCCCTAGCCCGTAATAATTTACCATCACCAGACACCCACTACCCCAGAACCATTAATTGTGGCTTTCTACAGAGATAGATTAGGAAAACCATTCGACTTCGTTAATTAAAATTTTCAAATACCATTGCGTAATTTCACCTTAATATAATGACGTAATTCGTAAGATTAATTAGAATCTTGTGATCGCCCTGTAGATATTTATGTTTAGATGTTGCTAGTTAAGCCGAGTAATTAAGATATGCGTTAATGATTCGCCCTCAAACAATTATAAATAGTAAACCTATGTTTAAAGTAAGAATATCGATTTTTATTTTTGAAAAGAACTTTGACCTAGTATACAATATCCCTTTAAAAATAATTTCAAGAGAGAAATATAAATTCTTTTAACCACATTCGTACACTTTCGAATGACCTGTTATTCAATATTATAAATTCAGTTAAAATCCGAAATTTTAATCCTAATTAATGTCTTCTAGTGTCACTAATCACGTTTCCTCCATAGATGACCGGATTGGAACATCCAGGGTCATTTCTGCTACAGCAGCAGCCTGCATTAAGAAAACAATTTTGGAGTTATATTTTATTCTTTGTTTGTATTTATTTATTTTACTATTACTGTCGCATTACCAAAATAAACAGTACCGAAAACAACAACTTTATTAATTTTTTTAATTTTTCAATTTTACATGTTCAAAACGAGCACCATTACGGCGTAAACAAGCTTCATAGCGATTTTGTAGATCATTGAACATATTCATAAATAGTGGTTGACGCAATTATTGGAAACAAGTTATTAGTGTTTGCCGTAGTTCTGCAATGTCCATTGGTGCATCATCAGAGCACAATACTGACTCTTTCAACATAACCCAAATGTATGCATCAGGTGGCATAAGGTCAGGTGAATGTGAAGGGTAATCGAAATCCGTTCCACGAGAAGTTATTCTGTTTCTAAAATGCTCGCGGAAGAAGTTTTAATGAGCGTCTGGCTGTATGGATTCTGGCACCATTCTGTTAAAACCATTGCCTGTTCAACTGTAAATTTCGTGCACGGCAAAAATTTGTTAAATCTCTCACGAAAGATGTGATGATGTTCTGCCTGTAACGCTCTTGATTAACAGTAACTGTGTCTTGGTTCCCTCTTCAACAAAATAAGGACCTATTCTACCTTGCCCCGTACAGCACACCAAATCGTAACTCGAGCGCTGTGAAGTGGTTTTTCTACAATGATGTCAGGGCGTTTAAATCCAAGAAATCGAGTTGTTTGTGTACTGATATAGCCATTTAGGTGTTAGTGTTTTTAGTGTTTTTTAGTGTTTTAGTGTTTTTTTTTTTTTTATGATTGTGGACCTGAACAGGCTAAATAAGGCCTATCGTGCTAAAGCACTCAGGAACACTTAGGAGGATGGATAGAGGGATAATGAATTGCCAATAGATGCCCCTTAGATCTGTACAAAAAGCCTATTTTACGAGCAGCTGTTTTGGTAGCTGGATGGTCAACCCATGAGAGATTTTAAGATACGGTCATACCCAACAGAGTAATAGAGTCTGAAAACTTAAAAACTGAGCCATTCATACTTACAACAGGAAATGATCGATCTTTTTGGCGGACATAAGGCAACACTGAGTTTTGTTAGCATTAAATTTAACTAGATTATTGCTTCCCATTCGAGAATACGTTGAATGTCTTTGTTGATTGAATTTGCCATTTCAGCTTTAATTTCTTGATTTGACATAGAAGGTGGATTATCACTATGAGTAGACTGAGATGAACTACAGTGAAGAGTGCTATCGTCAGCAAAGCAATGGATGGGGTTAGTTGTTGAAGAAATAAGGTCGTTTATGTACAGCAGAAAGTGTAGGCGCTATAACGGATCCCTGTGGTACGCCCGCGTTAATGCTAACTTCTTTTGAAAAAAGCCATCAACTACGACACGTATTCGTCTTTTCTCAAGAAACTAGAAACCCAGTTGATGAGCGTATCATTTAACCAAACGAGGTGAGTTTGGCAAGTAAACACTTATGCCAAACTTGGTCAAATGCCTTTGAGATATCTAAAGCGACTACAACTGTTTCACCGGACTGCTCTACTGTATTGTTCCAAACTTGGGTCACAATGAAAGAAGATCGCCTGTTGAACGACTTTGCCTAAACCCATATTGGTGGTCACTAAGGAGTTTGTTAGTTTCAAGGAACGTGAGCAGTTGCTGATTGATGGCTTTTCCATGATTTTAGACAAAATGGAAGTGATTGCAATTGGTCTGTAATTTGAGGAATCGGTCTTATCACCTTTTTGGGAATAGGTTGAACATTTGCTAACTTCCATGATGAAGGAATTCCCAGAAGATATAGAGATCGTATAGAGCTTAGATAGGACTGGTACTAGTTCGGGGGAACATTTCTTTAAGACAATAGCTGGGATACCGTCTGGGCCAGTCGCCTTATTGAGATCAAGCCTACTGATGATCGATTCTTAGAGCTTGTACCGAAAATGAATTGGTTTCATAACGTATGAAGAAGAGTTGACTAGGGGCACATCTTTTCCAGAATCATTGAGACACGAGTTTGATGCAAACAAATCCACAAAAACGTTGGCTTTGTCTACAGAATCAGCAACTACCGATCCGTCAATAGATGTCAGGGGGGGAAATGAAGATGTAGCGTTTTTTGTGTTTTTAAGTGTTTTTAGTGGTTTTTTAGTATTCTTAAAGTTTTTTAGTGTTTTTTAGCGTTTTTTAGTGTTTTTTAGTGTTTTTAGCGTTTTTTAGTGTTTTTTAGTGTTTTTAGTGTTTTTTAGCGTTTTTTAGTGTTTTTAAGTGTTCTTAGTGATTTTTAGTATGGTTTTTCTACAATGATGTCAGGGCGTTTAAATCCAAGAAATCGAGTTGTTTGTGTACTGATATAGCCATTTAGGTGAACATGACTTTCGTCTGAAAACCATACGTTTTTCAAGAAATCGGTACCTTCCTATACTAGGCTCAACACGCGTCCACAATAAACTTTTCTTGAACGTTTGCCCACAGCGCTTAGTCGGTATCTAGTTTGAATACGATATGGATAACCACCAATGCCTTTGAACATTCTACGTGTGGATGTTTCACTGATGTTTAATTTGTATGTAGTTCATCGAAAAATTCTTTGTGGAGACTACAAAGCCTGGTCAAGAACCCGTTCTTCATTATCATTCGTAGAAACTGTTCTTCGACAGCTGAAAAACCCTTGCGCTGACAGAACACACTACCAACGCGACGAAATTAGGATAAAACTATTTAAGGATGCTGCGAAAAATGAAAAAAGGAATGGTTACGGTAAGCACAAAAGGACCGGTAGACAAAATTTGTGCGAAATTCGCAAACTAAACGCTAGAACGCTTCTAGAGACAAAAAATTGTGCAACCACACAGTAACGGTAACATTGTGGCTCAAAATCCTCTAACAAAATAGCAAATCCAAAACGAAAACGGTACGGCTCAAAAAGCCTTAAGTGAACATACAACTTCAACGTCATTAAGCGTTATATCAAAATAATCGGTAAGCCCTTAAATAATCGATAAAAATTTGGTAATCCGAAAATCCCACAATTCCTTCAAAATTATGCACATGTTAAAATACAGTATTATAAGTGTTTTGTAACTGTGGTTTCATATTAGTTGAGTTGATCGGCATATTTACACAGTTTTTGCTTTTATAGCGCAACGTTTCGGAAGCGGACTCTGCTTCCGTTATCAGAACGGTTTTTGCACTTGAGTCGAATTCATGTGATATGTTCTTTCCCAAGCACTAGACTACTGTCAGATTCGAATTTTGGTACCTTCAACTTACAAGCCTGACACCAATACCACTGAGCCAATGTATATCGTTTAGCGCAGGTATATTACGTTTAAGCCCTTCGCGCATTATTGGAATTCATATGGGTTTCATTTCCACACTACCTTGGCTTATTGGATTTTCTGCTAGTGCGATGTACGTGGTTTCTTTTTTTTTAGTTTCCGGCGAGTTGTATTCTCGTCCTTTGCCACTAACTGTATGTTATCCCATTGGATGTCGTGATCTTCGTTCCAGACATGATCGGTAATTCTTGATTTTTTTTTTGCTTCGCTTTTGCGGACGTTATGTTCTTGTGCTCTAATTTTGAGTGGCCTACTGCGGTTTCCTATGTATGCTCTGCCGCATTCACAAGGTAGGCTGTATACACAATTCTTGGAATTCTAATCTTCATTGCGTGGATTGGGTTTTGGTTAGTATTCCCCTGAGGTTCTGGTCGATTTGAAGGCAGTGCGTACCTTGTATCTGCTGGCTGTGCTTCGTATTTTGTCTGAGGTACATTGTATATATGGTATTATCGCTATATATTTAGGTTCTTCTTTTTCGATTGCCCTTTCCCTGTTTAGGTTAGGTGTTAAATCGGGGTAGCCATTTTCTTTGACGTTATAGCGATATTTTTTTTCTTTGTTTAGGTACTCTTGTTCTGAGCATATTGTTTCCGCTCTATCGTACAAGCATTTTGCCATGCCTAACTTCACGTTTTTGTGGTGATTGGAGTTGTAGTGTAGGTACCTCCCCTTGTCGTGAAAGTGTGTACATGTACATCCAGAAATGGCAGTTTTTGTTCTGATGTTCCATTCCACGTATCATAAGGGACAGGCTGGAAAAGGATGAAACGTTAGACGAGCGCACGCAACTGACGATAAACACAATAATGGAACTTCCGATAATATGTATTAGACCTACATATTTCCAAGTAGAAGACAAATTCTACCAACAAAAGTTTGGGATAGCGATGGGTTTCACCTATAGTGAGCAATATATATGGAAGACTTTGAATACCAAGCGATATCCAAATTTACGAAAAAAAAACAAGGGTATCGCTTAGATACGTAGAGGATACTTCTGTGCTTTGGCAATACGACAAACATAAACTAGATGAATTCCTAGTTCATCTAAATAGCCGCGTATCCTCCATAAAATTCACAATGTATTGATATGTATTTATATTCTGCCGTCTCTGTGTTAATCGGCTAAATGTTTTTAATAGACAATTTGTATTCTTGATTTTTTACTAAATATTTGAAATGTAACCCTTTGTTTGTGCAATTTGTTTTATAAATGATATTTTTTATTGAATTTAATGATAATGACATTTCTCTATGTAATAATGATCTATATGCAGCTAAGTTCATGGCACATGAATCGTGTGGTATTGTAATGTCCGTATGCGTAGGTTTTCTAAATATGGAGAACTCAAACTTATCAAGTGTATTAATCTTTGTTTAAATCTGTAAAATTAATGGCTCTATTTTGTTCCTTGTCTAGTGTAAATTTTATGTTGGGATGTAAATTGTTTATATTATTTAAAGAACTATCAAGTAATATCATCAATATAACGAAACCAAAGTACAATCGTATCAGAAACTTTTAATTAAAAAATTCGATCTTCTAAATTATCCCTAAAGATATTAGCTAAAATGGGCGAAATTACACTGCCCATAGATAAATCGTTTTTTTGTAGGTAAATATTATTGAATGTGAAATAATTTTGATTAACACAGAGATCAACTAATTGAATTAACTCCATTCAACATTATTATTAAATAAAAGAATTATTCAATAAACTCATACATTCTTGAGTATTTTAGAAAACATACTAGTAACATCAAAACATACAAGTATATTATGTTACTTTATATTAAATTTTATGTTCTGTAAAAAGTAGCTCACATATCACAAAAGAACAAGAAATACAATGTCGCTTTCAAAGCTAATACTTAAATGTTTATTTAATGCCAAAGATTTCAACAAACAACATTTTAAAGTCTGGTATTTATAAATTGAACTGCACATAGTCTAATTCTGTTTATATTGGACAACCATTAGGAACTTTGATATTAGATGCAAAGAATACATTAAATGTTAAAAATATAAACACACAGACAAATGAAATTATGCCAAACATTTAATAGTAAATAATCACCTTATGACTTCACAGAACAATATTAAATTTTTAGATTTTTATGACAAATTAGAAATAGAAAGTACCTACCTTTAATGAACGAATAGGTTGATCTTATAGCCTCACCTTTAACAGATATTTTAAATAGAGAATAATAATTTACATCAAGTTTGCTGTTTTACCTTTATGATTTGTTACCATAACTACTTATTATTGTACTTATACAGGCTGTCCAGAAACTCTCCTGACAAACGGAACTACACATACTAGACATGATCTTATTTCAATTTAACCTGAATTACCTTAATCCAAACATGCCTCCTAAGGGAGCTAGAGCCCTTTGAAGATGACACCGTCAAGTTACTTTTTGTTAAATATCTCAAAAACGCCGCTACTTAACAAGTTCAAACTTGGTACAACGAATAAGTCGATAATGACAAACAGACCACTGACAACAAGATTTTCTTATTGCCATCAGAAGCGGTGCATTTTGCGGTGGGGGGGGGGGGCAACTTTTTTTTAACGAAAATTTTTTATTTTCAATTTTTTTAATGGATTTTACATAAAATTTAAAAAACTATATGATATTTTCCATGCAAAATGTGCTCTTAATTGAAATCGTTATCTCGTACCGTTTGCGAGAAAAACCAATTTAAACTTTTTGTGTTTCTGGCATCGAATTCCGTTTCATTACTAAATTATGTTTACAATTCCTAGTTTACTGTGACAAATCAACAAAATCTGGCGTTACGTCAAATTGTTTTGATGTCAAACAGTTATTGTTGTATTACAAAGATAAAAATTTATTCCTTTAAACTAAATTGTTAGTTTTTCCAAACAGAATATGCTGACATGCATTTAGTTTATGGGGAAGTACGAAAAATTTACAAACAGAAGGCATCCCAGTCACTCAAGATTTATAGCGTTACACCAAAGAATAAGAGAAACTGGCTCAGTAGTTTGTAAGAATACTGAAACTGGTAGACACAGACTTAAACTCCTATGATTTTTGTATTTGGAGATACTTATAATCGTTAGTTTATGCTGTTGCTTGCAATGAAATTAGAAATAATCGTGGAATTTTTGCAAGAATTAGACAATCATTACAGAAAAGAATAGATTTATGTATTGAAACAAATGGTCATCATGTAGAGCATATGCTATAAAAAAAACCGCTGTCACTGGTTATTATATATTTTTTTATTTTGAAATTATATAAAAAAAGTATTAGCTTGTTATCTTAATTATGTAACTTTTTAAAATTTGAAGCAATGAAATTTTTTAGTTTTCTGATCCCTTAAAAATGCCCTGCCACTGGTTGGATTTTGCTCACTAACGAACTTGACCTAGATTTTATGACAAGGAATTTTGTACCAAATTTCATATCGATAGCATTAATGGTTCGAAAGATATCCTCACATACACACACCGCACACGCACACGCCCAAGCACAAGCACACTCACACGCACACGTACACATACACACACACACACATCACACACACACACTAATTTTTTTTTTGCTTTTTTATCGATAACTTTAATAATTCAAAGATAACGCACACTCACACACAGACACACAATCAGACACGAATTTTTTTTATAAATGGTCATTATGTAGAGCATATGCTATAAAAAAACCGCTGTCACTGGTTATTATATATTTTTTTATTTTGAAATTATATAAAAAAAGTATTAGTTTGTTATTTTAATTATGTAACTTTTTAAAATTTGAAGCAATGAAATTTTTTAGTTTTCTGATCCCTTAAAAATGCCCTGCCACTGGTTGGATTTTGCTCACTAACGAACTTGACCTAGATTTTATGACAAGGAATTTTGTACCAAATTTCATATCGATAGCATTAATGGTTCGAAAGATATCCCTCACATACACACACCCACACGCACACGCCCACGCCCAAGCACAAGCACACGCACACGCACACGCACACGTACACATACACACATACACACACACTAATTTTTTTTTTTTTTGCTTTTTTATCGATAACTTTAATAATTCAAAGATATCGCGCACATTCACACAGACACACAATCAGACACGCAATTTTTTTTTATAAAAATATGTTTTTCGTTTTGTTTAGGCCACAAAACCTCGAGATATGTAAAAAAAGTGTTTGATAATTAAAACCGATTGCATAGCTTTCTCTTTATACGTACGTATATGAGAAAGCAATTCGTTCTGTTCTTCTAGTTGTTAGTTGCGCTTAATGTTATTTTTTATGTTAGATACATAAATTGTATTACACTATCTTTAGAAAATAAAACATTTGTTCTAAAATCATGATTTCCACAAAATTTTACAGCGAATTAAATATCTAATTAAATAAGTAAAATCATATACTCTTTGTTGATTTATCACAGCCAACTAGGCATCGATGACATAATTTAATAATGATACGGTATCGTAGTTATTAAATTTGATTAAAATCCATTAAAAAATTGAAAATAGAAAAATTTCGTTAAAAAAAATCTGTTGCCCTCCCCCCCCCAAGTAGACTGCTTCTGATGGCAATAAGAAAATCGTGCTCTCAGTTGCCGGTTTGTCATTATCGACTTATTCGTTGTACCAAGTTTGAACTTGTTACGTAGCGGCGTTTTTCAGATATTTAACAAAAAATGACTTGACGGTGCCATCTTCAAAGAGCTCTTTTTTGGATTAAGGTAATTTAGGTTAAATCGACATAAAATCATATCTAGTATGTGTAGTTTCCGTTTGTCAGGAGAGTTTCTGGACACCCTGTATATTTTCTCTACATAATGATACATGTTGTATTGAAACGCGGTGAGAAATAAATAATTATATAAAATAAATTGTTGAATTATATTGTAATTAAGACATTAGTGGTATTACGGATATAATTATTCAAAATGGGCAGTACAGACAGAGTTGCAACAGTCTCATACATAATCAATGCAACTGCAAGTGATAGAAACTGTATTTTAAATGTTCAACAAAACTCTATTAGGCGATATTACTATACAATTTGTAGTTACTAATATAATATAATATAAATCCTTCTAGAGATTATAGACGGATTAACTATGAATGGTTCAAATTTACGTATGACTAGATAAACAGTAAAATCGTTGATCAGGTTTACTTTTCATCTCCATACATTACTTTAATGATTATTTTTAAGCTAAAGCCCTATAAAAGACACTTTTAAAATGTAAATGCTATGGTTGAATTCATTATAATGGCGTCTAAATATATGAAGCGGTTAAAGAATTCACATCACTGGTCTTTACTTTTTTCCTATTATCTTATTGCCATTTTACGATACATTTGCTTAAATGCATTTATATTAAGAAATAAAACCTTTATAAGTAACACAACCAATTTTAAACGTATTGAATTAAAATTTAACTCTTCATTCAAAACGAGAAACTATTAATCCACAAAAGTTGTTCAATTGTCTAAACATCTATTTTACGCACTATTTACTAAGGAATGTAGATCGTTAAATAAGTGTCTCTTTTAACAATTGCTTGCTTCGTTGATTTAAATCAAACACCATAATTATGTTATTTTACTTTTCGTAGCTGTATTTCCGTTCTTCGAAGTAGAGCCCGAGAAATAGGCTGTGTGAACCCATCAGAGAAAAAACAACAACAAATCAAATGGTAACTTAATAATAGTCAGAAATATAGACTACTAAAAAATATTAATTGTTGATCCAGTTTCAAAACTAGTAAAAGGGCTCGAAATCCTATATCACCTTTTTTAAAGAGATTACGTGCACAAGAATTCACAAAGACAATTTAATTCATCTGTCAAACACAATGCATTCTAGTATACGTTTTATCACTTTCACATTTGGTAGTGGGTATATTTCCAAGTGGATAAACTGCATGTTGATATGTTTCCATGGTAACGATAGTTAAATTCTATCAGTAACGCTTAAAATATAGTTTATTATTTTTAATTAAATGATTCATTAAATTGTCTTACCAAATACAATTCGAGCATGTGTTTATTCCCGGGCCAAACTTTTATTATGACAAAACTCAGGATTTGTTGCTTTAGGTAATACGACTCGAGCAAGTAACAAATGTCATAATCGCTCCACCTTCGGTGTCGCGATTTTACCATGTAATTTGCTCTCGTCGATTACTAAGCAACAAAGTTTTACTTCGTTTCAAAATGAAAGATTGTCCGGATAAACACAAGCTCTTATGGTATTATTCCCCGAATATATCATTTCTGTAACATTAACCAATCAGCATTGCTTATTCTCAAAATTTGAACCAATCACGAACACGACTTGTTTACCTTAATCACGAGGTATATTCGATGTGGTGTTTTCGATTTCGTATTTTCGTTGTTCCCTTTAATGAAATATATCAAACTAGCTGTGAGATGTCAGTCATGACAGTAACTACACTTAGTGTAAATAAAAGACGTTTTAGTACAAAATAACATTTTCAATGACGAGTGCAGTCAAAGAACATTTTGCTAGTGTTACTTTGGTTGGAATTGATCGGCAAGACTGAAAAATATATTTGGAAACAATTTATGGAATTTTGTGACTATAGAAATTATACGCTGAATCAAAATACCCCAAATAATATTAAAAGATTGGGGTTTCAATATGCGTCAAATTGATGGCAGTACTGCAAAACTCGTTCAACGAAAGTATTACGAACAATATAAACGAAAAATTGACCCATTTAACGACATTGTTTTTCTGAAAGCAAGGAATGCGAAAAATACAAAGGAAGCAATTACAGGTATTCTCTCTTTATTGCATAATTTCTTTTTGAGCTTTACAAAATATATGTTTGTAGACAATACCAGGAAAAAACAAGCTCAGCGCCATTAACGCCTAAAGAGCTGAACAAAATGATTAAGCAATGCGACGAAAATACACCTTTCGTACTCAGATAAAATATATTGCAGCAGTAGAACTAGCCTCGAGAAGTGGGGAAGCGTCATCATGTTTAGTGCAATGTTTTATAAATGAACTTAACCATGATGGATCGTTGGTGCAAAACGACTGGCAGATATTAAATGGTAAACATCGAACATTGCTAATTTACATGTTTGTCCAGTAAGACTATTTAAGAAAATGATGTCAAAAGAACTACCAACATAACGGCTGACAGGCTATTTTTAACTGTTGATAATAATTGGAAAAGTAATAAAAGCTGCTGGTACAAGAATATGCCAATCGGCAAAAACAAATCAGTAAATGCACACAATTGACCGCTGAACGTATTGGGATTGATCAAAAAAAATCAAACAATTACTAACCATTCTAATAGGTCAACAGCAGTTAGTACCATGGCTAGTTTGGGAGTTAATGAACAAGAGATTATAAAAATCACTGCAAACAACACATGTGACAGAAAGTGTGCATACGAAGATAGTTTCGAATTTGCGTTTCGATAATACAATCGTTAACCAGCCAGACCATACGCAACAGTCTACGTTAAATAATCCTAATAAATATTAGTATATTATATATAGAGGGACCAAAGTGCAGCATTTAATCCCGCAAGTGGGGTTTGTTGCAACAACCACTCAAGGGATTTAGGCACTGGTCCCATAGTATTTTATGCACTTCCAAAGTATATATTTTTTATGTACAATAATTCCAAATTTGTTCGTGTCAATATGACAAATTTGTATAAAATTATCCAGAAATCTTGCTATTCGAAAAAAAAAACAGTCGGTTGGCATGGGAATCAGTAAACAGCGGTAGCCATATTTGAAAAAATTTTTACAAAAGGGCAATAAATATGTACGACGAATTTGATCTAGAAAAATCCGCTGGAGAGGCTTTAGAAGACTTAGTGCCTTCCAAATCTCGTAAAATTTAGGATAAAGAGTTGACATATTTTTAAAGTGATGCTGTGAAAAGAAAATTACAAATTTTAACGAAGATACTTTGCTGGTATTTTTTAATGAAAACTTAAACAAATTTGCTGCTCCTACATTGTGGGCCCAGTATTCAATGTTAAAAACTATGCTTAACGTTAAACATAATGTTGATATAAGTAAATTGCACAAATTGACGACGCTTCTGAAAAGGAAAAATTTTGGTTACAAAGCGAAGAAGTCAAAGGTACTAACTATAGAACAGATTGATACGTTTCTAAAGGAAGCTTCAGATGACATTTTTAATGACAAAAGTGAGTATGTCCAAAAATCATTGTACCTACTTTTAAAAATGATTTTTTGTAGGTAGCACTCATATTTGGTGTGGCAGGGGCTTGTAAAGGACTTGAATTAGTCGAATTGTTAATTAATGATGTGTGTTCTTAGACATAAAGCAAGCCTTTGACAGAGTCTGGCATGCGGGTTTAGTTCACAAAATGCAAGCATTAGGTCGTATCTAACAGATAGGACGGTACGAGTCCGAGTGGGTTCATCCCTTTCACAGAGTTTCACCCCCCAAACAGGCGTACCCCAGGGTTCTGCCTTAGCACCCATACTATACCTTATCTTCGCCAATGATATCCCCATTGTAACAACACCCGGAGTGTCCCTGGCACAGTTTGCCGACGACACTGCCTTCTGGGCAGCTAATAGGTCAACCAAGAACGCCTCCGACAGTATTTCCAGTACCCTACGGAACTTCTCCAATTGGGTCAACCAATGGAGAGTCTCTATAAACCCCACCAAAACTCAAGCCATTCTATTCCGGCACCCTAACTATACCCGACACAAATTACTCTCCAAAAACGACGTAAACATTTCCCTGCAAGGGAAACGATTACCGATACTTGACGACATAACATACCTAGGAGTTACATTTACCAAGAACCTTAATTGGAACTCTGACCTGAACAAGACCCTGAACAAAGTACGGAACCGATCCAACCTCCTGGGCGCCTTAGGGGACGAATAGGAGGTTGTCAACGCGAAACCCTACAACATATCTACAAGACATTCATACGGCCCGTCATAGATTACCATGCTCCATTGTACGCTACCCTAAAACCCAAAGAACTAAAATCCATAGGCCCATGTGAACGTCGAGTCCTACGGAGAATACACCGATTACACTATAGAACACCCAACGAACTCACCATACAACACGCTAGCATCACACCTATCACACAACGCCTCAAAACACTGCAAACAAACTACACACACCGTAGGATATTCGGCGAAACAGAAACTACCAAAAACATCCAACGCATCCCACATACGTCCCTTACCCACGTCCAATACCTAAGAACCCACAGGAGAAAACCGAAAAATAAATTCAAGTACCCTCCAACTATCCTGACCCAGAACATCGAAAACCTCCCCGAAGGATTCGAAGATGATGACATCCCATATGCCCTGAGATAAAATCGAAGACAACCACTGCAACGACCAAGGAATCGAGCCAATACACACCACACACCTCATATACACACCACATATATACTCCCAATCCAAACGAAAATTAGTGTAATATTATATTAATAATTACCTTTTTTTTGCAACCACTTAGCACCACACACTATATTGTATGCACGTGTACAATACACAAAACAATATAACCCCACTAACACACAAAAGACCCAGGACTGAAGAGGAAGCAAACTCCTGAACAGTCCACAGGAATAAGCATTAAGTATAAGCAACACTAAGAATAAGCATACTAACAAAAAAAAACTTCTTAACCCGAATGAACTCTGAGAGAGAGGACAGCGCTAGCTCGGCCCTCTCAGCTATCATGTTTGTTTCGTTCAACTGTATAATTAACTGTCTTATTAATTAGAATTTTAAAGAGGGTATTTTGGTAAAAGACGAAAAACAGTGGCAAAACTTCTTATGATTTATGTTGAGAAATGCTTCCTAAGTGAGGTACGGTTCTATAAACAAATAAAAGATCAACATTTTCTGTGTGCTGGTAATTAAATATGTTTTCTGTTGTTTCGCATTTTGTTTTAATTTCTATAACATGGTAAGTTATTCAAATTGCACTTGATATATGTTTTTACTAATGAAAAGAGTGCTAGGCAATGCCTTTTCTAAATCGCCTGGTGAAAAACTAATTAATATTCAAGATTAACGGGGTTGCAAAAAATTTCAAATAAGTTAACGGTAGAGTAGTGAGGATACGATTACCTTCATTTTAAGAATGTGCGGCTAAGAACATCCCATCAGTCTACTTTGTCACGTAGAAGATGTTAATCACAAGGTCGTGTAGAATATGCTAAAGTACTGCGTTGTCCATATCAGTTCCATGGGTTCAAAGTCTTAGTGAAGCCGACTATACATCAAGGGTAGTTTCTTCGCCTGGATTTAAAAGAAATATGCACATGACTCCAACTTTCCATTATTAATTTTGTTTGCTGATTAGGCTGACTTCACTTGGAACGTAATAGTACATTTTCATAATTGAGACTTTCCAAGACAAAAATCACCATGCTGTTTAATGATAATAGATGTTTAACTGTATCAATTTATACACAATTGTTAGAAAATGACTTGACAGAATTTCCCGAGCGTGTTCATTTATTGCAGATGTGGCGTATGCACAACGGCCTCATGGATCTTTTAGACAAACATCACGTGATTATTTCAAAATACTATTTCTCATAGATGACAAGAGCGCATAGGCGGGATCATTTAGAATAATCCGTTTATTCTCTTCTCGTTAGTAAAATTAATGAACTTCGTGAGACCGACGAAGATGATTTTTAAATTGATCAAAGCAATTCTAAAAATATAAGTTTTGCAAGAAATAAACAAAAATTATTTTTTTTTGATGTTAGCATTTGAAATACAAGAATATAAGCATAGCAAAAAACATTATTACAATATTCATTTAAATCTTGCAAATTATTGAACGCAAAAAATTCAAGCAGCAGGGATCTCGGCAAGGATCTGTTTTAAGAGACAGTGTAACGTAATGATGATCATTTTTAAAAACTATTTTGCATATAGGTTGGCTCTGTTTTAAAATCACAAATGTTTACTCCTGGTGCAAGTTTAGATAATTTTGTTTTATATGAAAGACGTCTTAGATAACTTATTTAATCTAAAATACTTGCATAGGAAGTAAAAACACCATGGAATCAAATATGAACCGAGTATAATTTAAATAAGTAAAGTATAATATTTTACTATATTGAAGCAACTGAGATACTGACGAATAAAGCTACAGTTAGACACTCCACATTAATTGAAGTTGCTAAATTAGTACACTGTGCATAACAGTTATTTATGTATTAAGGGAATAGTTATGAGATTATGGCACGAGGGAATGTTTAAAGCCCGACGAAGGAGGACTTTTAATTTCCCGAGAGCCATAATCGACTGTTATGCTCATGGTACATACAGCGTTTTATTCTATTTTAGTTTATAAAACTTTCAAACAGAATATTTAGTATTTCCGGCAAGTTTGTGAGAGTTGTGTCGATGCAAGTATTAGTGTTGTGTAGATAGTTGGATATATTGATGTTAGGGATACTGTGTACTTTTAATTTCTATAAATAGTAATGTATGATTTTTCTTAACGTTAATAGCTGTCGATACCGAAGCTTGTTTGAATAATTAGTGCAATTGTTGC
The DNA here is from genome assembly GCA_036346205.1 of Vesta saturnalis. NCBI lineage: Eukaryota > Metazoa > Arthropoda > Insecta > Coleoptera > Lampyridae > Vesta > Vesta saturnalis. The sequence continues at coordinate 1,172,881 of JARFJB010001710.1, forward strand.
TTAGCAATTTTTGATTACTTTGTCACAAAAACCAATTATACCCGTATTTGAGTGCTTATAAACAAGATTATAATTCTGAAATAGGATAAAAGTAATTTATGCACAATTACATTATAATATGGTTATTATAACAAAATGTCTTTGATGTAACCGTCTTTTTTAGCCCGCGGGTGTCATTATGACAAATTGAAAATAATAGGCACAAAGCTATGAGTTTATACACTTATTACAATTAGTCTTGTTTATGCTAGGTGGTACAATTTCCTAATTTCATTCATCTTATTTCTGGAAATATCTTAGTAATGGCGTTTAAAACTAACTATACCAAAACGTCAAATGAATTATCAATTTGTCATGCATGCTTTTGTACTCATTTTCAATGTAACGCCATCATGAATAAGAAATGCATTTCTTTTGAAAACAATTAACGTTATAATTCATTTTAATTATTCAATATATTAATCGTGCGTAAAATTTTGTATGCATTGCGGACAAAACTGATTTTTATGGTCCTACGGTGCTCGGGATCGAAATAACGTCTAGGACCATAAAAACATCATCATGTTCTTAATACATAGATAGCTGTACACATTAAGTGCATGGAATTGGAATATTCAATTTTACAGCAAAAACATACATGGATGATCCCAGGATCAACAAGAGGAAACCAAATAGATCATGTAATAGTAAAGAAACAACAAAACAAGATAATCAAAGATGTTAGATCTTACAGAGGTGCAAACGCAGACACCGACCATTTTAGCAAAAATAAAGCAAGAATACGATACAAGGAAGAAACAAACGCAATGCAAAGAAAAGATATGGTGAAACTACATATGGAAAAAGAAAAGAAAAAAATATAAAGAAGAAATTGAAAAGAATTAGAACAAAAAGAAGAAGGAAATAGAATAGAAAAAGAATGGAATACCATTAAAGAACCAATAGGGAAAAGCTTCAGAGAAACAAAAGGAGAGAAGGAGAAGAAAACAAGGAAATGATGGTGTGATGAGGAATGTGAGGAAGTAGCAGACAAAAAAAACGAAGCAAGAAAAAAATGGTTAATAAAAAGAGAAGAAGATGACCTACAAGACTATAGAACAAATAAAAAAACCTCAGAAAATATGCAGACAAAAAAGGAGTGAATAGAATGAATGAAGGAGGAAATAGAACATAACACAAATAGCAATACAAAGATGTTCTACAAATAAATAAAAATACAAAAGGAAAGAACACAATAAAAACAAAAGGATTAAGAAATAACCATGGAAATATTGAATATGACGGGAACAAAAAGAAAGAAATATGGAAAGAGCATTTTCGCGAGCTACTATATGAGGAAGAGAAAGAAGAAGGTGAGCACGAAAAGGAAGAAAGAAATAAAGAAGGGATATAGGAACCAACTTATCAAGAAACGATAGATGTCGTAAGGAAAATAAAGAATGCCAAGGCGCTGGGGTGTGACGAAATAAATCGAGAGTTGCTAAAATATGGAGTGACAAAACTACATGAAAAATAACCAACATGATAAAAGAAATATGGACACATGAAACAATATCAGTAGAATAGGAAGTAGGAATAATACGAACGATACCAAAGAAATGGGACCTACGCCAATGCAGTAATTATAGAGGAATTAAGTTACTATGCACAGTATATAAAGTGTTTACATCAATATTACAAAGAAGACCTACAGAATATGCAGAGAGAGAGAGAGAGAGAGAGAGAGAGAGAGAGATTGGTGAATATCAAATGGGTTTCCGCCCGGGAAAATCAACAATACATGCCCTACATATCATGTACCAACTACTGGAAAAATGCTATGAGTATGACATTACATATGCTTTTTATTGACTTTAGACAAGCATTTCAGAAAATTAATCGAAAAGAAATGATGAAAATTTTAAGGAGAATAAAAATCCCAAAGAAATTAAGAATATGTATACAAATGGCCATGAAGAACTCAAAAGCGATGATTAATACGGAGGACAGACTAACGGAAGCATTCACAGTCAATAAAGGAATATGTCAAGGATATGCGCTATCGACAACGTTATTTAACCTTGCGGTTGAAGACACAATAAGAAAATTGAACTCGAAAGGGCCTATAAGTAGAAAAGAAACACAAATCATAGCATATGCAATGATATTGTAATTGTGGTAAGATCATGAAGGAGACTAGAAGAAACGTTTAAAAAACTCGTAAAAGAAACACAAAAGGTAGGACTTGAACTAAATGAGAAAAAAACAGAATGCATGAAAAGTAAAAGAGGAAAAGCGGGCGAGATTAAAAAAGTCAAGACAGAAAACTGCAAGTTTGAGAACGTACTAGACTATAACTACTTAGGAGTCCACATAGCATACAATAATGATCGAAGCAATGAAATAAAATATAGAATTCAAAATGGGTATAAAACATTCTATGCAAACAAAGAAATAATGAAATCCAAGAGAATAAGCATAAAAACCAAGATAAGAATGTATAAAACATTAATTAGGCCTACGGTACTGTATGCGGCTGAAATAATGTACCCAACGCAAGAAGAAGAGGAACAACTAAGACTCTTCGAAAGAAGAACATAAAGGTCAGTAATGTGATCAAAAAAATGGAAAATGGAGAAGCCGGGCAATATATGCACTATGAATTGAGAGAAATAATGAATGAAGAAGACATAGTGAAAGTGATGAAAGCACAAAGGCTAAAATGGATGGGACACCTAATGAGAAAAGAAGAAACAAATTATATAAAGGCAATAACCACATGGAAACTACGATAAATAGACCGAGAAGAAGACCCAAGAAAAGATGGTATGAAGAAGTAGTAGAAGACTTAAGTAAAATGAACGTGAATGACTAGAAGGATAAAATAGGAAATAGAAACCAATGGAGAAAAATAGTAGAGGAAGAAAAAACACACTGTAAAAGACAATATGAAAGAAGAGAATGAAAGGGAACTGATCCACCCCAGGAAGCGGAGTGGCTATATTCTAATGTGAATGGATAGCCAATTATATTATATTATATTAAGTGCATTAAGTGATGTATTATAAGAATGTACCCTAAATATAGATGCAGAGTCTGCTTCCGAAACGTCGCGCTCAAAAATTAAAAACTGTGGAAATAGGCCGATCAACTCCACTAATAGGAAACCACAGTTACAAAACACTTATAATACAGAACTAAATATATCGACCGCTTCAGCACCATGACACCTCTGCGCCTTCCTAAAATAAAAAAGGTACAGTTGTGGAATCGAATCTGCTTACAGTTTAAAACGTAGGGTTCGTGGTTAAAAAGTGTTAACATTTTAATAAATATTATTAATGTTCGGTTTATGTTAATTGAATAATAGGATTCCGACAATGTGTAGGTTTTCACCGAAAGGATACGTTTCCAAGAAGTCCTTTAAATGGTATGGCATGGAAAAGACGTTAATCAGTTGGTCGACGTCAACACTTCCGCACTTCACTGTTATAGCGAGAACATCGGTTTATTCACAAAAAAATCATAAAACATATACCACCTACTGATGTAGTTCTGTCCTTCCTTTGGTGAAATGAGTACATATCACCAGATCGAAAGGCTTAGGGTAGGTGTTGGAGCGTAACAAACCCTTATATTAAGAAATGTGTTAAAAATTAAGACAATACGGGATATATTCTGAATCTTGAATGTAGTGGTTCTAGTAAATCTCCAATGTTGAAAACAAAATGAAGTTCGTTTATTATTATAAGTACTCAATTATTTTTATTAACTTTGCCTTAATTAGCTTTATTTTTAGATTTCTCAAAATTTGTGTGATATAGTAGCGCCGGGGAGAGGGTCTGATGGCGGACTCGAGAATGGGGATATAATTATTACTGTGAAATGCACCTGTTTCCCTTTATCTTAGTGTGAAGTTCCCACTTAAACAAAGACGGGTTATAATTCATACGTCTGCTATATATTTTAAATGCAGAAATTAAAAACGTATGTCGATTCTAAAGTCAAAGCGCATGATGCTGTCAGATGTCTTCTTGGCTATTTAACCTCAAATTATTCTTCGTATTTCGTTTCGTATAATCGCATCGTGTTTGTCTTTATAATAATTTATCTTTCGCTTCCTAATTTATTAGTTTCCATTGGATTTGTAAACAACAGTTTTTTCAAAACTATTATTATTAATATTCACTATTACGAGTTAAGTTTATAATGCAAGATGTATTTCCAATTGATTGAATGCATTTATTTATTTTGCAGCAAATAATGATGTCATTAAATCTTTGAAAAGCCAAACTCAAGTAATGTTAATGAATATACTGCATTACTTCGAGATGGAACGCGATAATGGGGGGCCAAGTTTACCTTTAACTTCCATTATCCAGGTACGCTAATAATTTTCACTATTTAAATATTTATGTAATATTATGTTGCAGCGAACTGCTCTCGCATGCGGCATTCCCGAGAAAACCGTAACTCGCTTTAGAATCTGGGAAATCGGCGCCGGATTCACCGCAAAAACACAGGCTGCGTTTGAAGTCGAAGTCAGCAGTTAATCACTGTAATTTTAGGCTCGCATATTGCTATCGAAAAACTCCAAACTGAACTTACAGAAGATAAAATATTTACCTTCAGTAAAACGAGTTTGAAACAATTGTTACACAAAATTGGTTTTGAATTCAAAGTTGACGATGGAAGAAGGCGTTTAATGGGGTAGGTTCATATTGCTGGTGCTCGAGCAACATTTTTTCGAATATATTTTGCTAATAAAAGTTGTAAAATTAGTTACGATCTTAATAAAATACTTATCTTTTTTGGGGTTTTTTAATGGTGTATTTTAAATTATACAAGCTAAACGTTTCGATAACACTTACAGTTATCTTCGTCAGTAGTAATAATTGTTAAAAATTGTTAAAGATGTTGTAAACAATTTTGATGAAGATAACTGTAAGTGTTATCGAAACGTTTAGATTGTATAATTTAAAATACACCATTAAAAAACCCCAAAAAAAAAGATAAGTATTTTATTATGAGTGTTAATGGTGAAAGTTTACCTTTTCATAGTTACGATCTTGTCTTTTTTTATCGCTATGGAAGGATTCATTAAACCAAGTAACTGGAGAACTGTGGCAAAAGTGTATTTTACATGCTGAAACGGAAATGGGCCAGTGGTGGGACGTTCAAGAAAAGAGCTGAGGAAAAGGTAAAACCTCTAGTAATCAATTTCGGAGAGTCGAGTGAAGATGATAGTGAAAGTGAAGGTGATGACATTTAATTATAAGATGTACAATATTTGAATTTAAAGCAAAAATTAGAAGCTTAGTTATTTTATAACACTGTAAAGAATTATTATATCTAACATATACCTCTGTAGCTGTACTTGGGTTTACTTCTCGTTTTTAACATCCAATACAGTGTATTTATTTATGACAAAATCAGTTATTTATAAGTGTCTTCGATAACCAAATTACAGTCTTTTAACGCAGTGAGATCTGTCGGCTAAAAACGATCCTCAGCAATTAACCAAACTTTTCGCACTTCATTCGGGCACTGCCTACTGCTAGCTAATTCATTGAAAATTATTCATATAATTAATTTGTAAAACAGATCGAAAAAGGAATTTTGTTGGCCCGGTCTCGGTTCTGATAATCGTTTACAGTTGTACAATATATTTTTATCATATGACTACCCACACTCGGTGGACTTTACATGCCAGAATAAGTGCTTATAATAATATAATAACGAAATTCGACTTTATTTATACGAGTGGATGGGGATTTTTAAGACCTTTAGGATGCTAAATCCCGAGATATTCGAACAATAATTTTATTTAAATTTGACAGCGCGGCTTAAAATTTAAAAATAACCTAGAAACATTGACGATGTTTTGTTGGTATTAAAAATTACTAACTATATGAACTCGTAACGACATACGTTTTTAAAATCTTAAACCATGCTTTACTAAAAGATGAGTCATAAGACACCTCTCGCCGGCCCGACTTTAAATGGTTACTAACACTACACACACTTTAAAAACGTTTTAAGACGCATGTAATATGGTATTTATAAAGTGACCGTTAGACTAAAGAACACGAAGCGGTTTGCGCCGAGTCGGCAGCAGAGTCGGCGTGTGTTATATGGATCTTACGCGATATAAAACAGTCGCTGTTTTTCGAGCAGTTAGCCGCCCTGTTATCTGGGATATGCGTACTCCAGAATATGCAGATCAAATTAAACGAAAACGGGCTAGGGAAGACTGAACTTACCTTTTTATACAGGAGAATGATCGCAGGAAAGAAAAAAAGAAATAGGTAAGCAGCAATTGTATTTTCTATTTTTCAGTTTAGCATTTACAAAAAAAAAAGTTTAATAAGTAATATACACACACACAAAAATAATTGACATAGCATATAGCAGCATATGAATATAAATTCAATATTTTCATTTTGCCATTGGACTGGACTGATCAAGAAATGTAAATTTTTGTCGACATGTTAAAGCTTTTTGATTACCCCTACTTAGTGAATATGCTCTTAAATATTGAAAGTTTTTTTTATTGGAATATCTTCATCACATTCCCCATCTCTAATCCGTACAAAGTTATGAAGTACACAACATGCTTGAATTATGTTTTCCGCAAACTCAATATTTACATTTACTGGTCTATGAAGGATTCGCCATTTATTGGCTAATATGCCAAAAGTATACTCAATGTATCTCCGAGCCCTTGACAGTCTGTAATTAAAAATGTTTTTTTCATTAGATAAATTTTTTCCACCTTATGGTCTAAGTACATTATCTGATAACGGAAATGCTTCATCCCCTACGATAACACGTGGGTATTTCGTCGCTAATCTTTGTCGGCGGGGGAATTCTGAGAGAACAGTATATTATTTGTTCATAAAGTTTAGAATTTTAAAAATACCCGCATCGCTTGATTTTCCATAAGAGCCAACATCGATCAATGTAAATCAGTAATTGCTGTCACACATAGCAAACAATACCATAGAAAAATAATTTTTATAATTGTAAAACAAACCACTATTTAATGGTTGAATAAGTCTAATGTGGTTCCTATCAATAGCTCCAATGCAATTAGGGAAATCTACATTTTCTTTAAATCCTTCAGAAATTTCTAGCCACCTTTCAGTAGAGAAATCTGGTAAAGTAATGTGTTTAAGATGTTTCCATAGTATTTCACATACTTCATGAACAATTGTGCTTGCAGTAGATTTGCCAACTCGAAAAGCATAAAGCAAGTCGACTAATGAATATCCAGTAGCCAAATATCTGCACAAATAAATTCTTACATTTTTTGCAGGTGCGATGATACAAAAAAAAATGGAACAATATTAGAGACAGATATTCAAGAGAATTAAATAACCAGAAGGGAAAATCTGGACAAGGTTGAAAAGTAAGACTGTCTACATGTATGCTGTCCAGCAAGTTTTCTCGGGGATTTTATGAAAAAGCGTGAAACTGAAAGCTTCCTTGACATCCAAACTCGGGAACTCGACGACATCACAAATGAAACGCCAGAAGCTCCTACTAAGAGTGTACCTAAAGTGGGAAAGAAAAGGAAGGCATGTTGTATGGAAACAAAACTCATTGAAGCCATAGAAAGCCACAATGGGCATCAAAAAACAACGACGACAGTAGAGAAAAAGTTTACGAAGATGATAATAAATTGTTTCTGTTGTCCATTATTTCCAACAATACAGACGATTCCACCACATTTTAAGCATGCGGTTCGAAAGGACATAATGCAATGTATAAATAAATACATTACTCCTATTCCATCGGTATCCAGACAGCAACCACCATCTACTTCTCCCAAGTTTTGAGTCTACCTCAAAGGTTTCACTACCCGCTTGCCAATGTACCTGACAGAGTTCAACACGTTATCACTCACAAACAAAATTTTGCTAAACTCCAACCAATCCAATCTGTTCATTTCAGCGAACCACAACCCGGTCCTTCGGGTTTACAACGCAATATAGCAACACCATTGCGCATCATTGAATGCATCTATTCGCAAGGTAGTAGTGATAACATAAGTTTAATTTAATATATTACTTTTTAGTTTATTTCTTCTTATACAGTACGTACCAAATGTATGGAACCGGCCTTGTTACTTCAAAGCTATTCACGCTAAATCGATAAAATTTAATATGCGTGCTGTTTACAAAGCCTTCTATTATTTCCATAGTTTTGTTATTTTTTTAACTGACAAAGGGGGATCAAATCGCATACCGCTTGGAAGGTATTTTCAAGTAGAATTTAGCGACATGCAGCTTGCCATAGTTATCTCTAAAGAAAGCTTCGCTATTGTAAACTAAAGGTTGGGAGTAGGTATTAACTGGATAACTGAAGATCCAGTTAGCATGGGGAACAATGAATTATTTCATGGTGTTTAATGTAACATCAGATTGTTGAACCCGTGTTTTAAGTTAATGAAGTTCATCTAGTACAAGAAGAAGCGATCCTCAAACTGTTCCTCATTCACCTCTTGACAGTAATAGATTCGATTAGAAAATCCTTTAACTGAATTCGCTAGAAATATTTGCTGTTTCTTCTGGAATTCGTTGCATTAGTTCATTCAAGTTATTTGGCTTATCGAGGTAAACACGACTCTATAAGTAACCCCACAAGAAAAAATCTGGTGGGGTTAAGTCAGGTGATCGCGGTGGCCATTCAATACGTCCTTCGACGTCCAATCAACCTTTACAGAAAAACCTTGTTCAAATAAGCACGAACTAACCATTGTTTCCAGCGCTCACTAAATACCTACTCCCAATTTTTAATATACAATAGCGAAGTTATCTTTAGAGATAACTATGGCAAGCGGCATATCGCTGAATTCTACTTGAAAATACCTTTGAAACGGTATGGGATTTGACCCCCACTATATTAAATTTTATCGATTTAGCTTGAATAGCTTTGAAATAACAAGGCTGGTTCCATACATTTGGTGCGCACTGTATATTTTGTTTTATTTTCTTAGAATAAGAAAAAAAATTGTTAAACTTATCTTGACGTTATTAGAAGTTTCTCTTCAGCTGGAACACTTCCCTCATGATCGTATTTTTTTTTTGGAATGATGACATTCTTGTAAAATTAAAAATTTGTTCGGGATGCTGATTAATTTCTTCGAATAACGTATGAAAAAAACCTTTTTGTTTCCTTTGGCTAATTATTGGTTGTATCCATAATTTACGTCTCTTTCTCTTTTTAATCTTGTTGTATGATGTACCTACAACCAACATGCAACATACAATTCTGAATCCGAATCGGAGCAAGAAGAATCCATACTTTTCGATTGCACACCAAGTCTGTATGAACTCAACTGAAGTGACAACAATGAGATTGATCGGGCGCGGTTTAACGTTGCGTGTGTTTGATTACGCGGCGATCGATTCGGCTGCTGATTGCGCAAACCGCTTCGTGTGTCTTAAGCCTTAACTAGTATATTAGGAGTTTCATAAGAATCATTATATTATCAGATCTGTACTGCTACTATTCCACATTCGTATATTTAAAATAAAAGTAAAAATGTAGGTAAATGTATTAACAATTTCAATATTGGTACACAAATATTATTTAAATATTTAAATTTGAGCACGAAAACACTACAATAATTATACACAGAATGTAATGTAACGTTCATAAACCATAATAAAACAAATTTATTACCCAATAAAAGAAGATGATCGTTCCTTCTTTTAGAAAATCGTTAGGTACTAATTAGAAATCCAAGGAATGTATTCTATCTACAACCAATACTCATTTCTGGTATGTACAAGTATTTATGTTACGTTAACATATGTTAAGAGTTAACTGTTATTATCGACGAACATGAACGCATGAAGGTAAATGGTGACTAATACCAATCAAATATATCATTATATGTACTCCGAATGAAGGAAAACAAATTAACTTTCTTGAATAACTTCCATTTCGATGTTTCCTTATTTCTAATGGTACATTTGCAAAATGTTACTGTACAATTTTATCTTTCTTGAGATTACCTGATAACTCATAGATACAATTTGTCACTACACATACTGTAACCATTTTTTTCAAAACCTAAAATTCGAAAATATTTTATTATTTTACTTTATTATTTTATCCAAATGATACAAATTAAGGGGAGAGCTTGATTATTATAACAAATCGAAATCAAAACCTGCAAATACTCCATATGTACTTTGTTTACTAAAACAGTATACAGGGTGTGGCGCGATGAGCTTTGATTAAAAGTAATGGCGGATACAGTTATGTTAAAAATCTGAAATTACGAAGCTGTAGGTTTTGGATGACGCTGAGTTCAAATATAAAATTGTCCTGAATGTTGCACTTCCGGTTATACAGGAAGTAGACGTCAACATTGTTATTTTAAATGGAACATAATATTTTTTATTTTATTTTCGAATTTTTCATGAAATTCTAGATAAAATTTATGCACAATGTCCTATACCAAAAATGAAATATTTTCGAGATATTTCGATTTTTTTTTAAATTTTGAAAAAATCCTAGTCCACATTCAATAACGATATCTCCATTAATAACGAAGCTAGTGACGTGAAATTGTAACCAATAAACAACAACCGCTTGCCCGTTAACTCCATATATCCACCTCATTGATATTTCGTACAGGGTGTTAGCCGCTAACATGCACAACTTAAATCATTTATAAGTTGCTTACTTTAAATAGAACACCCTGTATTTCATTACATTTTCCGTTGTATTTTATTAGCCAATTCGTTTGGTACCAGTATTCTCTATACCTAAATCCAACCACTTTTGAGATATTTCATTATCTTAGTTAAAACATAACAACACTTAATTATTTCAACATTAGTAAAGGGTAGGCCATGATTTCCATTATTTAAGGTGATATTTTGTTATTTCTTCATAAGTTATTAATTCTGAAAAGTAACCAGTAGCCTGAAAGGATTATTAATTGTGGATATCATTAAAAACGTTGACTAGGTATTTTGTATTAATTTAATTAGATAACTTACAAACAAAAATAATTAAATGTAATATTAAACAAATAAAGTTTTATAATAAGTGTTCAACATTAGCACCATCTACTTCTAAACATTTATGAATCCTTTTCATTAAGTTATGTCTTGTAATTCTGGAAATATGCTCGGATGTTAGAGAATTAAAAGCAGTAAGACTCTCTGCATCATACCTTCCTTTGTGGTAACATTTTCCGCTGTATTTTTTTAAGCCAATTCGTTTGATATCGGTATTCCCTATACCTAAAGCCAACCACTTTTGAGATATTTCATTAGCTTAGTTAAAGATAACAACACTTAGATATTTCAACATTAGTAAAGGGTAGGCCATGGCTGTCAAAGGTTTGATAGAACGTTAATTGTTTATGTTGTTTTGACAGTTTTTTTTTACCAGTTTGCATTTTATAGTAAATAATGGCAAATGTAGGATTTACTAATGATGATTTTTTAAATCTTATTATTATTTACGGCGAGTGTAATAGAATTGTTGAACGGACTTGCCGTATTTTGCAGAAAGATATCCAAATCGACCAAATGCAACTGGTGATATTATAAGAAGATTGCTTAAAAACTGCCGTCAGTTTGGTTAATTTAAGACAAAAATTAATAAAAATCAACCACTAGTGGACAGTGACATAAACGAAATTAATGTTTTGGGTTATTTTACGGCCTCTCCAAATGCCGAGATTGTGAGAGAGATCTTACTTTGTCGACGAGAACAATTCATCGCATTTAAAAAAAAACACAAATGGAAACCATTTTCATATCATTTGGTGCAACACTTACAATTAGGTGATCTTCCTCGAAGGGTACAGTTCTGTGAATGGTTTTTAATGACGAAAATGAAGAAAGAGGATGAAAACATCATAAAAAAAGTTGTATGGTGTGATGAAATTAGCAAAAATGGATTATTTAATCGACATAATTCCCATTTTTGGTCTAATGAAAATCCACATGTTAGTAGAGAACGTTATTTCCAAGATAGTTGGAGTTTTAATGTTTTTTGTGCAATAAAAGACGATAAAATTTTAGCATCAAAATTTTATTATAAACTTAAACGGTACAAGATATTGCCACATTTAAAGAAGAAGCCATACGACCGGAGTTACATACTTTAAGAAATGGAGAGGAGGCTTCAGCTTGGTATCAGCAAGATGGAGCACCTCCTCATAACTTTGGCCTGTTGCTCAGCATCTTTACGACATGTTTGATGATAGATGGATTGCCAATCAGGGTCCGTTTCGTTGGCCAGCTCGCTCTCCTGATTTGGCTCCTCTAGATTTTGGTATTTGGGGTTACATTAAAAATGAGGTATTTTCCAAATCTGTTACGACAAAGGAAGATATGATGCAGAGAGTCTTACTTGATTTTAATTCTCTAACACTCGACCATATTTCCAGAATTACACGACATAACTTAATGAAAAGGATTCATAAATGTTTAGAAGTAGATGGTGCTAATTTTGAACACGTATTATAAAATTTTATTTGTTTAATATTACATTTAGTTATTTTTGTTTGTAAGTTATCTAATTAAATTAATACAAAATACCTAGTCAACGTTTTTAATGATATCCACAATTAATAATCCTTTCAGGCTATTGGTTACTTTTCAGAATTAATAACTTATGAAAAAATAACAAAATATCACCTTAAATAATGGAAATCATGGCCTACCCTCTACTAATGTTGAAATAATTAAGTATTGTTATGATTTAACTAAGATAATGAAATATCTCAAAAGTGGTTGGATTTAGATATAGGGAACACTGATACCAAACGAATTGGCTTAAAAAAATACAGCGGAAAATGTAATAAAATACAGGGTGTTCTATTTAAAGTAAGCAACTTATAAATGATTTAAATGTGCATGTTGGCGGCTAAGTTTAAAACACCCTGTATGAAATATCAATCAGATGGATGTATGGAGTTAATGGGCAAGCGCTTGTTGTTTATTGGTTACAATTTCACGTAACTAGCTTCGTTATTAATGGAGATATCGTTATTCAATGTGGACTAGGATTTTTTAAAAATTTTTAAAAAAATCGAAATTCTCGAAAATACTTCATTTTTGGTATAGGACCTCGTGCTCAAATTTTATCTAGAATTTCGTGTAGAATTCGAAAATAAAATAAAAAATATTAGGTTCCATTTAAAATAACAAAGTTGACGCCTACTTCCGGTATAACCGGAAGTGCCACATTTAGGACAATATTATATTTGCACTCAGCGTCATCCAAAACCTACAGCTTCGTAATTTCAGATTTTTAACATAACTGTATCCGCCATTACTTTTAATCAAAACTCTTCGCGCCACACCCTGTATATGTATATGTGCTTCGCGTACCAGAGAGTAAAAACATAATACATTTTTTATGGTGGTAATCATACCGAATAACACCAGATTCATCTTGTACGAAGCAATAAGGTACACACTTTTGATGCTAAATCATTTCTTTGAAAATCTACTGCTCAATCTTAGAATAGGTAAACTAAGTAAATGAAATCCATCCACTTTAATCACGCTCATGCATGTATATTTCAGCCTTGTGAATTAAAGGGTTGAGTTCACGTCATAATAAAACACACGCATATTTACCAACCCAATACGTTCACAGCCGATTGTATATGATTTGATTGTTATTGATAGTTTTGATCACTTTTGATGGGCCAAACCACTTTTCAACAAATATGCACGTTTACGTTTCATTGGCGCGTTGGTTTATGCATATCATGCTTTAAGTGTTATTCATACATTTAAAATTTTTGCTTTATGTACGTCATGTTGCAAATGTTAGATTTTACATTTATTTGTTACTAATCTTGACAGTAATGCCTTATTGTTTTTCTATAATTGTATTGTGGCATATTTGTAATTACCGCTGAAAGGGGCCAATAACAGACGCAGTGTATACGTACATATGTAAATATCAGGTTTGGGACCTTCCAACCTACTCAATGAAAAATTGAAAAAATGAAATAATGCATTTCTTTAATATAATTATGTGAAAATAAGTACAGTGCGATTATCATTGTTTGACCGTGCCGCTCCTAGAACAGTACTACTGTTCCGCATCCTTAAAATGAAAATTGTGCTATATCCAGTGGCGTAAATGCAGATATTAAAATAAATACTACCATAAATGACAAAAACTTTGGTGAATGACGAATTGTGTATTCTGTAGACGTACAAAAACTTCAATAATTGTAATTTAGTCTTTCTTAAGACTAAAGGGAAATTGTTATAAGGTATGTAAAAATTTGGTTAAAAATTATCATTTATTATTTTTAATTGATATTACAGATTTTCTGGATTTCCAAGGCGTATTTCTGGTGTATTAAACCAATACATGATATTTACTCGTCAAATTCAAGTTTTGTAAGTGCTTTTATATACTAAAAGTAATGTTTAAAACAAATTTTGCTTTTTAACCTCAATTTGGTTACGGGAATAATGTACAGTTTAGAGAGTAAAAACTGTTTAGATGAGCGTTTAATGATCTTTTTGTTTATATTGACATGAGTGGTTTGAAACAGGCAATAATGTATGAATTTTGTTGTCAGGTTGAAAATGAATAATCGAAAGGTAATTCATAGCCAAGGCAAATTATCTACAATGTGTACCGATTTATGAAAAAAGAAAAAGAAGGAACGATGACAATGCCATTATCCCAATTACAAGAATGTGTTGCTGAAGAAACCGTTCCAGACAAGCTACTAGTTGAAAATGGTCATGCTGTCCTTCGTCTCCCTTTGTACCACTCTGAATTAAATCCCATTGAAAAATTGGATAGCAGTGAGGAATGTGACATTTCAAATGGAAGGTGTTAAGCAATTGGCAATGAAGAATTGAAAAAAATTACAGCTGAGAACTCGAAGAAAGTGTGTGAATATGTGGAGAGTGAATATTTAAAAAAAGCAGTGATATTGGATGATGTTACCTTTACAATGACATTAAAACATCTAAATGAATTTTTAAAATGAATTTGTCATTAATCAAAAATCAATGTGTGATGTATTTGTTAAATAATATTAGTGAAAACAAATTACATGTATGACTGGTTAGTTTATTATAAATGCAAACATTCAACATATTCAGCACAAGTCAGATACACCATTTTTGCTGACCACCTTTGAATGTACACTGGTGAATATCACAAATACATTATAATGGAAAAAAAGAACTTATTTAACTTAATGCTAGATAACACTTTTGCATAGCATTCTACTTTTTGAACAAAAATTTATTTCAGATTATATGTATACCACTGATTTAGTCCTTCTCATATGGAACTAGTCACCATGTCTACTTTATGATGTACCTATTGTTTTTTAAGATAACTCAAATCTGTATATATTGATCTAAAGCACAGCAAATAATGAATTAATAATGCATTGTTTTTTTAGATCTCAAACGTGCATGTAAATGAGGTCGGACTTCTTTCCAAATGTGTGCGTACATTTTCCACTACTTCCTCTGTAAGTACAGTTGTGCGACCCGTAGATATTCCCTTGCAAACACTACCATGCTCATGAAAACCACTAACAATTCTTCGAATGTGTCGGCATAAAACATCATCATCTAATTCGATGTTCTGAAAGTGATGTTGATATTCTTCAATACATAATCGTACTGAATACTTCCAGTTTCCATCTACATCTTTTTCGCCGTTTCAGAAATAAACTTCCAAAATAAACTTGTCTTGTTCCACAGTAAAAGGAATTATAACCTAAAAAAATTTATTTACGAAAAAGGCATAAACTACACGAATAAATTTACCTTGAAAGTCCTGGTTAATTTATTAATGAGCTTTGAAAAAAAACTATTTTATTGTAATACAAATGTAGATAAAGGAATAATTGAAAAAGGAAAAATCTATGTAAGTTTACGAAATGTCAATCGAAGATGAAATAAATATTTCTACCTAATTTCACTAGCAACTTGGAATAAACTTTTGATAAAAATTATGTAAAAAGCAGTTTTTTTTCGTCATTCATTGTTGATATCCCGGTATGTTCATAATGAAAACAGGCAGCATTGCAAAAACAACAATAATTTTTGTCAGATAGAGGTTAATAGACATCTAGATGATAACTTGAAAAAATTCCAAAAGTATAAAAATATGAACACAGTTTAAGCATTTTTAGTAGTAATATCCCAAGGACAGTGATAAATACGAAACAATTTTAACAGTTTCCGAAAGCATGTTGTTATGTTACCTAATACCTAATAGCAACATGCTTGAGGAAGTTGCCATAAAGTTATTTCGTATTTGTCACTGTTCGAGGGGTATTCGTAGGAAAAATTTTTGCAATTAGATTCCCATATACAGTATATTTGTCATTAACACTTGATTCATACATATTTAAATTTATTTATTAAACGTGATATTTTGCGTAATTAAATTTGAAACTGTCAAGAATTTGTCTAGCCACCGATTGACCAAAACTGATAATTTCCATGGGGTGCTTTCAGTGTAATCTTAATGTTATCGGCCTATTTTAATCACATGACGACAGATTTGCTCATTTCATTGGATTTCTGTTTCGATAAAACATGTTCGTGTATAATACAACAAGTGGTAGGAATCTTGCTGGTAATTTATGTCAGCCCGATCACGAATAGTTGTGACGAAAATCGCCACGAGTGGTGATTTTCTTAAGACAACAACTACGAGGGATTCTGACTGACAAAAATTGCCGAAATATTCCTACCACGAGTTGGATTTAGGAAGACAATCCAAAGAAAATGCAGGAAAATTAAAGGTTTTTTTTTTCCAAATGCAGTAGTTTATAGTAGTTGTGTTATAAATAATAGTTATTATTAATACAGTTTATTGTTGAATTTTTTTATGGAGTCTCACCTGTATTATCGCTATAAGAACTTGCTGCTTAGTGTGGAAAGATTGCCAGTGTAATCAGATCCTAATTGGCTCACATTTAAAAAATAGACTGTTTTGATTTGTTGCCAAATTTTGAGTTGGACTGCCAATCTTATTTACCTAATTAATTTTTAAGGCTTATTTAGCTTCAAATTAAGGAACTTTATGAAAAAGTAATGTAAAATTAAATTAAATTTCATTAAATTAAAAAATATGTCTACACATCTTCTTATAAAATTAATCGTTATGCCGATATTGAAAAATTTGAACAAATACTTAAATTCCACTTCAGAGTAAGAGTTTTATGGCCAAATTAACCGTCGTAACAAAAAATTATAGAGAACATAATTATTTATAATTTTTGTAATGAACGAATAATAAAATTAATAATAATTATTTATAATTTTAAATATCTTGATATACTTGAAATATGCAAAGTTTAGAAATATTTGATAAAAACCAAAAAGTGCGTCTAATAGATGCCCCCTCTACGCCGCTGGATTTCTCTCCAAATTTAATCAGCTCAATGAGAAATGAAATGAAGCTTAACAAAAAATCATGGCCGATCTCGGCGAAACTTTGTTAAACGTCGTAAAATGAGCTAAGAAGTCTATTTAGCGATTGTAAATTTAGCTCGCAACTGTGACATACTCGCGAAAGCAGTTTCTGGTCGTGTAATACACAACATTTTTGTACTATTATTGTTTCATTAAAAATATTTTTGAAAATGGTTTGGTGACGTCATGACATTTTAAGTTATGTTGGCTGTATATAGACGTTTCGCTAGTATAGGTCTGAAACAATAGGTTTCAGATTAATTTTGAAGAACGTTAGTTTGCCGAATGGAAGCAAAAAAAAAATACTTTGACCACCATCTTTAGTGATTATAGTATAATTTGTTTCAACCCATACTTCAGTGCTATAGTTTCATAATGCTTGATGGTTCTTGTACTTACAGGGCTGAAACATGAAAGTAGTTATGTACTAGCGTGAATATAATTAGATAAAATAAAGTGGATGTGCTTGTAGTGATAATTTACCATACTATGTTTGTTTTCTCACTACGGGAGGGATTGAGAGGGATGTATGCTTAAAATAAAATAAATTCTCTGTTTTATAATTGATATTAATTGTCGGTTTATGAGCTTACAAAATATGTGCGTTTGGATTTAGAATCTCAACCCTTTTGCAATAAAATAACCAAGTATAATACCAGGAACAACAGAGAAGTATACTTAAAATAAACAAGCAACAGACAAACCAAATTCAAGTAAAACGAACTTTTTTCTCTTGCTATTTGGGGAAGACCACAATAAAATTGCTGTATAAGTATACATTTTGGATAATATTACGCCCAAATAATGCTAACCAAAACGACGTCATTACTATATCTCTGGTTTATTTATTTTACGTGTTATAATAGTGCGTTATAACATTATATTACGATACAAATACTCTATTACTGATTATTTAGACACAGATTTTATAGCTCAATGCATTAGTAAGGTACTGTAAGGAAGTGCCTAACCTGTGATAGCACGTAAGTGATTGTGTTCGTTTCAAAAAACATTATTTTTTCTGAAATCGGCATGAAAGTTGCTAAACGCGGCCTAATTTGAGTCACGAAAGTTTGATTTTAATGTAGGCATGAAAGTAAAACTTTCATACCTAGACATTTTACTTTCCAAATTAGGTAGGTTGTTATTTTTATAGAATAAAAATAATAGACAATTTTGTCAAAAACTTTATTTTTTAACAACGAAGTACTTAAGTATAAGAAATATTACTTCATATTAACTGTAATTGTTGAATTTTCAACATTTGAGATAATTATACCAGGTAAAGCAGAATTTTTTAATGAAGAAACGACAGCAATATTTTGCTCGGAATTTTCGGTTCTCGACTCTTCCGAAATGAACAACTCGTTAATATTAAGATTATTAGGGACTGGGATTCCTTCTTGAATCCTACTAGCTATTACACGTTTATTTTCTAACGATTCGGCTACATAACCTTCTGCTTCACTGGTAGAACTTCATCTACCATGCCTTTTCAAATCCCTCTCCATCAACGATCATAAAGCGCCTAGCTTTATTAGTTTTTGAATCCGGAATTTTTACAATTAAAACAATACCCTTATCTTCAATATCATCAAGTGTCATTTTTGTTAACACGTAACAGCGACATGCACCCGCTAAACCAATAATTAATACAACCTGAAACGAATATAAGTATGACATCAATTGAAACACTTTTAATTATGATCGCTTACTTTCATCATTAAAAATTCATCATTAGAAGCTTTTCGAAGAAAATCGTCTACTTCGCTTCTTGTAAACACTCTGGACTTTTTTTACTAGGTATGCTGTTGATTTTGTTCATTTTGGAAAATTACCCATGTTTAAGTTTTCTTTTACCAAAAGTATCGCTTTTAGCATCTAGTATGTACTCTAAAGAGTCGATGATTTGTATAATGTATACCAGAATAATGTCTTCAGTAACTTGTTTAATTTTTTTATGCTGCACTACTTTTTAAATGTTTCATATTCTTTCTCATACCTCTGCCTTGATTTGTTTGAAAGTAATTCCGCCACAGCAGCCGTTGCAGTTTCCGTTATATTCATTTCACCATCCATTTCATAATCAAAATCACTTAGGGACATTGTTATTTATTGAAAATTCGCAGAAAGGAAAGGAAACACCAAACCGCAAACATTTTTTCATTAATGTTTTGTTTTATTTACTTGTCGTTAAGACAACACGCTTTTAATTGTTGATATACATTTGTCAAAGCTCTCTGATTAACTCTATTTTTTTTAAATAATTTTAAACATTTTTAATAAATTTCAAAACGATTTCAGAAAAAATATATAACATCACCCGGCATGAAAGTCTTTTTGTTTGACTCAGAGGCGTTGAAACGTTGAGCAAGCCTCCTCGTCCAACAAAATGCCACTTTCATGCCGTGTAATGTAATATACTATTCTGTTTTATGTTATTATTAAAAAGCAGTTTTGCCTTCAAACATTTATACGTTACTTGCTGTTTTAACATTGACAGCAGGGGGCCCTATTCTTCAATTTTATTCGCATACGACATATTAACTTGGCGAATGGAAGTTTCAGTGTCATATTCTTCAAATTCGTATGCGAAATTTATCGTATACAATGTGCTCTATTTTAAGTCCACCGCATGTTGGCAGGCAATTTTTGCATTTCGCATGCATCATGTTCACATTTCGATTGAGATAACTTGTAAAAAAATTTAAGTAGTCAAACATGAACCGAGCCTGATTTGTTTCCATTAATGACTTACAAGAAAACGGAAATGCCTTAAGACGTAATCGATTTTACAGAAGAATGGACGTTTTTGATATGCCCGAAAATCAATTAATTAGACATTTTCGATTACCAAAATCTTTCGTACGGGACTTAATTTTGTCAAGGTACATACCTGCACCAACACGTAGGCCAGCTATTGATGTGCAGACAAAAGTATATATGTAGCTTATTTAGGCATACAAAGAACCAATCAATTTGCTTCAGGTGTTGTTGGTATTAAATTTTTTCGCAACAGGCTCATACCAGTTACCTGTTGGGAGTAATATTTATTTACGGGTAAACAATCGTCGGTTAGTCAGTCCCTAGCTGAAGTGGTTGAAGCATTAAACCAGTGGGTATCATATCCACGAAAAGTTGCCGAATTAAAGAAAATTAGAACAGGGTAACTATTTACTGGGTGATCCAGAGGACCGAAAAAGCCTCATAACTGTTTTACTATTTGAGATATTAACGTGAAATTTTTTTTGAAGTGTATCTACTTTATTTAGAAAAGCTAAAAATAATTTTGTTTATGTACAGGGTGTCCCAACATTCTAAAAACTGCGAAGTTATTTTTTTTAATGGAACTGCCCTATTTTGATTCTACACTAAATTATGTGTTAAATTTATTAAGTTCAGTTACACTTTGTTTATCATACTTTTTGAGATTTTTCAATTTTTACTTCAAAATTCGTAGACTTGTTTAAAAAATCATAATTTCTAAACTATTAAAGATAATTCGATAAACTTTTTTTTAGTTAATTTTCTAAACTTTAAGGAAGCGTTTTAAACCACCAAGCAATTGTTTTAGTGTTTTTCAACGCTCTCTGCGGTTTTTCAAATATGACAAGGAAAAAGGTGAATAACTCACTTTTTTTAAATGACATCCCCTGTATATTATGGCACTGATCAATAGTTTTTTTGTCAAGCTTTCCAACGATATAAAGCTTGTATGATTAAATGTAAACATCTAAGCTGGTAGAGTAAGAACTACATTTTAAGCAATTTTCTCTTAATACAACGCAATTTACGAGTAGGTAATGGCATGCAAATGAATGTAAACTCTTAACGCATTAACGCTTCAATTACAAATTATAGTATTAAGTAAGTTAAATTAATTGTTTGAAACAACAATAAACAGCACGTTTATTTAACGAAAAGAAAACAATGTCAACAAGAATAAACAACAACTAATAATACGAGTATATGCAAAACATTTTTTTATAGCCGATGCTCAAAAATATCACCATTTTGTTCAATCCAAATATTCAGTCTGTTTACAAAAGAAACTCTGACGCGCGTTAACATTCCTTCATTAATCGAACGAAAAGCATTAGTTATTCTAATCTTCATATCCTCAGCAGTTGTTGGTCAAAAACGATATACTTTGTCTTTAATAAACCCCCACAGAAAAAAATCAACTGGAGTTAAGTCGGGAGACCTGGCAGGCCAACCGATTGTTCCTCCTCTGCCTATCCAACGATTTAGGTAAGTTTGGTTTAAAAATTGTCGAACAATTTGATGGTAAAGTATAGGCGCTCCATGCTGCTGAAACCACATATTTCTCCTTGTGTTTAGATCACTATTTTCGAGAAGGATCGGAAGATCATTTTGAAGAAACTCGTAGTATCTTATTCCCGTCAACACATGATGAAAAAAATAAGGTCCAATCGTTTGACTTGCACATATTCCGCCCCATCCGATTCTGAAAATCATCCCTAACAGTTCTTGATGAAGTTCAAGGTGACATGGGTATAATTTGTGCTTTAAAGTGATGAGATTAACACTATTTTGTGATATTTCTATTTCAGCTTTGATTTCTCATGAATTCAACTGCGGATTTTCTGCTAGCATCAAGACCTATTAATTTTTTTTTTGGGGTAGGCTACATTTCGAATGCCTTCAAACCTATCTTTTAATTTTTGAAAAGCGGCACTTTGCGGGACCACTGCTTCAGGAAATTTTTGATGATAAATTCTACTTGCCAATAGAATATTTCGATCCGCTTCACCAATGCAATATAGTATGTTTATCAACTCTTGGTGTGAAAAATTCATTTTAATGATTATGGTTTGAGGCTGCAAGTATCAAATTTTTTTTTGACAAAGTCAAAGTTGACATATTGTCGTCGTAAAGCACCTAGCCTACTCAAAAATTGTGTTGTTTTAAGAAAAAATTGCTTAAAATACAGTTTTTTTACTCTATCAGCTTAGATGTTTATATTTGACAAACTTTATATGGTTGGAAAGCTTGTCAAAAAAGCTATTGATTGGTGTCATAATAAACAAGACATGCCATTAAAAAAAATTACCTTTTTACATTGTCATATTTGAAAAACCGCAAAGGGGGTTGAAAAACACCAAAACATTGACCAAAAAAGTTTCTCAAATTATCTTTAATAGTTTACAAATTATGATCTTTTAAAAAGTCCCTGCATCTACGAATTTTGAAATAAAAATTGAAAAATCTCAAAAAGTATGACAGATAAAGTGTAACTGATCTTAATAAATTTAATACATAATTTAGTGTAAAATCCAATAACATCAAAATAGGTCAGTTCCATAAAAAAACTTTACAGTTTTAGAATGTTGAGACACCCTGTACATAAACAAAATTATTTTTACCTTTTCTAAATAAAAGTAGCTACTATTAAAAAAATTGACGGCTCAAATAATAAAAAGTTATGTAGCTTTTGGGACCTCTGGGTCACCCGATATGTGTGTGCACGCAAAACTCATATGATTTCATTATAGATTTTTTCAAAAGTATAATTTTCCGGCTGTCATTGGCGGCATTAACTGCACACATGTAGCAATAATGCCGCCCAAAGAGAATAATGTGTATCTTGAACATTTGTATGTAAATCGAAAACGCTACCAGCTTGTAAGTTTGCTTTCTATTTTTTTCAGCATACTTATCTATATTAATGTGATCACAGATATGCGTTTCTGATTTAAAAGTAATCCATGTAAATGCCCGTTTTCCTGGTAACACTAATGATGCCTACATTTGGAGGAATTGCGCAAGTGAACCGTTAATGAAGCAATTGCAAAATAATATTCCTAATTCTTATTTTCTGTTAGGTATGTTGGGTACATTTCCTACCTATGTGAATTTCTTTCAAACACGAAACTCGGATTACCTTTAGAGACCATGGTTGCTCACACCTGTTCAAAATGCAGCAGCAGGTAGTGCAGAGGAAAATTACAACGTGCACAAATGCGAACGTGACCATCGAACGCGTGCTACCATCGAACGTTGTAACGGATTATTAAAATGCGATTTCGATGTTGATTAAAACACGAGTATTACATTACACTCCAGAAAAGTGCTCAAAGATAATAAATGCTTGCACAATATGTGCAATGCAAATAACGTACCCTTGATAGATGAGAATGATGGTGAATTTGACATGGGCATAATAGCTCTTCCTTTACAAAATGATAATCGAGAATCAAACTATTTACAGGTGAATAGAACTATCACGGTAACATTATATTTAATCTTTTAATAAAGCTACACAACACGAACAATTATTTACTGTATAGCTGTTTATTCTAATCAAAATAACCAACTTCAAAGGAAGACTACTCATCATTGTAGCACATTTTTCCACAGCAACTACAAACCGTTCAAAAGAGTTGTTTGTGCTGTTCCATTATTATTTCTTTATTGTAATATTCTTATTTGATTTGTAGTTCCGTTGTGCTTTCGCAATAACTTCGGTGGCATTCAACGCCTCTCCAAATGTTTTTGGTGTAACACATATTTCGTTATCTTTGACGTCTTAGGAGTTGAAAACCTACATGCTTTTATTTTTTCTCTATCGGTGTGCGTGTTTATAAAATTTTCCTCAGTTGCATCACTAACAGCTGTACCAACATTCACTAATAGAGATGCTGTTTCATCATCGAAGCAAAATTCTTCTTCTGATGCATGAGTATCAGTATGCGTTGTCACACTACAAGGACATATTATGGCATCGGTGGTATTCAAAACACCGGGACAAGGAGGGCCTCCACCAGTGCCTCACACTCATCGTCTCGCAGTAGCGGTTTGATCTTGCTGCGAATGTTTTGCCAAGTCTAAAACCAAGTATTTACAATATAACTTTTCGCACAATTAAAGAAGATTGATCCCATAAAGGCGCGAACGTAACGGTATAATTAAATGTATGTATGTAGCATCTAGTTATGGCACATTTTAACACGAAATTGATGGGCTAACACTTACTTTTCGTCAATGCTTCCTCCTTTGTGCTCCTGGAATTGAATTTAATGTGGCCCCTATTTCAATCTATTTCTTTTGGACGATTTTATAAGTAAATGTGGATGCAAATTTTCCGACAATTCCTTCTGTTTTTCATCAACTGAGCAAGCATTTGGTTTTCTGCAAGTACCTTTTCTTTCTTTTCCGCCATCAGGACGTACGTAGGTACATAAAGAATATTTTTTTTTTCTTGGTTAAGGCTTTTATCAACAGTAAAAACACATCTAGCAATAAACCCAGACCACGTTTAGGGTAATTCTTCTAGGCAAAGTGGAGAAACGGATATTCAGGAAAACGGTTGTTAAAGCAGGTTATATGTAGAACCTGCAGCGTTCAGTGTTATAAATGACTGGATTAATGAATTAACCGGAGCAGGGAAACACAGATAATTAAGAACAAAGATAAACCCTTTGTTTCCCATCCTATCTTATCGGACCTAGCCCTAACACGTATATACGGGAATCTATTATGATGGACAAAGGAAAACCAAGAGATCAAACAAACCGCCTAACCTTCCCATCGAGCAACGAATGCATCATATGAAAAATTAATCAATTTTCATTATTGTGACAGCATTAAAAACATGTTTTAAACGTGTGCTAAAACACACGCACACACGCACGCACGCACGCAATGTGAGGACGCAAGTAACATAATACACAACAATATCAAAGACTACAACATACTCACAAAAAACACAACACAATTAATACACTACTCACAGAAATTCAAGCAAAAAAGTACTCATAACAATTACAACAATTTAACAAACATCAACATCACCTCAAATCACACAATCCACACACTCACACACATCTACACACAACACATCACACACTACCAATCTTCACACAATCACACTCACACACAACACACAACTCACACACACTCCATCACACATTTTCACATAAATAATAAATAATCACACTACATCAAACAAATCAACATTTCCACACTACACCACATCCACACAACACACATCACACTATACACACACATTGCACCATAACATCACACGACACACACACACACACATCATCACATCACCACGACACACATCACACACACCATTTCTACTACACACATCACACATCACACACACATTAAATGTACACATCAATAACAACAATAAGTTATAACACATTACACACACATTCACATACACACACATCACAATAAACACACACAACATCATCACACACAATTAATTCACACATCACACACACACAACATACACACAACCACACACACACACACACACACTACCATCACCATTACTCACATCACAACTCACATATGACACTCCAAATCTCACATTACACACTCTCACACACACATTACACACACACCTTAACACACACAAATTTACACACAACATTTCATACCACACACACAACAAAGCCACACACGCACACAAACACATCACACACACATCACAGCTACATAACACCACCACACCACACCACTACACTTCACTTACACACACACACACACTCACACATTCTCACACACTCAATTCACCCACACCTATCCTTCCATGAAATCCATTACATCACACACACTTCAATTACATACTTACCACTTACACATCTACTTTCAACATCATTTATCCGCAATCACCACAACTAGATGCTTAAAATACAGTTTTTTACTCTATCAGCTTAGATGTTTACATTTGACAAACTTTATATGGTTGGAAAGCTTGTCAAAAAAGCTATTGATTGGTGTCATAATAAACAAGACATGCCATTAAAAAAAATTACCTTTTTACATTGTCATATTTGAAAAACCGCAAAGGGGGTTGAAAAACACCAAAACGTTGACCAAAAAAGTTTCTCAAATTATCTTTAATAGTTTACAAATTATGATCTTTTAAAAAGTCCCTGCATCTACGAATTTTGAAATAAAAATTGAAAAATCTCAAAAAGTATGACAGATAAAGTGTAACTGATCTTAATAAATTTAATACATAATTTAGTGTAAAATCCAATAACATCAAAATAGGTCAGTTCCATAAAAAAAAACTTTACAGTTTTTAGAATGTTGAGACACCCTGTACATAAACAAAATTATTTTTACCTTTTGCTAAATAAAAGTAGCTACTATTCAAAAAAATTGACGGCTCAAATAATAAAAAAGTTATGTAGCTTTTTGGGACCTCTGGGTCACCCGATATGTGTGTGTGTGCACGCAAAACTCATATGATTTCATTATAGATTTTTTCAAAAGTATAATTTTCCGGCTGTCATTGGCGGCATTAACTGCACACATGTAGCAATAATGCCGCCCAAAGAGAATAATGTGTATCTTGAACATTTGTATGTAAATCGAAAACGCTACCAGCTTGTAAGTTTGCTTTCTATTTTTTTCAGCATACTTATCTATATTAATGTGATCACAGATATGCGTTTCTGATTTAAAAGTAATCCATGTAAATGCCCGTTTTCCTGGTAACACTAATGATGCCTACATTTGGAGGAATTGCGCAAGTGAACCGTTAATGAAGCAATTGCAAAATAATATTCCTAATTCTTATTTTCTGTTAGGTATGTTGGGTACATTTCCTACCTATGTGAATTTCTTTCAAACACGAAACTCGGATTACCTTTAGAGACCATGGTTGCTCACACCTGTTCAAAATGCAGCAGCAGGTAGTGCAGAGGAAAATTACAACGTGCACCAAATGCGAACGCGTGCTACCATCGAACGCGTGCTACCATCGAACGTTGTAACGGATTATTAAAAATGCGATTTCGATGTTGATTAAAACACAGAGTATTACATTACACTCCAGAAAAGTGCTCAAAGATAATAAATGCTTGCACAATATGTGCAATGCAAATAACGTACCCTTGATAGATGAGAATGATGGTGAATTTGACATGGGCATAATAGCTCATCCTTTACAAAATGATAATCGCAGAAAACTATTTCAGGTGAATAGAAATATCACGGTAACATTATATTTAATCTTTTAATAAAGCTACACAACACGAACAATTATTTACTGTATAGCTATTTATTCTAATCAAAATAACCAACTTCAAAGGGAAGACTACTCATGATTGTAGCACATTTTTTCCACAGCAACTACAAACCGTTCAAAAAGAGTTGTTTGTGCTGTTCCATTATTATTTCTTTATTGTAATGTTCTTGTTTGATTTGTAGTTCCCGTTGTGTGCTTTCCGCAATAACTTCGGTGGCATTCACACGCCTCTCCAAATGTTTTTGGTGTAACACATATTTCGTTATCTTTGGCGTCTTAGGAGTTGAAAAACCTACATGCTTTTATTTTTTCTCTATCGGTGTGCGTGTTTATAAAATTTTCCCCAGTTGCATCACTAACAGCTGTACCAACATTCACTAATAGAGATGCTGTTTCATCATCGAAGCAAAATTCTTCTTCTGATGCATGAGTATCAGTATGCGTTGTCACACTACAAGGACATATTATGGCATCGGTGGTATTCAAAACACCGGGACAAGGAGGGCCTCCACCAGTGCCTCACACTCATCGTCTCGCAGTAGCGGTTTGATCTTGCTGCGAATGTCTTGCCAAGTCTAAAACCAAGTATTTACAATATAACTTTTCGCACAATTAAAGAAGATTGATCCCATAAAGGCGCGAACGTAACGGTATAATTAAATGTATGTATGTAGCATCTAGTTATGGCACATTTTAACGACGAAATTGATGGGCTAACACTTACTTTTCGTCAATGCTTCCTCCTTTTGTGCTCCTGGAATTGAATTTAATGTGGCCCCTATTTCAATCTATTTCTTTTGGACGATTTTATAAGTAAATGTGGATGCAAATTTTCCCGACAATTCCTTCTGCTTTTTCATCAACTGTGCAAGCATTTGGTTTTCTGCAAGTACCTTTTTCTTTCTTTTCCGCCATCAGGACGTACGTAGGTACATAAAAGAATTTTTTTTGTTTTCTTGGTTAAGGCTTTTATCAACAGTAAAAACACATCTAGCAATAAACCCAGACCACGTTTAGGGTAATTCTTCTAGGCAAAGTGGAGAAACGGATATTCAAGAAAACGGTTTGTTAAAGCAGGTTATATGTAGAACCTGCAGCGTTCAGTGTTATAAATGACTGGATTAATGAATTAACCGGAGCAGGGAAACACAGATAATTAAGAACAAAGATAAACCCTTTGTTTCCCATCCTATCTTATCGGACCTAGCCCTAACATGTATATACGGGAATCTATTATGATGGACAAAGGAAAACCAAGAGATCAAACAAACCGCCTAACCTTCCCATCGAGCAACGAATGCATCATATGAAAAAATTAATCAATTTTCATTAATGTACAGCATTAAAAAACATGTTTTAAACGTGTGCCTAAAAACACACACACACAATGAGGAAGGGGAAGCAATAACTTAATTTCTTTTAAATATTCTTCAGATGACCTACACTTTTTCTCAAAATCACCAATTGAAAACTGACAATGTAAGATTGCTATGGAGCAAAAATAGTACTATAAAAATTACAACGGGACAATTTGGTATATAGGACAGTAGTTATATGATTTCTTCTTTCTAAAATAGAACATCCAACAGTTCAAGATTAGTTCTAAAAAACTAGAGATATTCAGAATTTTGTTTTTTAGAGCTGTGGATTTCTACTCGGTATCACCATTACTATAGGTGCAAATTTTTTTAAAATAGAATCAATAAATTAATGCAATAGTCAGTAATTGTACAAAAATAGATTGTAATAGTACATCCTATAACGAGCAATAATGTATATTCCGCGCAATGTTTGTCGACCGGTTTGACGGTTCCACGAGCACCAAATACCTATTCTTTACGAGGATTCCTACATAATACCTTTTCTACTACCACAAGTTGTTGCAATATATTGTAAAGTGTAATTCAATGAAAAATGGAATAAGTGGTTTATTTTATGAAATTGGACTAAGGAAATTTTCCAATTTTAACACGATGGGCACTTATAAAAAATAAAACACTATTTCATATTAAGTAATGCAGATTGAATAATCTCAGATGAGTCAAATATTGCTAGATGAACAAATATGTGCATTACTGCACGCGTACGGGAAATCAAAGATACCATGTTCGTATTTAACTGATCGATGACGCGATTTATCACGTGTGGATGAAATTTGCCGTAGATTTTCTCGAATTTTAGGACATTTAAAATGTTATATGTAGAATTTTAAATTAAAAAGTTGTTACCGAGAATTTTTATTTTAAAGTTTGTTATCGTAGCTTCGGAATTAAATTTTATTTAGGATGAAGTGAGTTTTTAAGATACATAAAATGAGTGGGTATAAATTTGTTTGTTATCGTGGTTGATAACGAAAAGGTTCAGTTGCATTTAAATAGTTATGTATTTTTACTCAAGTTTACCAGTTCGCTTATGTCTGCTTTTTTCCTGGAAAGTCCACATTATACAATTTTAGTATGGTAGATTTGTATGTGACGATTACAAAGATGGCGTGATCTTGTGGGACAAGAGAGTTTTGTTTTTCGGTTAGTTAGTTAAAGTTAGACTGTAGAAAAAAAGAGGTCGAACGCTGAGCGTGCGATGTAAGTGTTGAGCTCACAGAATTTACCTACGTTCACCCGGGTTATTTGAAGCTACCGTGACGGTATTTTCCCGTTCATCTTGTGTGCATCTTAAAAAGAATACAATCATCCAGGGATTTTTTTGTGTTGTTACCCATTGGTCAGAAGTGACATTCTCGTGTCCATTGAAGAGGATTAGTGTTTATTTTAGTGCTATTTCCTCATTTTTGGGATAAAATTACGCTTTAGCGGATTCTGATATCGTAGTTGTTGGCAAATTGAATTATGCATCGAGAAAGTACATCCGCCTCCACAGCTGTTCAGACAGATACAAGATTGCTGTAAAGAAATACCGCTATAATAAATGTGGTGTATATAAAAGACAAAGAACGCTTTAAATAAATCAATGTTTGTGTATCTTAAACCAGATGAAATCACCTAGTTTTTTAGCTTAAATATTTTCGCCACTACATTCGTGTAAATATAATTTGAAAATAGTCGGATAGTTCAAATTTGGTGACAGTGAAGTTGCCGTACTGGAATCCGTGTAAGGAAATTGAAGAGTTATTGGTATCCATTGATCAATTACCAAATGGTCAATGGTATGGGAATTGCGTTTACCGCTGTGAGATAGAACGAAAGAATTTAGATTGATCATTTTTTGCAAATTAATGTAATACTTTCTGTTTATTTTTTGTGATTCTAATGAAGTTGTTCTTTTTCTATTTGCTTAGGCGGATGAATACGTTTTCTTTTGTGTATAGTTTTGGATAAATTCCCTTCAGGCGGTTAACATAATTTTACAAGAGTGTATTTACCCGTGTATCGTAATATTACATACTGTGCGTTATTTTTATTATTCACATTACGGATATTTGTCAAATTTATGTTTTTGACGCCATTATTATACCCTTAAGGCGTTAATTAAACTTGAAGTAATTAAAGTAGTGGATCTTGAGAAATTATAAACCTTCCAAGAGTCGTCCAGGTTTAATAATTAGAATTTTACGTAAGAAAGATTATGTATTCCTTCTGCAAGTAGATTTGTTTATTTGTGATTTGATGATAACTGTACCGATGCTCCGATTGATAATTGTTTTATTATTATCATAACTAATGAATAGTGTTGATTTGACAGTATTATTTGGTTATCGAGTATAACGTATGTGATTTCATTCAATCTTCAAAGCGTTATTATTATTTACGTGTACTAAATTTAAAAGATAAGATATTTTGAATATGTTCAAGTTACAGAGTTGTTTAATTCGCGCAAAGGCCAGGCGCAAAATTTAACGTGGCCGTAATTAAACAGAATTAAAGGATTTATAAATCCCCTGTGGCAACGCGCGTAACCCTGAATATAAGATGTGGGTATAACATTATTGTTTGATAACGCAAGCTTGAGACACGTTGAGCTAAATGGATGTCGCCATTCTGTTTTAAAATTTACCGAATCGTTTCGATTAATATAGCCGTTTGTGAGTGAAATTTGGTTGCTCAACTATATGCCGTTGCGAAAATAAACCGTGGGCTTATCAGTTCTTGGTATTAGCATGTTTTCGTCGTGTGAAACGCATATTTTGCATTTCTTTAATTTGGATAATCGCAGGTGACGCTCGGGAGGATGGCGTGATTTGAGAGGAAAGGGGAGATTTGTTTTTTCGATTCAGTACTGATTAAGATGTAGAAGTAGCAAGTTGTGATTGGCGGCTTCCGCCGTGCACGCACAAAATGTTTAAAATGGTTGAACTTTTTACGCATTACCGTGGATGGTAGAACCGTTATCGTAGGAAGAGTTTAGTGTGGATATTTTAGAAGATTTGTTCGCTCGGATTGTGGTGACATTATTGCGTTCATAGAATTTGGATTACGTGTTTGAATTAGTGCCGATCCTTAATTCTGTTCGATTTTTATCGCATTTTGTTTGCGGATTATTGGTAAATATTTGTTACGTTTGCGCGTAAACATCAAACACCCATCGAATGAAATGACTCGCTGTAAATATAACGCTTAAGTGGTTTCGTGTAAATAAATGTGTACCTATATAGGAAAGGTCAAGGAACGAAGTATAAATATAATATTCATGTGCAATGTATTAACCCACTAAAGTAAAATTCAAGCATTGTGTTTTGATGTAAATAACTTTCGTAAGTCATTACGGTATTTGTTAATTGGCAAGTTTTCGAAGGTGGTTACGACTTCGAAACAGGCGTTAAGGTATTGCTTGCCGGACGCCATCCTCGGAAATCTACATTCGTGGCTGTATAAAGAAAAGGGGAACTTGAGAGTGATCAAATTGGGGTGAATGTTACTCAGACTCAAGGCAAATACTTTCGTATATCTATTTCTTTGGTGTTGTTGACAGTTCTAATAAAGAGTGTGCTTTTATTGTATTTGTTGAGCGGATGAATATACCTTTTGTTCAAATTTTGGTGTAGCAACCTTCAGATGTCAAGTCAG
Source organism: Vesta saturnalis (assembly GCA_036346205.1). NCBI lineage: Eukaryota > Metazoa > Arthropoda > Insecta > Coleoptera > Lampyridae > Vesta > Vesta saturnalis. The sequence goes on from JARFJB010001710.1 coordinate 1,205,361, forward strand.
TTTAGAAATCATGTTCATTCATAAATTAATTAAACATTTTGTGCATTGTTTATTTTATCCTGTACGCTGTATAAAATTTACGTATCCTAAATTTGTCGAATCTAGTTTATCGACGGTTTCAACCTTCGTTTCTGGTATTGTGTAAAATTAAGCTTTATAGATTGTTTAAGGACAAGTATCATTCCGAAGTTAACAATAGATTTTACGAAATTGTAGATGATTCTTTTTTAACTTGCCGATTATTTTTGATAATAGATGAATGTTAGTGACCTGGTGGTATTTTTTTGTGGCGTTTAACAAAAGCTGTAACCTATTTTCTTTCTATTGCGGTAGTAATGACGTTTGAATCAAAATTTAAAAGATGAGATTTTGTTTACATACAAAATGCTGAGTAATTTTTTTGTTTGCGAAGATTGTTGATTTACACAATTTTAAGTGACGACGTTGAGCTATATCCGCTGCCTACACATTACCTTTACGGACTGATGCTATAGTGAGTGTTTGTCCCGCAACTATATACAGGGTGTTTGGTACATCGATTATTTGAAGGGGTGATAGAATACGTGATTTTGAGTCGATTTAAGCAAACATACCTATATACCAAGTGTTACCGTTTTTGAGATAATGCCACTTTTAATATTTCTTGATTTCACCGTGCTTTTCTGCAAATATCGAAGTGTACAAGAGTAACAAGCCGTCTTATCGCAAACTTACACTAAGTTTTTTTATTCCTTATGAAGTGATTGTTCATATTCTTTTATCAGAAAAGCCTAAGATGTCTTTGGTTCTTGCCTAGAACTTCTTAAACATAAAAGTTTTAATTTGTAAAAAAGCAATCACTAAAATTCAAACGTGGATTTAGTCTAAAATCTTTCGTTAATTTTTTTTCCAATTTCAGTAAAACTTCCTTGGGCAATGGTCTTTAAGATAGCATGAATAGATTTACAAGAAAAATTTTACAAACTGGAAAAATTGAATTTAATTACCAAAGTACCCCCTAGGCGCATTCGCCAAAACGTAAAATAGCCCTTCATTATTTAGTTTAGATAGTTTAAAAAAAGCAGATTTTTAGAAAACGTCCGATTTATTAATATATTAATAGTATTATTATTGGTGTTCAAAATGAGATCCACCGTTTCGAATACAATTTCGAGCCCGTTTTCTTATTTCCCTCGTTGTAATACTTAAATTAATCTCTCTCTTCATTTGAATGAAAGAGTCGTTTATTCTTTCGATTAAGTGTTCGATTAAAATTTCAACTTTGTAAACTAATTGTCTTGCTCTTCCCCAAACATAATAATCAACGGGGTTAGGTCAGGTGACCTAGGTGGCCATACTATTGGACCATTTCTTGCTATCCAACGATTAGGGAAATTCTGTTCCAAAAATTTCCTTACTGCTACGGTATTGTGCACGGGGCATCCATCGCTTAGAAACACAAATCTATCCCTTACATTTAGTGGTACGTCATCCAAAATATCGATAAGATTATCTCTTAAAAACTGCAAATAATTCTGACCATTTAAAGTGTTCGGTAAAAAGAAAAGTCCAACTAATGTTTTGCCAATAATCCCTGCCCAAACGTTCACATTAAATTTGTACTGAAACCGTGATTGTTTTTCATGTGGGATTTTCATGACTGTTTGCCCAGAAATGCAAATTATGGAAATTAGTAATTCCTCCCTTGTAAATTGTGATTCGTCTGTCCGCAGTATACTTTTCTAAAAGAGTCCATCTTCGATGTCTGCGTTTAAAAGAAATCGTCAAAAAGTCAACCTCTGTAGAGGATCTCTGTCTTCTAAAGCCTGTACTGATGTGTAATGGAAAGGATGTTGGTTCGCATTTTTAAGAATGGTCCAAACTTTTCAAACAGACAAGTTTAGTTGCTGCGCTACCTCTCTGATACTCCTTGTGGGATCAGCATTAAAAACTTCCAAAATTTGCTCATCAAGATGGAACGCGTACTGATAATTATTAATTCCAGGTTCACGATGAGACAAATTTCCATGTTCGCGTACACGGCGATATGCATTCGAAAATACTCGGATATCAGGAAGTCGCCTATCTGGATATCTTTCCTGATATAGCCTTTGAGCTTCCGATGCATTACCATTAGCCTTTCCATACATAAACAAAATGTTCACATATTCGTTAGAAAACGATGCCACAATAACTACAATTGACAAGAATTTACGATTGTTATTTTTATAATTATTATCTATTATTTACCTAATTTATTTCTTACGAATCCTTTAGAACTAATAAAAAATTAATGATTGAATTGACTATTCATTATTATCAAAAATGACATAAAAATTTCAATTATTCATTTGTGTTGTACTTGCCTTTCCATGATTTATTTTTAATAACAAGTTGTAGTTATTATTTCATCATTTTCTAACGAAGAATATGCGAACATTTTGTTCATGTATGAAAGAGATAAAAAAATACTGCAAACCAGCATCCTTTCCATTACACATCAGTATAGTATAAATATCTTATCAAAATTTTGAATATCCTACCACTAAAAGTAAGGGATAGAATTATGGTTCAAAATGATGTTTGCCTCGTGCAGTACTAAAACGGGCTCGAAATTGTATTCCAAACGGTGGATCTCATTTTGAACACCAATAATAATACTATTAATCTTTTAATAAATTTTCTAAAATTTGCTTTTTTTAAACTATCTAAACTAAATAATGAAGGGCTATTTTACGTTTTGGCGAATTTTTTTTTAATCTATTCATGCTATCTTAAAGACCATTGCCCAAGGAAGTTTTACTGAAATTGGAAAAAAAATTAACGAAAGATTTTAGGCTAAATCCACGTGTAATTTTAGTGATTGCTTTTTACAAATTAAAACTTTCATGTTTAAGAAGTTCTAAGCAAGAACCAAAGACATTTTAGGCCTTTCTGATAAAGAATATGAACAATCACTTCAAAGGAATAAAAAACTTAGTATAAGTTTGCGATAAGACGGCTTTTACTCTTGTACAGTTCGATATTTGCAGAAAACACGGTAAAATCAACAATTATTAAAAGTGGCATTATCTCAAAAACGGTAACACTTGGTATATAAGTATGTTTGCTTAAATCGACTCAAAATCACGTATTCTATCACCCTTTAAATATTTGCATCGATGTACCAAACACCCTGTATATATATATATATATATATATATATATATATATATATATATATATATATATATATATATACAGGGTGTTTCATTAAGGCTGGCCACCGGCCATATTTCAGAAACTAGTGGACATAAAAAGTGGAGAAAAAAAATTCATTATAAAAGTCGCCACGAGAAAATCCTGGAAATTATTTTTAAGTTCTGTAATTCATCGCAAGGGGGCGCAATTAAAAATTAAAAAATAAAATTATAAATTTCTCCGAAAATTCCACATTAAGGCATACCTTTGGTAACATCGTTAGAAAGCTTAGACAATTCTGCATCATTTTGGTCTAAGGCTCATTGGCGTACCGACCTTAATAAGAGTGGGGGAAGCTATTGAATGTGTAATCATTTAAATCGCTGTAATTTTTAAACGACTTATCCGATTGTAGTAAACCTAAGCTTGTTTAGAAGAAAAAGGTAAGTACTTTTAACTGTCGCATCCATTGGTACGCGATAGCTCATAATAAAATTGTTAGAGGGCGCAATTTGTAATAATACCAGTATTTTGATTTTATTCAGAAAAATTAAATCATACGGTATAATTATGACATCATAAGCGGAAAGTAGCTTAAATTTGTAACAAAAACGTAAATAACGCAATTTGATATCTTTATTTGTTCCAGAGTTATGGCGAAAAGAAGACTTTTAACCGTTTAATTTAATAATTGATTGTTGCTATGGTTTCTTAAGGTGTATAGGTTGGATTAGTAATGAGGAATCTGCATTTATCATAGTCTGTGCCTCCTTCACACTCTATCTAGGCTTAGGACTAGTCCAAACTAAGCAAATTGCAAAATTTGGAGCGTGTTTAGAGGCCAACGGGCCATAACAACGATATCAAAGTAATGATTGATTTTTGTTTAAGAAACTTTTCAATAGAATGGTACAAAATCATGAACAACTGTTAAAAACTAGTGAAAATCTATAAATGTTCAAATTGACGGCCGTTTTGTAAAAACAACTATTAATTCTTCTTCTGTACGTTTATAACATCATATAAAACTTCTAAGGCATAATTCTAATGTGGTGTGTTTTAAAATAATAATCTAATTTGCTGCGGAACAAAGTCGGCTCGTTTCCATGGAGGTAAATAAATTGAAATAGTTGTCAACTTACTTAATTTTGATTGATGTTGTGTTGTAAAATTTTTCCTTCATTAGTTTTGGGTTTCATTGTACCTTATCAGAAATTAGTGCTATCCTTCAAAATGTCGTATACCAATGCCGAGGCTTACGACATGCTTGCCGTGTATTATGAATGTTTTCAAAATGCAGCTATTGCGGAACGACAATACGCTATCAGATATCCTGATCGAAGGCACTACACTAGAAAAGTGTTTCGGCGAATGGCAACACGTTTAAGACAAACAGGAAATGTACGACGTATTCCACTTCCTGTCAGAAGACGTCGCATAAGAAATGAAGACAATAGTATTAATGTTCTTGCGTACGTAGAATCGGAGCCTCACGTAAGCATTAGGGAGATTTCCACAGAACTAGGTGTAAGTGTTGCTTCTGTGTTCAGAATTTTAAGGGATTTTAAGCTGCATCCTTATCATCTAGTTTTACACCAGGCTTTATCAGACACTGATTTTGACAGGCGGCTCGACTATTGCTATTGGCTGAGAGACATGTGTAGTGAAAATCTTCGATTCCTTTCCAAAGTTTTATGGACCGATGAGGCTACTTTTACTAGCTGCGGCAGAGTTAATTTGCACAATATGCATTATTGGTCGCAAACAAATCCTCACTGGATGCGCGAAGTGGATCATCAAAACAGATGGAGTGTAAATTTGTAGTGTGGTGTTTTAGGTGACAGAATTATCGGACCATTTGTTTTCATGGACACCTAAATGGTGAATCTTATTTAAACTTTTACAAAATGACTTGCCCAATCTTTTAGAAGACATTCCCTTGACGTGAGAGCATCCCTGTGGTATCAACATGATGGATGTCCTTCACACTATTCCCGAAGAGTCCGTGATTTCTTAAATGTTAGATACCCAAATCGCTGGATGGGAATGGGTAGTTTGTTTCCGTGGCCACCTAGATCCCCGGATTTAACTGTATTAGATTTCTACTTGTGGGGAAGAATAAAAGATATTGTTTACGAAACGAGACCAACCACCCGAGAGGACATGATTCACCGAATTGAAATTGCAATAAATTCGATTCCACGAGACGAAATCGAAACAGCTGTTTCCAGTACAAGAAGAAGAATTAATAGTTGTATTTTACAAAACGGCCGTCAATTTGAACATTTATAGCTTTTCACTTGTTTTTTAACAGTTATTCATGATTTTTACCATTCTATTAAAAGTTTCTTAAACAAAATCAATCATTACTTTGATATCGTTGTTATGGCCCGTTGGCCTCTAAACACGCTCCAAATTTTGCAATTTGCTTAGTTTGGACTAGTCCTAAGCCTAGATAGAGTGTGAAGGAGGCACAGACTATGATAAATGCAGATTCCTCATTACTAATCCAACCTATACACCTTAAGAAACCATAGCAACAATCAATTATTAAATTAAACGGTTAAAAAGTCTTCTTTTCGCCATAACTCTGGAACAAATAAAGATATCAAATTGCGTTATTTACGTTTTTGTTACAAATTTAAGCTACTTTCCGCTTATGATGTCATAATTATACCGTATGATTTAATTTTTCTGAATAAAATCAAAAATACTGGTATTATTACAAATTGCGCCCTCTAACAATTTTATTATGAGCTATCGCGTACCAATGGATGCGACAGTTAAAAGTACTTACCTTTTCTTCTAAACAAGCCTAGGTTTACTACAATCGGATAAGTCGTTTAAAAATAACAGCGATTTAAATGATTACACATTCAATAGCTTCCCCACTCTTATTAAGGTCGGTACGCCAATGAGCCTTAGACCAAAATGATGCAGAATTGTCTAAGCTTTCTAACGATGTTACCAAAGGTATGCCTTAATGTGAATTTTCGGAGAAATTTATAATTTTATTTTTAATTTTCAATTGCGCCTTGCGATGAATTACGGAACTTAAAAATAATTTCCAGGATTTTCTCGTGGCTTTTATAATGAATTTTTCTCCACTTTTTATGTCCACTAGTTTCTGAAATATTCGGTGGCCAGCCTTAATGAAACACCCTGTATATATATATATATATATATATATATATATATATATATATATATATACAAAGATATACGATTTACGAGTTATTTACAAAATTTGGCGACGGTCATATTTATTCCCAATAGTTAGAGACAATTTAATGTTTTTTAAAACGAACACCTCGAGCTTTAACGTAGGTGTCTAAAAAACTAAAAATTCAAAGACAGATCGTAACAGCACTGTCATGTGTCCATGATTTTATCACTGATTTGCCGATAAATTTCAAAATTATAAATCATTTGTTATTGCCGTACATCTTAAATGTAGTGTAAACTCTCATAATTGCCTGTACTAACGCATCAATGTTTGGAGAAGCTTTTTTAGTAATTTAAAATTATTAAAAATTATTCTGAACTTGTACATTATTAGAGTAAACATACTGTAAATAGACCAGATTCTTCGTTAAGTTACAAATAATAAGTGTTAATCAGAACTAGTACATAATTAACTAAAAGTAATATCAAGCATAACTAGGTCACACCAAAGTAAAGTTAAGCTGAATTTTCTGGGAGCTGCCAGCGTCGTGTTAACATCAACCATAGAGACGAGGTCCTCCTGCAGGTCCGTTCCAGATGACTATGTAACAAAAGGGCATCCTCTACCTAAGGTAACATTTCTGTGTTTTTTATTACTGTAGTGGGCGATTAAAGCTAATAAATGTATGGTATGTAATTTGTCTTACTTTGTTATGAATTTGTACACACGGTTGAATTGTTTTTTTAAGATTAACTTTTCTTTATTTTTACCATTTAAATTTCAATATAGACGTATCCATCCATATTTTTATTATTTAAATTTATTTGAAGGTGTTTTTTTATTCTTGTTTAAACTGATGAATTTACATCGAAATTGTGTGTGTGTGTGACTACGATTTGAGCACGCAATTTAATTATTCATTTGTAGAAAAATAACCATTTATTCTTGTGGACATTTAAATCAGTTTTGTAGTAAATTTTAATAGAGGTCATCGTGAGCTAGCTCGCTTCACCGGTAAGAGATAACCTAGGTGACAAGATTGTAATATTTGTGTTGACAATTCGATGGTTCTGTTTTTATTCGTTTATTCACATTACATACATTTAGGTTATTGGACTTGTTTTTTTTATGTGAACCTATTATTACACACGCTTTTTAATGTTTATTTTTTTTAATTTGCACTTCGAATTAACGTCATTATACTGTGTTTGGTTAAATAAAACAATTACGGCCGAAAGCTTTTAAGGTGATTATTTAATTACAGCGTAACAATTAGAGGCCCATGAACCACTGCATTACTTTTTTTTATTATGATTCAATTTGAAGAATTCAATTTCAAGTGATTGTGTACAGAATTAAAGTGTTTTGTCGTTGAAGTGAGATTACTTTAACGTCGAATTTTCTAGTAACGTAACGTAACAATACATTACTGTTTTTTGATCAAATTATTGATTGATTTTTTGTGGCACGCGATTATTTTAAGTAAACGTGTAAATATTTTTGAAGCCTTTCGGGTTGAAGAGATTTGCTGGTCCCAGTGTCGCCCGCGAATATTCCGTTTAGGTGAACGAGTTATTTGAGTATTTTGAGCAAGCTGTGAACTGACGTAATTCAACCCTTATTGTAATACTTCAAATAAACCCATATGGATTCCAATAATGCGCAAAGAGCTTAAGCGCAACACACCTGCGCAAAAATCTACGGCGCAACATGTGCAATAAACTGCGCAACCACGAAAAAGTTTAATATACATATATATGAGTTCTAAAAAATATAGATTGGATTGCTCAGTGGCTCAGCGGTTAAGGTGTCAGATTAGTAAGTGAAAGGTACCAAGTTGAAATCTGAGAGTAGTCAAGTGCTTGGAAAAAAATTATATATAACATATGAATTCGATTCAAGTGCGAAAACAGTCCTTCTCAGGTCTAAGTCTGATGACGGAAGTAGAGTCCGCTTCCGAAACGTCGCGCTCCAAAAGCAAAAACTGTGGAAATAGGCCGATCAGCTCCACTAATAGAAAACCACAGTTACAAAACACTTATAATACAGAAAAATAAAAGAACAGCTCAGTCTTGTTGGTTGTGCGCAAGCCCACTGTTTCTTCTGCCTTCCGTTAGAAAGCGCTTCTAACAAAGATGGCGACGTGTAAACAAAAAGCTTTTTGTATTTTACAGTTTGCTAAGACTGAATATGTAGTTACTGTGCAACGTGCGTTCCGTATTAAGTTCAATTGTAATCCTCCATGTGACAATAAGATCCGTAGATGGTATCATTAGTGTGAAGACACACCGGCTGCGTTTGCAAAGGGAAGAGTACGGGACCACCAAGAGTGAGTGAAGAACGTGTTGAGCGAGTGAGACAGTCTTACACACGTAACTAGACTTTAGAAACAGGATTGAAGCAGCTGTTGCAATAATTACTCCAAACACACTGATCAAGGTTTGGGAAGAACTCGCCTATCGACTCGATGTGTGCCGCGTGACGAATGGTGCTCACATTGAACACCTGTAGGTCGAACTGTTTGAGTTGCTCTTTAATTGCATGTATTATTTATAACTGTAAGTTACGTGTAATAAATACTACAAAGCCTTAAAACCCCCATATTCATTTTAAAACACCGGTTATAATATATTTGATTGATAAACATTAAAACATTTTTTTTAATTAAAATACTTGACTTACCTCAAAATAAAGCAAGTCTCTCAGGTATTTAATTTTGTAATAACATGTAATAATAATAATGATAATGCGGTAAAATGTATAGCACACATTGAGAATGAATATGGAAAATAGAAACTTGTTAAAAGGCAAATAAAACCTGTTATAGATATGATTAGGTGAGTTCAGTCGTGTATTACTTTGGTACTGCAAAATATAATAAAAAGCATGTAATATAAATAACTCAACGTAAAATTTCAAAATACAAAAAATATAAGTACCTACTTATTTTGTTAGAAGGTTTTTGTTCTCTGAAGTAGAAATTGATGCAGCTTATGCTTGAAAAGCGTAACAGGAGGGTTTCTCGTAACTGGCGCGAAATCGTACATTTTAGATATATTATAAGAAAATGATCCTTCATATAGAGCGTGTGTGTATGCAACGAAAGCACACTAAGTTACTTTTTTGATATATTTATATTATGTAAATCCGGGCGAAATAAAATTGTTTAACAAAGGAAAAACGAAAGGTTTAATAGAAATTGGTTATATAGCACACGACATGTTCATAAACACATTCCGTTTTGTATATTTCACCAGTCACCCGAAGTAATTTGGCTATTAATGTTCGTGTTTCACGTATATGTGGCCTAAACTTCACAGAACTTTAGAAATTAATAGAGAACACGTAGAGAGAGGTAAAGTTTTCTTGCAAGAAAATCTGTCAAACTTTTGATTTTCTTTAGTGTACTAATTATTTTTAAACTTACTTAATATACACTTAAAACTTGCTACATAAATATAAACGTTGTGAGTGTTAATGTAACGTTATAAGTAGTCATGGACATAGGAGAACTATGATAAAAATAATTTAGAAATGAACCCAAGTATCACACGCAACAAAAATAATTATAGCTATCATGAGCTGTCGTTTCAAACTTATTCAAGATCTGTGAATACCAATTAGTAATAGCTTTACCTGCAACACAACTGTCAGTTTCCCTTCCAATTACACAGTGCTCCACCTATTATGTGAACATAAAACTGAAATCAATAAAATTTTGAGAAGCCGAACTAAGGCACATATACAACGTTTTTGATGGTATTCACTGACGTGATCATTATAATGGCGGACAGTCGCCATTTTGTAAAATAATTTTAAATGGGATCATATGCAAGTAATACCTCAATTGAGAGCTCGTTCCAAGTCCTTTTCAACGACATTAATAATATTAAAATATCACTACTGAGTCATGAGTTTCAACCCAAAAACGCCAACTAATGTTTTGAGGTTTTTGGGTTGAAACTGATAAATCAGTAGTAATTTTTTAATGTTGTTGATGTCGTAGAAAAGAACTTGAAACGAGCTTTCAAATGAAGTATTATGATCCAATTTAAAATGATTTTACAAAATGGCGCCTGTCCACCATTTTTAATGACTACGTTACTGAATACCATGAAAAACGTTGTATATGTGCGTTAGTTCGGTTTCCCAACATTTTATTAATTTCAGTTATATGGTTCACATTATACGTTGGGGGGGGGGCTTTATATGTGTACGGTAGAATAGTATATTACGTTACTAGTATGCTTTCTTGGATCTTTTTATGCACAATGGGTAAGCCGAGAATTAGACAAAAACTAGTATGTATATTTCTTTGTTCTTTAAAAATTTGTGTGACAAACACATTTTCATTCATACATTTGCTTATACAGGCAGTCGCAAAAAGGTGTTTGTACTTTTCAATAGGTCGCCAAACTTGGTCTTTACTTTAAGTGTTTTAAGGAAGATGTTCTTCGAGAAAAGCACTCTTAAGGAATCAAAGAACAATGCACGCTGATATGTATAAGTTCAATTACCATTCTTCTAGTCATGCAGTTCATACACAGAATCACGAACTGTCGGTTTCTTTGACTAATTGTGTTGGGTTTCATTTGCCGACAATTTCGGCTTACGTAACGACACGGTATAATAAATACAGTAAAAGTGTAATTAATGATAATAATTACATGTAATTAATATTATTACCTAACAAATAAATAAAAAATAAATTAATAATACTGATTAATAACTTTTTCGTCCGATCACTCGTATTTATCAATTTACCATGCCTTTGTTTAGACTGGTAGGTTAACTTTAGCTTTCATAATTGGTTATTAAAAGCAAACATGGCGGGTAAGCAATTACTTACCGTTCTTAAACAGTATGTTAAAATAAGTGTTCGCTTTGCTCAGTCTCCAAACATTGTCTTCGACCACTAAACAACCCTTCTCTTTCTCAGTACTTAATATACTATTTGGCCCAATCGGTCGTTTTTATCAATTTAATGTCCTTATAGTGTGTTATTTTTCAATAATGCACCTATTTTTAAACACGTTAGAAGCGTCGTTCCCATATAAGGCAGACGAATCGAAGATTAAACATAGGGCACAAGAGCACAACTTGGAAATAAAACAGTTCAACACATCTTCTTCCTTGGCCTGCCATCACATGGATGCTGGTCACAAAATAAACACAGACAGCATTCAATTACTCGCTGCTGCTTACACGTTGAATGAGCGTCTCATACGAGAGGCTATCGAAATTGGCAAGAGAACTTTGGCACTTAACAAGAGGGTGATACTTTCGAGAATATCGCCTATTTGGAAGATTAAAAAAAACGGGATACACCTTTACAAGAAATTAACAGTGGCGAAAGTTCCGACGACCAACCAATTACAAATGGCGTTCAAAATGTTCAAACCACATCTACCTACGACGGACCCATCACACACAGTAAAACTCGCATCGACACATCAAAAATTAGAAACTAGATTGCATAACTCATTAATGACAAATTGTCAATTCTTGAAAAAGAAAATGAAGAAGTTTTCGAAATGTCGATTTATTAATTGTATTACACGAGATAAACTCTAAAATGAATTTTATTATAGATATATAAATAATATAATAATATATAAATATATAATAAAAACAAAATCTGTCAATTTTTTATTTTCTCAATATTTCAAAAATTACAAACTCATTGACATATCACATCTAGTGTTTTATTTTTTCTTTGTGCTATTTTTATGGATATGCACAATATGGTGAGTAACAAAATTATAAAAAAACATAACTACATAAAAAATGCAATACCAAGATGGCGTTCGAATTTTTGGACCAAACTTGGCAGACATGTTTAACTAGTCAAATGTAGTAATTGATTAAAATTTCAAAGAAATTAAACAAAACAAAAGCATTTTCCATTAATAATGAGTTGGACTACCCCAATTAGTTTCACACTCCCGCACCCTTCTTGGCATGGATTCCAACAGGTGGTCGATTTCTTCCTGAGGTATTGCACTCCAGGCAATTTTTAATTCATGCCGGAGAGCTTCTAGTGTCTGGAGAATTGGATAATTGATTGAGACTTCTACCCATCATGTCCCACACATGTTCGATGGGAAAAAGGTCGGAAGATCTGGGTGGCCACGGCAAGATATTTACGTTAGCGTCTTCAAAGCGCTCCATAGAATACCTTGCAATGTGGGGACGGGCATTATCATGTTGGAAAATTGGATCCTTCAGCTCCTGAAGGAATGGAAAGATATGGGGTTCTACCACTTCATCAATATATTGGTGGGCATTCATATTGCCTCAGATGAATACCAACTGAGACCTGCTGCCATAAACAATAGCACCCCATACCATAAACCCCACAGGGTGGTGCACATGCCGCTCAACATAAAACTGCACATTGCGGCGTTTTCCACGTCTACCTCTGACCTTCAAGCGACCATCGCGCATTCCCAAGCACAATCGGTATCCGTCACTGAAGACTATCCTATTCCATCCCACGTCCCAATTCAGTCGCAAGGTATACCACTCCAAACGTTGCTGTCGACAACGAGCCGTCAGCGGAAGCACAAGATGTGGTCGATAGGACTGCAAACCAAAAGCTGTTAATTCGACGGTAAACTGTACGAAGGGTTACAGGACGTCCTTCGTTTACAAACCATTTATCGGGTACTGATCTTATACTCTAGAATCGGTCTATTAATGCCATTTAATCCGAGATGGCGGCCCAGGACCACATTTGTCTATCTTGGCCGTCCACTTGGCCAAATTAAACGGTAACTGTCAACGTAGTAAAAACCAAAGAATAGGCAATATACAAGATTTTCTTATAAAATGATGATACAATTATTAACTAAGCAAATATGTTTATCACATAATTCAAATAGTGTATTAAGTTTCTGTATACATTACCGCTTTGTATCGGATTTTAGAGTTATGTCCGAATTCGGCGAATAGATAATATTGAACCTGTCCCAATCAACACTCTATATTTGCTGCGTACTCATCGTTCTGGGATCTGAGAGACCGAAAGTTATAAGCACGTTGTAACGACAAAACATAATTTTAGCGAAATTTATTCCAAATTCTTAAAAGTATAGTAAGGTAATTCAAATGTTGGAACAATCTGCAAATTTCTATTGGAAATTGCATAATTCTAATCATTATCAAATATATTCCTTTCATATTTCATCGTGAAATAAAGCCAACGTCTTATGGAGCTTCATAAGACCAACTCACGCAATCATTCGGTTGATAAACCACAAGCACAAACCGCTCAATAAAACTTTGCAACATCTCGACAACTGATCAAATATCAACCTTCACACAATCTGACATTTGTAAATAATCGGCAACTCCGAAAATGAACTTTGAATATGCAGCGTCCAATTAAATTAAACGATACAGATATCCATGCAACACTTGCGTTCAAATCTTCATGAATGGAAGATAAATAAAGATAAGGACTTACATAGATATTGTTAATTTGATGAGGTTAACAGATCAAGCTGGTTATTACAATCGTTTTATTATTTCATTATCGGTCCCTTAAATTTATAGATTATAATGCCCATTTGATTTTACCGCCCAGGGCCCCCAAGCAACATAATCCACCACTGCGTCCACTACCTCTTCTACGAAGTTCTTGACCTTCTCTAGACCTATGCTTGATAACACCGATACTACAGAGTATTGATTACGGTTAAGACGATTACCAATTTCTCTGAATGAAAAACCACCTTCACGTAAGTCAATAATGCGACCTCTGTCGAATTCACTCAGTTGTCGATAATTTTCACCTTGCCGCACTCCAGGCATAATCGCAGCCTCAAAATGCAAAGTAGAACACAAACACAAAAGAATTGCAACCAAAAACAATAGCGAAATCGACTTAATGTCTCAAGAAATACACTCGATAATTTCGATTGTTACAACAAGTAAAACGTCAAATTTTCCATGTGTACTGGACTATTATGAATGAAATTTTAAACAATTACTACATTTGACTAGCTAAATATTTCTGCCAAGTTTGGTCCAAAAATTCCAACGCCATCTTGGTGTTGCATTTTTTATGTCACAGAGTTCAAACTGTCTCCTTTCTTCACGAAAACACGTTCTAACCCAAAGTATTCGGCTTCTTTGCACTTTTCTCAACATTCCCGGAGTGATTTTTCGACAAGCGGTTTCTTATTCTGTTTTTTAAATTTTCTAAATCAGTGGTGTTTTCTCGTAAACTGTATGCTTTATAAAATGAAAAATCTAAAGGGGTTAAGCCTGGCGAAGAGGGTGGCCATGTAATTAGTCCATTTCCAATCCAGTAATTTGGTAAAAACTGATTTAAAACATTTACATACCGCCTGTCTCTATGAAAGGGAGCAGCATCATGTTTCCCAATATGTTCAATGGCAGATTAGAATTTCCCCCTTTAAATGTGTTTGTAAAATATTTAATTCAATCACCTTTTCGCCAATAAAAATACATAATTCAATCCTCCTGAAAATTTGTTTGTCTTACAAGACGTTCGTTGTTTTGTTACCAGTGGTATGAAATATTTCTGTTAAACCACCGTTGTTACTAAATCGACCGTCATTTGACCACATTATTTTTGAATAAAAACGTCTTTACACATTATTTTGGTTAATTCTCTCAAAATATAAAAACTTATCTTTTTGGGATTTTTAATGGTGTACTTTAAATTATACAATCTAAACGTTTCGATAACACTTTTCTTCGTCAGTAGTAATGTTTCTTAAAAATTGTTAAAGATGTAGTAAACAATTTTGTCAAATTTCAGATTATGCTATTGAAGCGCTTTCTAAAGGAGGAAATTTTGCGATAACACCAAGAGTAACACCTTTTGAAGATATAATTTCCAACATCGAAAACTCCATTAGATTATTACCTTTTGATGCTGCTAATGAAGTTAGATATAACACCGTTAACATATTACGTAAAACAAAACCTCCAAAGAGCAACTTATCCTTTCGTCAACGACATGCTTTACTTGATCTTAAACGCAATGAAAGTATTATAATATTAAAATCAGATAAAGGTAATGCAACTGTTATATTAAATATGAACGATTATAACACTAAGATAGAACAATTGTTGGGACTAGAAACTTATCGTGAAATACCAAAAGATCCAACAAAAAGTTTCTTTTAAAAACTAAAGAGCTGATTATCATCTATTCCTGAAGAAATAAAAAGAAACTATCTAACTCTGAAGCTATTTCACCAAAACTATATGGTTCACCAAAAATTCATAAACCTAATATTCCTTTAAGGCCTATTGTTAGTGCAATTGGTTCTCCTACATATCACCTTGCAAAACATCTTACATTCTTATTACAACCTCATATAGGAAAAACACCCCATTACATTAAAAATTCTGCCGACTTTGTTGAAAAATGCATAATTTCAAAATTGAAGAGGGTGATATAATGGTTAGTTTTGATGTTATTTCACTTTTTACAAAAGTACCTCTAAAAGAAACTATTGAATACATAGATCATCTGTTTCCAAAGGACATAACCATTCTTTTTCAGCACTGTCTTACTACAACTTATTTTCAGTGGAATAATAAATTTTATGAACAGATTGAAGGTGTAGCAATGGGTAGTCCCCTTAGTCCTGTTATAGCTAATTTTTATATGGAAAAATTTGAAACATTAACGTTACAAAATACACCTAAAAAACCTTCAGTTTGGTATAGATATGTAGATGACACATTTGTTATTTGGAGACATGGAGAAGAAGCACTGCATGAGTTTTTGGTTTTTATAAATGGTATACATCCTAGTATTCAGTTTACCATGGAAAAAGAAACTAATGGAAGTTTACCATTTCTTGACATATTAATATCTAAAAATAATAATTCTCTATCTTTTAAGGTTTACAGAAAGCCGAACACACTGATAAATACCTTCATAAATTATCCAACCACCATCCACGTCAAAAATTAGTGTAATTAAATCTTTAGTAGATCGAGCAAAACGAATTTGTGACCCTGAATTTTTGAATGATGAATATAAATATTTAAGAAAATCCTTACAAGATAATGGATATTCACTTACAGATATTAATAATGTTATTACACCTTCTAGGCGTAACCTTAAAGAAAAACCAGTTCTTAATGTTGGTACTGCTTTTCTTCCTTTTATAGCTAATGTTACAAATAGAATTGAAAAATCCTAATCAAATATGGCATTAGGACTATTTTTAAACCTACAAGAAAAATTAAAGAACATTTAAGATCACCTAAAGATGTGTCAAACCCTTTATCATCTTCCGGAGTGTATAAGTTATCCTGTTCATGTGGAAAAGTATACATCGGCACCACAAAACGTAGCTTTGATACAAGACGCAAAGAACATATGAGATTTTGTAGATTGGGTCAACCAGAGAGGTCTGCTGTGGCTGACCATGCCCTGAATAATCTAAATCATGACATTCAATTTGACAATATGAAAATATTGTCAAGACAAACCCATTATTATGTTCGTTTGCAACGTGAAGCTATTGAAATATATAAACACCCGAATAATTTTAATAGACAAGAAGAAAATCTCCGTTTAAATAGGTTTTGGCATCTTATAATTAAAAAAGAGCATAATGATACGCCTTGATTTCAATTTGTTTTCAACTTTTGGTATTTCTAGGTTTTTTGCTGTGTTTTTCCTAGACCTTGAAGCAAATGCTTTACCAATTATATGTTAAATTTCCACAGCACTATAATTTAACATAAATAGTTGAAATTAAAAATTACAAGGAACGTTCTGCATTGTGCTTTTCATTGTTAATAACACTTCCAATTATTGATAAAGATATCTCTTTGTTAGACTTAACTGGGTTATTTTTGATGTAATGTTTGGATTTGTGAATGCTTCTATCATTTTAAAATTGAAGTTTTTCACAACTTTACACTTACATCATAACTCGATTAAATTTTGTTAAATGTGTTTTTTGGCTGGCAAATTTCATCGTTAGCTTTCGTCGTAGAGAGTGTTCTGGTTTGTCATCTTTGAGGCAGTTTAACAATATTTAATTTTAATGACCTAGTTATTCTTTACTACAATTCTATAGTTGGCTTATACGTTTCTCAAACTGTTATATTAATAGCAGGCTTATGTTTATGTTTGAATTTTTCAAATTTGACAAAATTGTTTACTACATCTTTAACAATTTTAAGAAACATTACTACTGACGAAGATAACTGTAAGTGTTATCGAAACGTTTAGATTGTATAATTTAAAGTACACCATTAAAAAATCCCAAAAAAGATAAGTATTTTATTATGAGTGTTAATGGTGAAAGTTTACATTTTCATACAGAAAATTCAGTTTCCCTAAGGTCAGTTTCCTGCCCGATAAGGTCTAAACTTTTTTAATTTGCGAGACAGATTTCCTTGATACGCCCGTCTGATATTCTAGTTAACATAAGCTGAAAAAATTATAATAATTTGTAATAAATAAAATACTGTGTGAAACTGAAAATCGTCTGTTACTTGCGATCACCTCCGGCAACTACCAATTTTAGGAGATCTACCTATCAGTCATTAATTTATTACACAGTTACGATTTTTTTAACATACCTAAAGTAATAATTTCATTTTCACCTCCTACGTTCGTAATATGCGGTAATTTTGTGAATTTCTTCCACTATTTCTAAGATTTAGTTTCTAATTTTGGGTAGTACCTATAGTTCATTAGACTGTCTTATCTCCGGATACTTCATTTTGCATCGTATTACAAACAAAACAGTCGTTTCTTACTCTATGTAAATTATGTCACAATAAATAATAACTGTTGATATTATGACAGATCAACATTTGTCACCTAGCATTTTTTGAAGGTGTCTACAAAGGCGGTCAAAATGATTTTTTCATAAAAATAACTCAAGAAAAAATAAAACACTACATGTGATATGTCATAGAATTTGTAATTTTTTCTTCATTCAATCACATAAAAATATAATATTTAATACAATTAATATCTAAATGTCAATTCTTATTTACTTCAATTTATTAGAAAAACGTTGTCTTCAAATCAATTAATAATCAATTAACATTTCATTTAGAACATAACATTATAAACAATTACTGAAACAAAATACAATTAATAATTATGTAAATTTATGCAACTATTCATAGTGTGTGTCCATATTATTTTAACATGTTCAAAGCAATCTTTACAAAATTAGAGTAATCGTCATGTAAGTTGGCGAGCGGCAGCGAAAGGAAATATTGTCGCCACCGTCGCTTCAACCGAGCAACATGAGCCCGTTGCGTGGTCTAATATTGAAACAATAAAGAATTAACTCGGTGCCGCCATAAAACGCTACATGTGATACATTGTTGAATCTCTAATTTTATTCTTCATTCAATGAGCATTGTAGAGTTTTTATACAGAGAACGATTAATTATCTCTACATACCAAATTTCAAACTTCTACCTGTCATCATACAGAAATATTAAGAACACCCAAAATTGACAGATTTTGAATTTTTGCTCATATCTAGTAAGCCATGTTTTTTTTTCAAATACGACGATTGTTCTGAGATGCCCTATAATCCTGAAACGTTTGTCTCATTTAACCGACTTTGAATCTCTTACCGTTTCAAAGAAAGCAATAGTGGTAGCACCAATAGGAGACACCTATATACACACACACACACACACATATACATATATATATATATATATATATATATATATATATATATATATATATATATATATATATATATATATATATATATATAGCGTATGCATTTAATACGGTCAGTATTAAGACTTTATTACTAAAATTATGAAGAGACAACAGTTTGTAGACAATTGCAGCGTGTATATTTTAAAATTATGTATATGTATGCAGAAGACAATAAACTCCATTTTTCTATTTCCATAATATAGCAAACAATAGGTTACGATGAGTTCTGTAGAGGTTACATCTATTTTTATGTATTTGATTACTTTGAAGCCCTGTAGCCGATTAGGCCAGATATTAATTATGCATTATTATGCAAGTTTATATAATTAGGAATACCATCTAAATCAGTTGCGTATAATTTAAGCGTTGCTAGAGAAGAAAGTAAATATTCGTCACCTAGTGTATCGAGTCAAGACACGCTTCCTTTTTTTAAGGTAGTTGAAAATGAACTAAAATGGTTCAGTCTCCGTACATGGTGTTCCATTCTTATCCCAGGAGAGAAGGTGATGTTTCCTGCAAGAGCCACAGTAGTGCTACTTCGATCAGCGCGAGTATGACAAGGCATTGTGACCACTTTCTGGTAAAATGTGACATGAAACACTTCATTACAAACTTAACCACATCTACTTGGACGAAATAATAGGAACTCAAAAATCAAAATGTCACTTGACCCCGACCCACTCAAAATCTTAAAATCGCACCTAGTGAGACAAGTTAATTTCTTGTTTTAATTACTCAATATAAAAGCCTATAAATAGTTCTTAAATTAAGCCTGTGCGTTTTAATATTTTTGCAATTAATTGATATTTGATTAAATGGGATTATATCCATTTCAACCGTAATAAAGTTTACAGTATGGCAACTTTATGAATAAACCTCGTATTTAATTAAAAAATTTGGAAAATATTAAGGGTATTGCAAATCATTCATTCAGTAGTGTGCGCCTTTATTTTCCATTTTATCTATAAAATAAATCATTTCAGTATGGGGATCAAGAAAATACAATACAATAAAGTTAAAAAGTGGAACAAACCTAATATTCATCTCAACTCCGTATTGGTGAAACAGATTTCACCTAAATAAGTGGATTTATCATAATAGTTTAAATGTGTACAAATTCCTAAACAACGAAAGAAAACAGAACTATATATACTTAGATATAAATACTGCATTATCAAGCATTCATTATACTAAGCACGGTTTGCATATGAATAAATTGAGTAGGATATAACTTTTACACTACACTATAGAAATCACTAATACATTTAATAACGTTGTCAATACTACGGTTAAAGTTGACAAGGTTATCAATTCTAATGATACATCTAGTGCAAGAATTTTTTATAAATGAATACGGAGAAAGATCACATCCTACCGTTGCTTCTAAGAAAGATCTCTCGATACATTTCAATAAATTTAGTTGAAATATACAAAGTCTTTGTAAAAAATTAATACGTTATAAGCATTTTTAATCGACAAACGGTACGATGTCTTCAGCCTCTGTAAACATTGGTTGAAAGATTTTGAAGTAGATAATACATGCATTGAAAATTATAAATGTACCAAAACCTCCTCCAGGAAAAGTTAATCCACATATAGCCTCAGTACGACTTTACTGTTTTAAATAAAATAACTGAACTGTCGTTGAAATTGCATTGTGAACTATCGTATATTCTTATTTCTTCTCTTAAATTGGTAGTAATGTCAGTGTACAGATCTCCTTCCGGAAACTTTGAATTGTTTTCTAAATCCTCGAATCAATAAATGGTTGTAACAAATACACATATCTGCGTATCTGTGGTGATTTCAATGTAAATTTTATTGGAAAAGATAGCAAAGCTACAAAGTTGTGTGATTTATTAGCCACATACTATCTGCATTTAAATGTGCACGTAGCAACAAGAAATAACAATTGCCTAGACAATTTTTACCAACTCTACTTTTAAAAAAACTTCAATATTATAAGTTCAATTAGGACAGTATACAACTCTTAGCCTCACATCTTTCTAACCAAAAGCAATTTGTAAGGTGGAATCGTCATGTTTGCATGATATGCCTGGAGTTACTCAAGGCTCTATTATAGGACCATTACTTTTCACCATTTATATTAATGATCTCTATTTAGCAGACCTAAATAGTTATTTTACCTTGTACGCAGATGATACTACAGTGACTAATCTTGCCGAAGAAGGGACGGACGATACCCTTCAGTTAGTAAAAACGTGGTTAACCCATAATAAATTATTAATAAACGAGGATAAAATTCAATGCGTTCACTTCTCATCAAACAGTGTGACTCAGAATGAAAATTGTGTTAATTTTTTGGGTGTTCAGATTGACAATAAACTAACGTAAAGTCAACGTGAATTAAAAGTATGCCCTAAGCATTGTATACCTATTAAAATACTTGCCTAACTCGGTATCCGTCAGTTTTAAAATATGTTTATTTTGGTTAAGATCATTCTATTTTAAGCTACGCAGTTGTTGTTTGGGTCATTCAAGTGCTTTGAAAAAGTATTTGCAATGCAAAGACATTGTAATCGTTGCATAGTAAATTCTAATTATAGAGCGGATTCTAGAAACATGTTCAAAGAACTTAGTATACTTATAGCTCCATCTCAATATATATTAGACAATAGAATTGTTGTGCATAGAAATAAATCAAAATATACTACTCACCAGAGCATTAACAATTACGATATGCGACACAATAAAAACTTTTGTATACAAAAGCATAGGCTGAAAAAATATCAAATGGCTGAAAACTACTAGGGCTTGACTTTTTACAACGTCCTCCCAACACACGTACGTGAATTATCTCCCTACAAAATTAAAAATGCTCTAAATTCTTATCTGTGTGACAATTCATTTTACATCTTTGAAGAATATTTAAAAAGCGACTTCAAACTCTTGAGATACCAACACTAGTAAAGTGACAGATAAAACATGTTTATTACTTTGTGAGTAATTTTAGTTTTAAATGAAATTCGTTATTTGGTAGATATTCAAAGAGTGGTGTCTGTGCACTTCTGTTAATTCTGTTACTGACCTTATACCTATATTGTGTGATTATTTCCCTTAGTTTAGCTTTGTACTGTATGTTTGTATTTTATTGACGTGTGTAAACATCTTCTGAGTGATGTATGAAATTAAATAATAATAATTAATTTCAAAAAAATTAATTGCTCAAAAAAAGGTGGGGGTTCTTTGAACGTATTAAAATAGTTGTTAAATTGCAACTGGGGTGCTGATAGAGAAGTCCTTCCACGCCTATACAAGACATTCTTACTGTCCATTCTGGATTACGGGTCCGTTATATATGGTTCTGCAGCTAAAAGTAACCTAAGCCAACTAGATATTATACAAAATGCATGTACCGATATGCCATAGG
This sequence comes from Vesta saturnalis, assembly GCA_036346205.1. NCBI lineage: Eukaryota > Metazoa > Arthropoda > Insecta > Coleoptera > Lampyridae > Vesta > Vesta saturnalis. The sequence continues at coordinate 1,227,783 of JARFJB010001710.1, forward strand.
GGCAATTCCTACTGCTTCTGTTAGTAGCCTCTATGTTGAAGCAGGAATTCTGCCACTAGAATACAGGAGAATATGGCTGTTAATGAAATATACTATAGCCGTACAGATACAACGTGACCACCACATGCACAAGATATTATTGAAACACCGAGGTGAGCCCACAAAAAAAATCAACCCATATATAATCGAGACACTATATAAACCTTAAGTGTAGAAAACGTCTCCCAACTACAACAAATCAAAATAAAACATAAAATATGGGCTAAATGGCAACAAGAGTGGGAAAAAGAAAATAGACTTTTAAAAGCATTTATACCTGTTGCTAATGAAATGAAAGCTTTCCTTCGGATGACTATGAGAAACAGGGTTATATTAACCCGCCTAGATTAGGACACATGAACGTGACACGCGCTTATATACTCAAAAATATAGTTCAAGCTTTATGTGATAAATGCAATGTAATAATAAGGATAATACATATTTTCGAAGAATGTGAGAAATATAAAGACATTATAATAAGACTAGACATAGCCAAAGGAATAGAGAACGAAATGAACCTGGAACAAGGCAGCTTGTCACAAAATATTTGGCTAGAGGAAACAGAACGTTTAAGTCAAATCTAATATAGAAATTAAGTACAATATATCGATATCATTAGTTTAAAAGGCAAATAACCAAGCGGTTGAAGCCTTATAAAAAAAAATAAAATAATAATAATAATAATTTCGAAGACATTCTACTATAGAACATCTCATATCATTCAAAAAGCCAGAGAAAAATTATTCTCAGAGTAAAAGGGATTCATGAAACTCAACCATGACCTGTGAAAGACCGAACACAGTAGTCTGGAGAAAAATTAAAGTAATATCTGGCAGAATTACCTTTAAACATACACAATTACAAGTTGAAGGCTCCATAGTAAACGACAGCTGCAGTATAGCTAAATTGCTTGCAGATGAATTTAAAAAACAAGTAGTTCTACAAACTACGATATACTTTTCCTGCAAACCAAGAATGAAAGGGAAATTACCTTAGATTTTAGCACTACACAGTGTTTGAAAGGATTTGAAAATGCTCTGAAATGCAACAAGTCATCTTTCCCTGGCGCTGAACTAATCACGAAATGCTACAAAATCGACCTGACGCATTCAAAAAATTTCTTCTTGCGTCTTCCAGTATAATTTGGACTAAACGTGAATACCCCTACTGCAGGAAGAAAGCAATAGTCATCTCGATCTTAAAAGAGCAAATAAATTAATACCTAACCACGAGCTACATGCGAATTAACTTAACACCCTGCATGGCATATGTATTTGAACGTATGGTTAGTTGTAAGCTAATATGGCTTCTCGAAAAAGGTGAACTGTTAGTCGATTGCCAAGCGGGTTATAGAAAACACAGATAAACAACCACTTGGTGCACCTGCAGGATACTGTCCTTAAAGCATTTTCGCGTAGACACCACGCAAAAGCCGTCTTTTTCGATGTAGATAAGTCGTTCGACATTACCTGGAGACACGGAGTAATACAAAACCTACACGAATGGGGTTTCAAACGTAGCTTACCACAACTTATATCATCTTTTCTCAAGGAACGGCGTATACGAGTTTGTATAGGTAACACTTTTTCTACTTTGAGAACTCTAGAGAATGAGATACCGCAGGTGATAACTTTATTTGCCATTACAATAAATTCTTTGACATTCGCTCTTTCACCTGATATCAATAAATACATGTACGTGGACGACTTAGATATACTTTTTTCTGCTGCTACAATGGGTGGAATGAATAGGAAACTGCAATAGGCGATTGTCTGTATATGTTTGAACGCAGACACCGTAGGATTCAAAGTATCACCTGAGAAACTAAAGCTAAAGAAACCGTATTATGGCCCACTTCTAATTCTGAAAAATAAGAATATCTTATGCAAAAGCAGTTCCATGTTCTTAGGTCTCATTCTAGACTTGGAAGAATCATATTGTCCTTTGAGGGTTTACAAACTAGTAATACTATCTAAAATTGACTATGGATGTGAAGCGTATTCATCTGCCTTACCAAGTGTGTTAAAACCCCGGCAAACTATACAAAACTTCGCCATCAGGTACTCAAAGGTGGATTTTATACAAGCCCGAGCGAAAGCTTATCGTGCGAATCTGGCACACTTCCTATATCGATTCACCGTAAGTTCAGACTTTTAGCACATGAGAGTAAAGTAAAAGCCCAAAGAAGTCACCCTAACCACAGCATCCTATTCTCTAAAGATAACATTCCGGAAACTTGACAAATATTGCATAAACCAACATGGTATCACATAATGAATTCATTACAACTACCCATCAAAGTCTATCACATATGCTACCGATAGGACCTATGGAAATTCAACCAGAACTAGTACCCCTTATAAACATACTTACTGATCTATCCAGGCACAAAAACACAGCACATTACCAACATACTTTAACAAATTTAAAGAAATACTCCACAGATATTCTGATTACGTGATATTATATTCAGACGAATCTAAACCTAACGCAGATGTAGGAGGTTCATTCTGCACAAAAGACGACATCCACACATGGTCCATGCCAAAATTCACATCTGTATATACAGCCGAGCTTTATGCCATTTGGCAGGCATTACGTTACTACAAGATTCTGCCTGAAACGAATAAGTTTATGAATGTCACCGGTTCCTACAGCTCTCTGATAGGTCTTCAAGACCTTTACATTAGCTCACACGATATTGTCAACCATCAAATACCTTACCAACTTAGGTTATACAATACTATTCATATAGGTTCCAAGTCACATCAACATTGAAGGCAATGAAAGAGCGAACACATCAGCGCTGCTGAAAAAGGACATAACGACGCAGTAGGAAAGGTTAGCATCGCTAATAACACAAACGTAGCTGCGCGCCTACGAAACAAACTGAAATTGGTTTGGCAACACACTGGACAAGACCAGCAGTCGATTAAGATGCATTCAGCCCACTACAGAGAAATGGAAAGCGCCATCGGCTCTCTCTAGGAAAGAACTAATTACCCTCCACAGAATAAGAATCGGACATCACTGATCCACAAACATCCACTTACTAATCATTATTTAATCTGCCACTACCCGAGATATATTGCCATGCGTAACCTACACTCCATATCAGAAATGCTAAATAACAACCTAAAAAACGGCGTAACCGTACGAAATATGATACAATATCTAAAATCAATAGATATCTATGATAAGATATAATCGTAGCACACACTGAAAATACGCTAAAGGCCAAAGCAGTTGAAGCGCTATACCTATAAAAATATACAAGAATAATAATAATAATAAAAAAACATTACCTATATTACTAAAAACCATTCCATTTTTTTATGTATGTACATATTCCTAAAATAAACTGTCTAGCTATATAACAATAATATTGATAACTTTTTTAGCAAAATTGCCAACTCTTTCTTTAGAAAACGATTTTAGTAAAACAGAGATTATATCTTAATCAATTTAAGGAAAGTGATGAATACTCATAAAGAACATGTTTTATTTCTAATTGCAGATTCATGTTTTACATACAAAGTAAGTACTGTAGCTCCATCAGACATTGATACAACTTTTATTTAATCGATAACCAAGTAAAGGTACGAAGATCCTACTTCCTATTCCCAGTTGAATTACCTTTTTTTTAATATTACGATTACATGATCAGTAAGAGATTCATGAATATTTACTATTAGTGCAAAATCTAAACATATCAGATAATTTCTTAATTCAATATAAATGTAACATTACATTAAGCAAGGCTGAGAGTTATTTTATTACGCGAACACGGGTACGATGTTTTAGTACACAAATTCACACTTCGAAATGAAACATAGATGAAGTAAATGTACGTAAAATCAAATATCGCATGTAATATAAAAAGAAAGATAAAATTTCCTTCGCGATGTTTGCAATTCCCTAGAACATCAATCTCAAGCCGTATAGAAATTAACTTTAAGATTAACACTATTTTTTTTCTCATTGGATACATCCATCAATTATTGATAGACATTGTTGATTCAATTTATACATACCAGATAGAAGTCGGGTGTAATAAATTAATAGTTAAAAATTAGTAGTTTTTTTCTACTTTTCGTTTAGAATAAGTTCATTAAAGCACCCAAATGACGTAATTTGAGTGCTGTAATAACAAGGTCGCGTGCGAGAATATAATAGTAAAATTTATTGTATTGATGTTGATAGCACTGCGCTGTCATACTTCAGTCAAACACTTAACCTCTCAAAAAGCAAAACAACATTCAACGACAAATGTAAAGAAAATTGACGTTTCAAATTTAATTGATTTCACAGCCACTTAAAATAATGGCGTCATACCAACCACCATAAAATTCCCTAGATTTCAAATTTTAATTTATTTATTAATGGTATAAAATGGCAAAATTCGTGCTGGAATATATGCCTTCTGCAACTCGTATTTTAATGTACTACCGAGTGTCCCAATAAAATGTATACACTCTGTAACAGTTCATAACAACCACACTTTTTTTTTTCAGTTGTGACTGCTTAAAATAATGGCTGGAGTCAGACTAAACTTTGAGGAAAGAAAATTCATTCTAAAGTGCTACTGGAAGACTGAGAACGTAAGTGAAGTGCAAAGACGGTTTAGGATGGAGTTTCAACGAGATGCACCAACGAGACGCACAATTACTCGTTTGCGAGATAAGTTTGAGGAAGAAGGAACTGTTAAGGATGTCCATAAGAACCATTCCGAAAGACCACGATCATCCACCAGCCCCACAAGAGAAGGAGAAGTCATTCAGAGATTTCAGCAATCACCTAGAAAATCTGTCCGGCAAGCGGCTCGTGAGACAGGAGTTTCAAAATCGAGCGTCCATCGCATTTTGAAGCGTGCCAAATGGAGAAGTTTTATTTCTAGATTAGTGCACGCTCTCAATGAAGATGATTATGACCACAGAATCCAACTTTGTGAGTGGTACCAAGGAAAATGTGCAGAGGAGAAGAGTGCCCTCCAGGCTAACCAGATTTGACCCCCATGCATTTTTTCTGTGGGGGAATGTTAAACACAATGTTTATACCACAAAACCAGCTACAATCGATGAGTTGAGAGCAGCTATTGAAAGAGAATGTGCCGAAATACCGATTGAAATGATTAGGAACGTTCTGGATTCAATCAATCAGCGTTATCAGCTGTGCATGGACCACAATGGCCAACAATTTGAACATTTTCGATAAGTGACTAGTTTCTACATTTGTTAACATTATTTTCATTTTTGAAAGTGTTCTGTATTATAATAATTGTTAGTGTTATAGTCATTTAAAGAGTGTATACATTTTATTGGGACGCTCGGTATTATGTAAATCCGATCGTTAATTGACACAAAATGCAGCAGGCAGGGAAACAAAAAAAAATTGATATAACACGATATAATTGATATAACTCAATATAATTCCACAATGTCTATTATATGATTATTTAGTTCTCTACGCGTTTCAATACAGCATAATCATTATCAAGAGAAAATATATAAGTAAAATAACACAAGTAGTTATGGTAACAAATCATTAAAGTAAAAGAGCAAACTTGATGTAAATTATAATTCTATATTTAAAATATCAGTTAAAGGTAAGTCTATCAAATCAACCTGTTGGTTCATTACAGGTACTTTATGTTTATAAATTTGGAATGCTTCCAACACATCTAATGTGTTCTTTGTATCTATTATCAAAGTTCCTAAGTGGTTGTTCAATATAAACAGAATTACAGAATTTGCAGTTCAATTTATAAATACCCGACTGCAAAGTGTCGTTAGTTAAATCTTTGACATTAAATAAACATTAAGAACATTGGTATTAGTTTTGAAAGCTACTTTGTACTTCTTGATCTTTTGTAATATGTGAGCTACTTTTCCTGATATTTTTCGAAAATATGAAATTGATAAGTACTTCTTATCTGTCGGTTCTGTGTTAACTGTATAAATGTTTTTGATAGAAAATTTGTACTCTTATTGTTTAACTAAAGTGTCGATTATATTTGAAGTTATTGATATTAATTAAAAACTCATCAATGAAATCTGATCTATCAAAACATGCTAAAATATCATTAACACAACAAAACTAATATACAATCTTATCAGAAGCATTTCTTTAAAAAATTTGATCTTCTAAATTATCCATAAAAATATTAGCTAAAATGGGCAAAACTGGACTACTCATAGGTAAACCTTTTTTTTTATAAATCTTATTACCGAATGTGAAATAATTTTGATTAACACAGAGATCAAATAATTGAATTAACTCCATTCTAGTAACTAATTCAACATTATTATTAAATAAAAGATTATTTAATAAAGTACATATTCTTGAGGGGGTGTTATAGAAAACAACATCAAAACTTACAAACATTTATGTAATGGTAATTTTATGTAACCAAAAAGACAAATTAGATCAACATAAACAAAAATAAATAATTACACAGAGTGGGGCAGGAGGAACGGACCAAACACCAAGAGTGTATTACACACGTAAAATAATGTATAAAAAACTTAAATGTTGCTATCCGATTTTTATTTGTTTTCAAGTTATAGCGTAATTAAAAATAAGCAAAATTTCATACATTAACGTTTTGGTAATCATAGCGTTCTTATAATAAATGTTCAAAAATACCGTCATTCGCCTATAAACATTTTTTGCTGCGTCTACGAAGGGCGCCTGTTACTTTCCTGCTTTGTTTAAGATCGGCTGCAACATTTCTAATACGTCGAATCAGTGCATCCCGAGTGTCCACTTTCACTTTGTACACTTCATCTTTGAACCAGCCCCATAAATAATAATCTAAGACTGTGAGGTCTGGAGATCTTGGAGGCCAACTAATAGGACAACCGCGACCAATTCAATGCCCTAGAAACCTTTCGTCCAAATGTTGTTTAACCTGACGAGCGAAATGTGCAGAAGCTCCATCTTGTCGGTAGTACATTTGCATTCTAATGTTTAAAAGAACATCCTCTAGTCTAATTCATTTAGTAAAAAATTTAAGCAGTCTCTTAGGAGGCGATTCTCCAAAATGAAAGAGCCAATTAAATAATCATCAACCATACCACACCACATGTTTACCGAAAACTTATGTTGAAAATTACTTTCGACTGTTGCGTGGGGATTTTCGTCCGACCATACATGACAGTTGAGAGTATTATTAATGCCGTCACGGGTGAATGTTGCTTCATCTGTAATCAATTACATATTCTTATGGTTCAAATTTGTGACCAATTAGTTTCTCTATTGGGAATAATCTGGTTCAAGTAATTAAAAATAAACCAAAGCCTGTACTGACAACCTAAATTCCGTACATATAAACACAAAAACTTAAAAACAAGCAAACTAGTGAGATATTATAGCTAACTAGCTGCGATAAACTTGCCTTAGTTATATTGTTCCATCAAATTATTATTTAAACACAAGTACTTAAAATGCTGTAAAGAATCTTTTGCTCTGCCAATTCGGATCCTGTCACGAGCTAGTTTCTCTAAATCATATTTTTAAATAGCCCCAGAGGAAGTAATCTAAAGGGGTTAAATCTGGACTTCTTGCTGGCCACCTAAGTGGTCCCCATTTATCAGGAAATTCGCCGTTAAGGTATTCACTTATTATCGCAGCATTATGAGGAGGAGCTCCGTCCATTTGCCATCAGAGAGTCCATCTTTCGTTTAGCGGAACATCATCCAAAAGGTCTGATATTTCGGTGTGTTTAGAAATGTGTTTAGGTAGCGTTGAGGACGTATAAGGATTAACACTTCGTAACATAATTGGCCCCATAAGCCTATTCCTTCCAGATTTCCTATACCGACAGCATTAAGAGGACCGGTGGCCTTGTCCTCGGAGTCCATTTTGCCGTGTTAATTCGTGGATTTTCAAAAGGACCAGTAGTGCTCGTTAATTAGCGATTAAACATTGGACCATTAGTGGAAATAATTGGCACTCTATCCGTCCAAATTCATTTCGATTGAGAAGGAGTTGCGACTTTTCCAGCATTTTGGTATTAAGTCGTGGTTTCAAGGAATCCAACCGTCTCGTATTACGTCACATCCAGTGCCGAAGAGTTTGACTAATCGTGTAATTAAATGGTTTATTGACGGTGTTGCGATTTAACACTCGCCATATTGTCGTATTATGGCACTTCAATCAACGTTTGCTCTATTTCTCTGGTAGATGTTCGAAGGAATTTGCTTGTAACCTAAGATGGTTTATAACGGTAAAGTTGCATTAACTCTCCAAACAAATGTCGTTTGGCACTTCAATAGTTTGCTCTATTTCTCTGGTAGATGTTGAAGGATTTCTTGAACCTAAGATGGATAACATAAAGTCATAACTCTCCAAAATATGTACTGCTGAATGTCAAGTGAGTTTCTTCTTCGGAAATCTCTGTCTAGTCTGCTACCATATGCATTTCGAGGTTTCTGAAAACATCCAAATTCTCGCAAATTTTGGTCTAATTTTAAAAATATCTCTGGTTTGGTTGCTGCCTCCGGATATTCCTCTAAATATCTTTGTTCTGCTCTGACACTATTTCTATTGCAGCTATAAAATATCCTTATCATGTCTCGTTTTCTGAATTTGAAAACATTCTAAAGAAACTTACAAATTTTAAAGCACTAACACGAAGGATCTTGCAGTTATTACCCTTTTTACAATTAGAAAATGACATGACAAAAGCCAACTCCTGAGTTTTGTTTGATTCATAGGTATCGTGATAATGTAATATTTAGTTTTTAATTTAAGAGTATTTTAGTTCGCAGTCGATCAAACCATGAAGTGTTATATATTGCTAAAATCAGCATAACATTCTCCATCCAACGCTATAAAAATATGTCTTAACCCCGATAAGAAAAAATAAACCTGATGAAGGTTCAGAATAAACAAAACGTCGCATAATATTTTTTTAATACCGTATTAGTATTGTGCGTAAAAAGTTGCCTTAATAATGTTTAATCGAGTTTTGAAAATTCCTAATAATAAGGTGGCCAAACGCGAAAAACGAAAATCGAAATTTTTTGTTTTTTGAGCATAAAACCAAACCCATTCGAGTTAGCTCAAATTTCTTTTCAGATTATTACTCGGCATCGAATTTAGCAAAAGTGCCGAATTTAAACCTATATCCTATCTCTTATAATAAGCGAGATCCCCATGCTTGCCCTCGAATTTGGGACAGCCTGTACATATTCCTAAAATAAACTGTCTAGCTATATAACAATAATATTGATAACTTTTTTGGCAAAATTGTCAACTCTTTCTTTAGAAAACGATTTTAGTAAAACAGATTACATCTTAATCAATTTAAGGAAAGTGATGAATACTCATAAAGAACATGTTTTATTTCTAATTGCAGATTCATGTTTTACATACAAAGTAAGTACTGTAGCTCCATCAGGCATTGATACAACTTCTTATATTTAATCGATTTAAATCCAAGTAAAGGTGCAACGAAAAGAAATCCAATTTACTTCCTATTCACCAGCTGAATTACCAATTTTTTTAATATTACGATTACATGATCAGTAAGAAATTCATGAATATTTACTATTAGTGCAAAATCTAAAACATATCCCATGACTAATTTGGCCTTAATTCAATATAAATGTAACATTAAATTAATGCAATTTTGGCAAATGAGAGTTATTTTATTACGGGAACACGGGTACGATGTTTTCGTACACAAATTACACTACATTCAGAAATGAAACATAGATGAAGTAAATGTTTATTCATAAAATCAAATATCGCATGTAATGTAAAAGAAAGATAAAATTTCCTTCGCGATGTTTGCAATTCCCTAGTAACATCAATCTCAAGCCGTAATAGAAATCTAACTTCTAAGATTAACACTATTTTTTTTCTCATTGGATACATCCATCAAATTATTGATAGTACATTGTTGATTCAATTTATACGTACCAGATAGTTTAAGTCAGTGTAATAAATTAATAGTTAAAATTAGTAGTTTTTCTACTTTTCGTTTAGAAGGTAAGTTCATTAAAGCACCTCAAATGAACGTAATTTGAGTGCTGTAATAACAAGGTCAATTGCGAGAATATAATAGAATAAAATTTATTGTATTGATGTTGATACACTAGCGCTGTCATACTTCAGTCAAACATTTTTCTTGAACCTCTCAAAATGCAAAACATTATCATTCAACGACAAAATGTAAAATAGTAAAATTGACGTTTCAAATTTAATTGATATTCACAAGCCACTTAAAATAATTGGCGTCATAAGCCGAACCACTATAAAATTCTAGATTTCAAATTTTAATTTATTTATTAATAGCTATAAAATGGCAAAAATTCAGACAATTAAGAATATATGCCTTCTGCAACTCGTATTTTAATGTACTATTATGTATATCCGATCGGTAATTGACACAAAATGCAGCAGGCAGGGAAACAAAAAAAATTGATATAACACGAGGTTTGATCAAATAATACAGTGGATGAAGGAATAAAACAACATTTATCTCAGAGATTACAAATAAAGATGAATCTCCGTCAAAGTATTTCCTTTGGCTTGACACACACTTATTCCTACGCTACTGTGAGATCTTCAACCTCTTTTCCAGCTACACGCCCATAAAACTGCACATTTCAGTACAATAAAAAACCTGCGTAAATATTAAGTGGTCTTTTGTTGCTAATTAGGTTCTCTATTTCAGATTTTATTGCTCATGCTGTTTTCGAAAAACTAAGGGCCGTGTGGACTTAAAATTTAAATTCAGCGCAGCCACACGAAGAAAATCGAATGAACAAAAAGCAATTGCGAAATCTTGTAGTTACTTAGATGCTAATCTCGGATTTTGTTGTAGTGGTCAAATTAAAAATAACGGTTGGGAAATATAAACTCTACGCAGCCATACGAAAAAAAAAATTAAATAAACAAAAATCAATTAAATTTATATTCTTTAACCTTACTTCATGGAATTTCATATGTAATAGCACTAATGTTTTAAACTCAACATAATTCCACAATGTCTATTATTTTTATTTTTTTTTTTTATGATTGTGGACCTGAACAGGCTAAATAAGGCCTATTATATGATTATTTAGTTCTCTACGCGTTTCAATACAGCATAATCATTATCAAGAGAAAATATATAAGTAAAATAACACACAAGTAGTTATGGTAACAAATCATTAAAGAAAAAGAGCAAACTTGATGTAAATTATAATTCTATATTTAAAATATCAGTCAAAGGTAAGTCTATCAAATCAACCTGTTGGTTCATTACAGGTACTTTATGTTTATAAATTTGGAATGCTTCCTACACATCTAATGTGTTCTTTGTATCTATTATCAAAGTTCCTAAGTGGTTGTTCAATATAAACAGAATTACAGAATTTGCAGTTCAATTTATAAATACCCGACTGCAAAATGTCGTTAGTTGAATCTTTGACATTAAATAAACATTAAGAACATTGGTATTAGTTTTGAAAGCTACTTTGTACTTCTTGATCTTTTGTAATATGTGAGCTACTTGTCCTGATATTTTTCGAAAATATGAAATTGATAGGTACTTGTTATCTGCCGGTTCTGTGTTAACTGTATAAATGTTTTTGATAGAAAATTTGTACTCTTGTTTTTTAACTAAAGTGTCGATTATATTTGAAGTTGTTGATATATTAATTAAAAACTCATCAATGAAATCTGATCTATCAAAACATGCTAAAATATCATTAACACAACAAAACTAATATACAATCTTATCAGAAGCATTTCTTTAAAAAATTTGATCTTCTAAATTATCCATAAAAATATTAGCTAAAATGGGCAAAACTGGACTACTCATAGGTAAACCATTTTTTTTTTTGTATAAATCTTATTACCGAATGTGAAATAATTTTGATTAACACAGAGATCAAATAATTGAATTAACTTCATTCTAGTAACTAATTCAACATTATTATTAAATAAAAGATTATTTAATAAAGTACATATTCTTGAGGGGGTGTTATAGAAAACAACATCAAAACTTACAAACATTTATGTAATGGTAATTTTATGTAACAAAAAAGACAAATTAGATCAACATAAACAAAAATAAATAATTACACAGAGTGGGGCAGAAGGAACGGACCAAACACCAAGAGTGTATTGCACACGTAAAATAGTGTATAAAAAACTTAAATGTTGCTATCCGATTTTTATTTGTTTTCAAGTTATAGCGTAATTAAAAATAAGCAAAATTTCATACAGTAACGTTTTGGTAATCATAGCGTTCTTATAATAAATGTTCAAAATTACAGTCATTCGCCTCTAAACATTTTTTGCTGCGTCTACGAAGGGCGCCTGTTACTTTCCTGCTTTGTTTAAGATCGGCTGCAACATTTCTAATACGTCGAATTGGTGCATCCCAAGTGTCCACTTTCACTTTGTACACTTCATCTTTGAACCAGCCCCATAAACAATAATCTAAGACTGTGAGGTCTGGAGATCTTGGAGGCCAACTAATAGGACAACCGCGACCAATCCAATGCCCTAGAAACCTTTCGTCCAAATGTTGTTTAACCTGACAAGCGAAATGTGCAGAAGCTCCATCTTGTCGGTAGTACATTTGTATTCTAATGTTTAAAAGAACATCCTCTAGTCTAATTCATTTTGTAAAAAATTCAAGCAGTCTCTTAGGAGGCGATCCTCCAAAATGAAAGAGCCAATTAAATAACCATCAACCATACCACACCACACGTTTACCGAAAACTTATGTTGAAAATTACTTTCGACTGTTGCGTGGGGATCTTCGTCCGACCATACATGACAGTTGAGAGTATTATTAATTCCGTCACGGGTGAATGTTGCTTCATCTGTAATCAATTGCATATTCTTATGGTTCAAATTTGTGACCAATTAGTTTCTCTATTGGGAATAATCTGGTTCAAGTAATTAAAAATAAACCAAAGCATGTACTGACAAACCTGAATTCCGTACATATAAACACAAAAACTTAAAAACAAGCAAACTAGTGAGATATCATAGCTAACTAGCTGCGATAAACTTGCCTTAGTTGTATGGTTCCATCAAATTATTATTTAAACACAAGTACTTAAAATAATGTAAAGAATCTTTTGCTCTGCCAATTCGGATCCTGTCACGAGCTAGTTTCTCTAAACGCATAGTTTCGAATATGTTGCATATTGCTATTGCAAAAAACACACTCCAAAACTGGGAGTATTCGCTCACAAGCTCGGCATATCTCAAAGAAAGTTTACTCATCTCTCTCTCTCTCTCTCTCTCTCTCTATTATATATATATATATATATATATATATATATATATATATATATATATATATATATATATTACAATTTATATATACTAACCTATTTAGTAGTTGCGCAGCAGCTTATTGTGCATGTTGCACGGTAACCTATCGCACAGGTGTGTTATGCCTAACCTCTTCGCGCGTTATTGGCATATATATCATTTCCATTTCTTGCCTTTTCCCACTTTTGTATGTTTTCTCATTTGATTTCCTGATCTTCGATCTAGGAATGTTCGGCAATTCTGGATCTTTCCTTTTCGTTTTCGTGGATTTTTGTGTTCTAACTTTGAATGGTCTACTGCCATTTCCTATGTTTGATCTGCCGCATTCGCATGGTAGATTGTATACACAAATTTTGGAACTATTGTCTTCATTGCGTTGTTTGGTTTTGATAAGTTTCTCGTATGATATATATATATATATATATATATATATATATATATATATATATATATATATATATATATATATATATATATATATATATATATATTATATATACAGGGTTTTACACTTAAAACTCCGCACGCCAATATCTCGAAAAAGAATAGAAATATTTAATTTCTGTAAAAAGTAATCAATGTATGGGGTCAAGTAGATATTTTTCAAAGTTTAAAAAATTCGACGCCCACTAAGAGCTAAGCGTCGCGACGCGTCGAAAATATAAATCGATTGCATTGACTTTGAAATTATGCGCATGCGAAAGAACATGTTATTTATAAACTTTTCTATTATTTACTCGAACTTATTTATTTTACTCATTTCTGAGTTAAACTAATAAACAAAATTATTATTGCAATTAACTACATGATAAAACAGATTAAAAATGTTGTTCAAAAGTATGTCCATCTATTTTATTTCATTTTACTTATTTCTGAGTTATGCCGGTTAATAGTAAACGTTTCTTGATTGACAAAAAATGCGATTACGAATGATTTTTATAAGAATGCCATGAATAATCAGTTACTGTGGCAACCATTGTTATCGCAATTTTTTTAAGTGCAATTACAAGTGACAGATGTTGCTATTGCTGTGTCAAAGATATTATCACATTTTGTCATAAGAAATATTCAAATTTGTTCGGTTTAAACAAAATTAACAATAATTATATGAAAATGGCTCACTTTAGCAATGAGGAAAAAGTAGACATGTTACTGGTGTTTGGAGAATGCAGGTCCAATTGTAGAGAAGCAAAAAGAGTTTACGCACAGCGTTATCTGCATAGAAGGGTCCCCGATGCAAAAACTTTTCCAAGTTTATGTAATAACTTAAGAGAATATGGCAGCTTCGTAAAACCTAAGAGAAATAGAAAAAAGACGACTACAAATGATCAAAATACTGCTGCTGTAATTCAGCAGTTTGATAATAACCCCAAGATATCCCTATCAAAAATAACAGAAGATACCGGTGTTTCCATAAGTTCATCGTGGAGAATTCTAGATAGAAACTCTTTTCGCCCTTACAAAACTAAACTAGTGCATAAATTAGAACCAGGTGATCGCGCTAGAATAATGAATTTCTTAGCAAGATTTGCCGATTTGTATAGCCAAGATGCAAATTTTCTCTTGAAAATTCTATGGAGCAACGAAAGTCGATTCTATAATAATGGAATCATGAACAGACACAACTTTCGTTTTTGGTCCGAAAACCATCCTCGTTGGATTACAGAAAGAGGTAATCAGCGAATTTTTGGCATCAATGTTTGGTGCGGCATATTAAACGGATTCCTTATTGGACCTCACTTTTACGAAGGCACTTTAAATGCAGACCGCTATTTAAGATTTCTTCAAACTACACTTCCGGAACTGTTAGAAGAAGTGCCCTTTGAGACTAGAATGAATATGTGGCTACAGCAGGATGGAGCGCCTGCACATAATGCCGAAATTGTAACGAGGTATTTAGACAGAGAATATCCCAATAGATGGTTAGGTACTAATGGACCGATAAGGTGGCCGGCGAGGTCCCCGGACATTACACCACCCGATTATTTTCTTTGGGGTCACCTAAAGGACGTTGTCTATGAAGAACCTATCGAAGATATGGCTGATCTTATTAACAAAATTATTGCAGCATGTGCTGCTATGACAAGAAGGACGCTCCTACAAGTGACCCAAGCTCATCTGTTGAAAGTGTTTGATAGTTGTATTCGA
Source organism: Vesta saturnalis (assembly GCA_036346205.1). Taxonomy (NCBI): domain Eukaryota; kingdom Metazoa; phylum Arthropoda; class Insecta; order Coleoptera; family Lampyridae; genus Vesta; species Vesta saturnalis. The sequence goes on from JARFJB010001710.1 coordinate 1,243,257, forward strand.
GCAGATGGACATAATTTTGGAAAAAAATTTTAATTTGATTTATCATGTAGTTAATTGCAATAATAATTTTGTTTATAGGTTTAACTAAGAAATGAATAAAATAAATAAGTTCGAGTAAATAACAAAAAAGTTTATAAATAACATGTTCTTTCGCATGAGCATAATTTCAAAGTCAATGCAATCGATTTATATTTTCGACGCGTCGCGACGCTTAGCTCTTAGTAGGCACCGAATTTGTTAAACTTTCAAAAATATCTACTTGACCCCATACATTGATTACTTTTTACAGAAATTAAATATTTCTATTAGTTTTCGAAATATTGGCATGCGGAATTTTAAGTGAAAACCCTGTATATATATATATATATATATATATATATATATATATATATATATATATATATATAGAAAATATCACCATGACACTTAAATAAATCCACAAAATCGCTTAGGAGAATACTCATCAAAACCAAACCACGAAATAAAGACCAGAAATTGAAAAATTGTGTATACAACCTACCATGCGAATGCGGCCGATCATACATAGAAGAAAGCGGTAGACCACTCAAAATTTAGAGCACAGGAACATAGGAATAGGCAAAGACAAAACAGCAAGGTCCAGAATCGCCGAACATGTCTGCAGCGAAGACTACCAAATCTAAATCACGAGAATACAACTAACCAATATCTCAAAGAAGTCACTACATAGCAATGGCAGGAAATTCGATAAGCCAAGCTAGTACAGAAATGGAACCCATACTCGTAATTATGCCCGAAAAGCTTAGGCGCAACACACCTGCGCAAAAAGTTACTGCGCAACATAAGTAATAAACCACTATGCATCCACCAAAAAGTTTAATACAGTATGCCCGAAACTGGAAAGGACAACAGAACGCACATACTGCTCATAATTTGATTACAAGTATTATGGTTGAGACGTAAACATTTTCAAACAAACTTTTCACGTAGCATATTCGGATTTGATATACATCGTTTCGATTTCCTAAGAACATGTTCAGGTTCCGTTTTCAACGATATAAAACACGTATGTAACATATTTTGAGAAACAGAATAACAATCATTTTTAATTTTTGAAGATGTTTTCCAATTTGAATTCTATTAAATCTTCTCTTTTGATGCTGCGGTCAACCGTTAACATATTACGTAAAGCAAAACCTCCAACGAGTAATTTATCCTTTCATCAGCGCCGTGCTTTATTAGATCTTAAACGAAAATATAATTATATCACAATCAGATAAAGATAATGCAACTGGTATATTAAATATGAACGACTATAACATTAAAGCAGAACAACTGTTGGAATCGCAGATTTATCGTGAACTACCGATCTACAAAAAGTTTATTTTGGAAACTAAAGAACTTACTAAATTATCTTCTATTTCCGAAGAAATAAAAAAGACATTAACTCTGAAGCTCTTCCACCAAAAAACTATACGGTCTAACAAAAATCGATAAACCTAATGTTCCGATATGCAAGTGCAAGAAAGACTTGATAATTTTAAATACATTGCGAAAAATAGCCAATAAATGTCATCTTTGTTAAGATCATGAAGCAAATCAGTTTGAACATTTCTTGTGGATGATTTTTCTTCTTCTTGTGAATTAAATGCGATAAAATTACAGATAATTTTAGATAAGTGTTTGGCATAAAAATGCAGGAATTTATTTTTATTGTTATTTTAAGTAATTATTCAATATTTTTAGATGGACTTTTGATAGGCTAAACGTAAAAATATCGCAATTTTTGTCTTACTATTTTTATAATAGAAAGCAAACAAAAATAATAAAAAACATTTCCAGGTCCGCATTTAACTCTTTTAACTTGATGATGTTATCTAGGAGCCGAAACGTCAGAGTGCAAATCTGGCGATGCCACGTCGATCCTCTAAAAAAAGTGTCTTAAGAATGCGTTTACAGAATGTAAATATCTTTTATAATAAGATATGACAACCTCGCCAAATTGGACAATTTTAATTTCGTCCTGTATCTTTAAAACTAAAAACTGTTTCAACCCGTTCTATTTACAACAAACAATAAGCAACACATTTGAAACTTACATATTTTTGGAGCAACAATACTCGTGAGAGACAGTACCCGAATCGAGCTAGCAACAAATTCTGCAATCATACCTTACTTTTGAGCCCGCATTAGAAAAACTACTCTCTAGCCTTTGTTTTCTGCAATGTTTGTGAGACGCGTTGGTGGCAAAGCAACAATATAAGTTGTTTAAGTTTCTAGAGTTCATGTAGTTATATTTTTTCAGTAATAAATGTTTGTCGTGATGGAACTACGCAATTGGGGCAAGTTTATAGCAACTAATTACTAAATAAGCTGTATGTCACGTTTGTTTTTTCATTTTTTTTTGTTTGGGTATGCTGAGTTTAGGTTCAAATTACTAGAGTCACTAGTTGATTTTTAATGGATTTGAGCGACAATATCCGATATAGACAACTAACTAGCTTCAAATTTGTACTATAAGAATATGTAATTGATGTCTGTTTATTCTATTTTTTTCATATGGACGTGCTGAGTTTAGGTTTCAGTCAGCACAGGCATTGGTTTTTCAGAAACGGCTAGTGCAATAAAAATTGCATTAGAGCAACTAATTCGCAACAAAAGGCTCATTAAATATATAAGTAGATTTTTGTATTGTGCTAAAATGGCTGTGTCGGCTTTACAAACCATCATAAATACATTAACATCAAAGCAATATCTCTCTAAATCCTATTCTAGATACTATCCATTTCGAAATGGTGATGTGTTAAATTAACTCCCTATAATTACAAAGTGAAATCTCATCTAAATGGTCATAATCCTGTCAGAAAACCCGCTATTATTCATACTAAAGTCTGTTTTATTTTACAACAGTCCCATCAATCTATTTGATATTGAAGAGAGTATTTAATATAAGTGTAAAAACAATCTTTTTTTTATTAAATTATATTGCCCTTATATTTGATGCACGCTTGTTGAACACAATTGTATATTGAGTATTTTAACATTGAAGAACTTCATTAATATGTAATGACAGTGACCACTGAAATATAAATAATATCTTTTTTTCAGACTGTGGCACATTTGAAGGCATTACAAGTTTCTTGGATTATAGCCTTAAAACATACCTTTAAATTTTTGTTTAATTTGAACGTTATAATGATCATATTGTACAACTTTATAATAACAATTAGGATTTTGTACCACAAAATGGGATCATATGGTGCGCTGTAGTTGCAACATGGGCTATCCTAATGCAATATTTAGGTTATATATTAGTAATATTTTTAATATTTTAACTCTGCTCACACGATACCACAACAACGTTCATTGTAACTTGTTTTTTTAGTATACTGTGATTTAAGAGTTATTAAAACATGATGTTAAATATGAAAATGTAAACTTTCACCATTAACACTCATAATAAAATTACTTATCTTTTTTGGGATTTTTTAATGTTTTAATGTTTCAAATTTGACAAAATTGTTTACTACATCTTTAACAATTTTTAACAAACATTACTACTGACGAAGATAACTGTAAGTGTTATCGAAACGTTTAGATTGTATAATTTAAAGTACACCATTAAAAAATCCCAAAAAAGATAAGTATTTTATTATGATGTTAAATGTTTACAATAATAAATGATAGCCATGTCCTCCAAAAAGGAGAGCGTTTCTTATCCAATATTGATAAAACAAATGAATATTGAATCTAAAGTTATTATAAGCTTCAAGTATTAAGGAGCAATGATTATTCTTTAATAATCGAAACATTCCTATTATATTTAATTGAAATTAAGAACGTTTTTTTTTGCTGGTTACAAAATAATGTATACTAGTGTGATATTTTATATCAATTGCATGACTAAAAGATTAAAAATTAGTTTCATAAGATGCGTTTTTATAGCACGAGTTCATGTTTAGAAAACGAGCCGCGACAAAACGTCTTATGAAATGAGTTTCTTATACTATTTTTTCTATGTTGCGTGTTTATGTTGAAAAAATTGGAAAAAAGTAAATTCGTTTGTCTCCTTGTATCTAAATTCGTAGCCACCGTTACAAGCGGCGACAAAAAATTATGACGTTACAATAGTGATCCGAGCCCTTTATTTGGTTATGCAGACAAACGGTGTAATACGATATAGTTTAACAATAATAATTGGGTATAAAATTGACACTGTATGAAGAAAAACGCAATATACTAAAAAAGGGCTTGCTACATCACCGTAGGGGTACCCTTCTCTATCAATTTGTAATTTGATTTCGCTTATTTTAGTCCACATTACAATTTGTGTAGTAAATTCTGTGCAATATACATAATAATTTGCCCTAAGTAAAACCCCTATATTGCGTTATTAACTATTGTGTATCATTCCTATTACGTATTCTCTAATTAAATTCTAATTTTCTAAATTGTGGGCGTAAATAACTTTTAACTCATCGTTGTGTATCTTTATTTTCTTATTGTTACATTGAGATTAACTTAATAAATTTCATAAAAAATATAAGACATCTAATGGTAGAATTAGGATTTAATATATAGATAACCGTTTTCCAAAACGATATTGAAATGAAAAACACGTGTTTCGGATTTCTCTGTTCAATTATTTTAACCAACCCAAGCTAATTGGAAAATAAACCAAGGCACTATTTGTATTGAATAATGGCTGCTGTATACCTATTTCAACGAGTTAAACCTCGAAATAAAGTTTTCATATCAACATATATGTTCAATGACATAAGTTAAATTGATTTAAATTTTTCTTGTAATACACATCAAACTTATATCCGGCATTGCTTTAGGATTTTGACTTTTACTTCTACATTTACTTTTCTGGACTTACCTTCACCATTTCTCTACTACTAATAATATCAACATTATGGTTGTTCGAAAAATAACCTCTGCGATTCTCGCTGAAATCACATGATCACCTTTTGTATGCATTTAGGATTACTTACTGTAAATGTAAACTCTATCATCTACACACTACCGATACACCTTTCACTTTTATATCTTTCATTGAAGACATCGAAACAGATTAGTCTACAATTACAATCATTTCACCTGGTTTCCGAAACAATCAATTTACGATAACGAATAATGTACACCAATCTATCGCCTGTTTGCACAAGTGAAATTATGGATCTATCGTATTGAACATAGTGATTTTAATTGAGCTATTTCATATCAGTTGAAAAGTTACCTACAATATTGAGAGTACATTAAGTGAATCAATTCTATGTATAAAATGTACTTACTTGTATATTCTCTAATTTATATACGTTTGTAACTTGTGTTAGTAACCGTTAACCATTGTTTATTTATTTGCTCTGTCAATCTACCTACATTGACAAAATATATCAGTAACCATTGTAGCGCTGATCTTACTGTCTCAACGTCAGTTAGAATTATGTATAAAAACCTTAATGTAAATTCTACTTTCTTTGTATTTATCAGTCATTTAGTATAGAGACTTTGTGCCACGAGCATTTACTTTTCTATATTATTAAATTTACATACAGACAGTTTCACATAAAGATCGGTTTGTTTAAGGTAAAAGTGCAAACATAGCACATACAACCCTTGAGCTCTACGGTCTAAGCTCCTTTTGGTTTTACCTATAATTCTTGCGTTGAGTAAACAATAACGTTTACAAATAACTAATCACTTTCATTCGCCACTGCTTTCTGCAGAATTAAAATTTCGGTAATCTAATGTTTTATGTCTGGCTTTCTAAATTAATATTCGAGGTAGAAACTTACAGTTTACATTGATTTGTTGGATAATACAATAATTTAAGTAACTTAAAATATGTTTTCTTTTTTTATATGTTTATTAAATAAACGAATTTTTAATTACCGAATTCTTAATTTCTTATTTTGATTTATCTGTCTTTCTATGTGGTAATTAAGATTTTCAGGGTTGTATTTTATAAATTTCATGGCGCCTACTATTACTATTAAAAAGGCTTAATATTACTAACGTATGTGCTAGTCTAGTGCAAATAACAAATCTTCGCTAGTTGCTGGGTTATACTTTCTATAGTGTGCTGGGTTAAAGCATCCGAGTCCCATTCGTTCTGCGGTATTGTAAAGGAGCCAGAGATAAACAAATATTGGCACCCGCTACAAATTGCATTAACCCACCGTTTCCTAATTTTATCATACTCTGGGAACAAAATTACTGAAAAATTTGCAGTTATTATTACAGTTACTTCAACTTGTAGGGCATATTTAAGAGTAATAACGCTACTATTAATGTTAATCGAGGAAAATATTAGTTTACTAACTTACCGAAACGCTCCTCAAATGTACCTACTACTTCTAGAAATGAGCGGTTTCACTGAAATGAAGAACAATATTAAAACAGTAATTCAAATTCAAAAGCATAACAAATAAATTTACACGTCGTATGCTGAACTGAATATTACTCAAACAAACAATTTTGAAAGAATTTCACGTTTTTTTAATATTGCTATTGTAGTTATTTTAACGTAAAACCCGGCCGTTTTATATCATAAGTATATGTATAAAAACAAGACAATCGGATTATACAAGAAATGGACCATAAAACTAATATTTGAGATTTGGCCTGTCTAAAGGGTGCGCCGGCAAAGCCTCATAAAAGTAAAGACCACTATTCAGAGGTCACACTGGTTTCATAATACTGGTATCAAGTCTTTTATTATAACGAGGGCTACGGTCAATTTTTGCACTTTTGAATATGGATTGGAAACAATCGCGTTTACTGTTTGAGTTCGGTTCAACTATATATTTTTAAAACTTTATAGTTCAGGATTACAAACGACCATAAATATATTAAATTAATGAATTTCGCTATAGTTAGAATAAAACAGCACTATATAACATCAATAAATAAATCGGTACTCCAATTAGGACAACATTAATGAAGGTTGTATTGTACACAGAAAAATGTGGACGGCACAATCTGAGATGATATTAACAACTTATTTATTTAGTTTAGAGAATGTATCTATTAACCTTGCACTAATTATGCATAATTTACTGCAAAGATAGATTATGATTATTTCGACATACCCCTAAGTCCCTAGATCTAGAGTTATTATTGCATTCAAATCTATAAAACAAGGCCCCTAAATTAATATGATTTCTCCAGCTGCTTTTTTTCACAAGCAGCTGGTGAAAACGCAGATGGTTACTGTAAATATAACAAAACGATACACATATTGAGCGCAACTAATTTTATTTACTTCAAATATAAATTAAAGTAAAACAATAATCGGCTGCAACGAAATTCTCTGACACTTGTACCAATTGTGAAAATTCAAAACCATCATTAAACTTTGTTTCTATTTATTTGTCAAACCGTTCGTTCCATTTAAGAATGTTGAAAAGAACCACAAAAATCATTGCTTTTTTAAAAAGTGCGCTTACGGAAGAATAGTTTATAGCGCAATTAATGGCGGAGAGAAAGCTCCTATGAGAGAAACTAAGTTTGCTAGTTTACGTTAAAGCAAACTGAAGTGATTTATTTTGTTCAAAAAGTGGTTTATACTTCTCCCAGCACTTTACTTCAGAAGATATTATTGCAACGACTTGATCTGTCTCTGTTGTCAGTCAATGTTTGTCCTAAGAAGGGCACTTTCCGTCTTTAACAGTTTTTGTGACTTCTCATTTCTCAAATCATGTGGGAGGACAATCGTTCTAAAATGTGGAAAATTTTCTTTCGAGATGTCTCACTTCAATTTTAAAATGTATTGCATCCTTTGGTATCATATCTATCAAATAGTGTATTAAAAAGAACTTTTTCTTTAATTTGACATTATGAAACTTAAACACCTTTGATAATAGCCAACATTGTAAAAGCAAAAACAATAATCTATGCAAAAAAAACGTTTCAAACTTCATGATAGACAGAGGTTAATAGACTGCTAACTTACAAAATTAAAAGAAATGGGATAATTTTAATTATAACTTTTTTAGGGTAACTATACCTCATTTTATACGTTCATGACGAAAACAGGCAACATTGTAAAAACAAAAAAAATAATCTGTCAGAATGACGTCTAAAACGTCATGTCAGATAGAGATTAATAGACATAAATACATACTAACTTAAAAAAAATTCCAAAGCCGCCCTCTTCCATAAGATATCAAAAATACAGATTAACCATTTTCATTCATATTTAATTATTTTTTAGACTTACCTTGCGTAAATCACTTTATTAAGAAAAGTTATGTAAAATTAAATTTTGTTTAAAGACATATCTACACCTTTTCTTATAAAATTAATTATTATTCACGTATTGAAAAAATTTGAACTAACACTTAAATTCTACCGTAAGATTTTTTTTACCGCTAAATTATGGGTCGAATCAAAAAATTGCATAGTATGTAATTAATGGATATATTTAAGATCTATATCTAGGTATTTTTATATCGTTGAAATATGCAGCTGTTTTAGAAATATTTGATAAAAATAAAAAACTGCCCCTAGTAAATCCCCCCACTCCGTCGCTGGATTTCTCCCAAAATCTAATCCGCTCTAAGTCAAATAAAAACCATCTTAAATACAAAATGTTAAGTAAGTAGGTGTTTTCGTTCTGGAGTTATCGTGGATACTAGCATACATCCACACATATAGACACACATCCAGTCATCATGGCCGATCTTATCGAAACTTGGCCAAAACTAAAATGAGATTGTTACAGTCCAAATACTCACTAGAGCACCCAGGCCATAAAGGCAATTTGTGCCACGACATAGCTTAGTGGTGTGGGGGGGTTCTTACTTAACGTTGTAAAAGGGCACTCGTCACAACTCTAAAATCATCAAAATCGGGTAAAATGTCAAAAAGGCGCCACCCGTTAAAATATTTATAGCGGGAAAACGTCATGAACAGATCTTAGATTGGTCTAACAGGAAACCAAATCGTTCACTCAAAAATAAGCTACCCTATTACTAAAATTCTACTCCAAAAATCTTTACACCAAGTTTACCTAAACTTCAATAAAATCCTAAGCTATATAAATATATATAAGCCGCAAAACGCGACAATAAAACTAAAACTCACTAAATATTTCGATAAATTTAGCGCTAAAATTATTAGCCCAAATACCAAAAAAATAACTGATCCAAACGGTAACCAATTCTATAATTTAAAACGGAAAATACGTCACACAAAGCTAAATAGACAAAATCGAACATTTACAAAATCCTCAAATTTAATAACCGGGGTTATAACTCCTAGGTTCGAAATATAATACACAACAATAAACAATTAGCTTACCTTTACAGCGGATCATATAACGACAATTGATCAGCTGGTCAGTCATCAAACTTAAACTACGTTATCTAAATGCATTACGTCACACCATAATGAATCTCATATCTCCTTTTAATTAATTACTTAAAACATTTATGTCCCTGAAGTTAGCCCCGCTATTTTTCGCAAATAAAAAATGAAAGTTGTGCTGCGTTGTGCTAGACTTGTGCTATTTGTGCTGAAAAAAAGTTTTTGAAAATTCGCAAAAATGACGATGTTATGAGCAAAAACATTTTTGCAAAAAAAGTTAGCCCCGCCATTTTTTCCAAATCAAAAAATTAAAGTTGTGCTACGTTGTGCTAGACTTGTGCTATTTGTGCTGAAAAAAAGTTTTTGAAAATTCGCAAAAATGACGATGTTATGAGCAAAAATCATTTTTGCAAAAAAAGTTAGCCCCGCCATTTTTTCCAAATCAAAAAATTAAAGTTGTGCTACGTTGTGCTAGACTTGTGCTATTTGTGCTGAAAAAAAGTTTTTGAAAATTCGCAAAAATGACGATGTTATGAGCAAAAATCATTTTTGCAAAAAAAGTTAGCCCCGCCATTTTTTCCAAATCAAAAAATGAAAGTTGTGCTACGTTGTGCTCGGTTTGTGCTGGTTGTGCTACGCATTTTATTTTTTTTTTTCGATAATTGCAATTTTATAAACAAATTAAAAATAGCGCTATGGTATTTTTGTAATTTTGCAATATTGAAATTTAACGGTTGTGCTGTTGTGCTATGCTTGTGCTGCACAGCACAACTTTATTTTTAAAAATATCGAAAATTAAAGATTTAATAATGGAAATAAAAATCGTGATTTGCCAACTTTACAATTTTTGCAATAATGAAAATCTAACATTTGTGGTGTGTTGTGCTATGCTTGTGCTGCACAGCACAACTTTATTTTTAAAAATATCGAAAATTAAAATTTTATGACGGAAATAATAATCGTGATTTGCAAACTTTTGCAATTTTGCAATAATGAAAATCTAACGATTGTGCTGTGTTAGCTATGTTTGTGCTGCACAGCACAACTTTTATTTTTTAAAATATTGAAAATTAATGATTTTATAATGGAAATAAAAATCGCGTGTTGGTAAAATCTGCAATGTTTGCAATATTTAAAATCTAATGATTGTGCTGCGCTGTGCTACGTTTGTGCTACATATCACAGCTTTCCTTTTTAATATCTCAGAAACTCCAATTTTATAGGAAAATGGTTTTTGATTTTTCATTTATTTATTTATTTTCAACATATCAAATGGTTTTATTACATAACTCCAGTGACATAGACAATTAATATCGAACCGAGAAAAGAGCGCGTCGGGAATACCTTAAAGAAAAATTTGGGGGGCTCTATAATTCACACATATGCGATTGTAATTAACAATTTGAAAATTGTTAATAACATTAAACTACTTGACCGAATTCATTTTTATCTTTTTTTTTGTTATATTTATTTATTTTGTTCTTTAACGGGACAATATCACAATGGACATTAAACTTTGCAATACGTTCCAATACGCAACATATGATATTAAATTAGGTGTGGTATTGTAAATAACAATAACAATTCTATACCGATACGTATGACTATAGAACTCAGGTATATTTCTCCCTCCCTTAAGTTCAGACCCATGTGAAAAATAGATAAGCACTGCTTAAAATTTTACATTGTGTTACCAAAAATTAATAATTTTTCTTTCAGTATCCAAATTTTCGTTGTCGCATGTCAATCGCAAAGCAGATTATATTTCATTAAAGTTTGTGATAATTCATTGTATTACAATCATAATTTTGTTCGTTGAAGTTTTTTTTAAAATAGTTTAATTTCGAATAAATATATAAAATATATTAGTTATATAACACATATAACTGTGCAATATTCTATAGTGCGCTAAGTTATTAAAATTGTACTAATTTAATTTAATAGTGAAAGGAGACAGTTTTTTAGATTTATATTATTATATTTATAATTTTATAATTCATTAGTATATAATAGTGAGTGATAAAACGGTGATTGGACAATATTTTGAAGCAGGTAGCACGTGTTTTGAAATCTCGAAAGAATCGGACATAAGAAAAAATTGAGTGGTGAGTAAAAATTATTCACTCATACATCTGCATTATTTCAATATAAACTGAAAAAAGTCGGAGAAAATTTAGAGAAATTAATATGCAATAATTGATATGTCATCACAGACTTACGTACAATAAATGGAAGTAATTTTTGAAAAAAATCTTGAAAATATTAATTTTATTCCGCAGGCGTAAAGATTATATTTTGCAAAAATTTTAAAATGGAGAAGCATTCAAAAATAGAAATTCTAATGAATTTATTAAAAACTAAAAAATATGAAGTAATTAACGATGACGGAACGGTTGTTGTTCCGAAATCCGAAGTATATTTGGAATTATCAAAAAGTATGGGAAATGATTTAAGCCCAAAACATATTTATACCATTTTGAAAATGAACAGATACGATGCCCACTCGGAGGCGTTGAAAATATTTAATATAAATTACGTACCGATGCCATTAAACAATACGTCCATTGATGATTCAGTATTGGAGACGATCAATTTTACCATGGATGCCACTGATATATGGAACGACATGAAAACTGAAGATGTCGAATATTTATTTGCAAACTGAGGTTATCGTACCGTCGGAACATTGAAACGAAATACTTGGACCAACGTTCTCTTTGAAAAATTATTTAAACAAACAAAAATTTCGTGTCCGTTGAGTTTCAAACGCTCAAAAACATCAGAAAGTGGTAATTTTGTAACCGTTGACGGATATTGTCCTGAATGTAATACGGAATTTAAAGGATTTATTATCCATTCGCCATCTGAAGGAGAGAACGGAATGCTCTATCAAAAATTATGATCCAGCATATGAGCACCATAAAAAACGCCAACTAAAAGGGTCCAAGCGTATTATTTAATTTTCGATATTTTTTAAAAATAAAAGTTGTGCTGTGCAGCAAAAGCATAGCACAACACAGCACAAGTGTTAGATTTTCATTATTGCAAAAATTGTAAAAGTTGGCAAATCACGATTTTTATTTCTATTATAAAATCTTTAATTTTCGATATTTTTAAAAATAGAAATCTAAAATAATAATCAAATTCGGTCGACGCGCGCTTGCAAGGCCATTTAAGGTCAGTTACCATATCTTATAAACAAGTACCTTTCATAAAATACAACGGAAATAATACAAAATATCGGTAATATAAACTTTCAATACACAAAATTTACAAAAATAAAAATTCAGGATATAAACAATAAATTGTGAGGATGGATACGCCTGTTTCTAAATTGCCTGAAGGGCCTTTATACGATAGATTACGTAAAGCAAGCATGGGCATCCTTCCACATAAACACAGAAAAACACACTTTATTTATAACATATCAGAATAAAAAAATTCAAAAGTTTTCCTTTAATTAGCATCACGTTACAAAACTAGATTACATGAAATAGATCATTCAATTGCGCCCCAGGTTCGGTTCGATCGAAACTGGCTCCTTGAATTTCTCCGGTAACAGACCCGTAGTCCTCGATACGTTCAGGATGGACCGGGAACGTCGACGGTAAAAGCGATGCCCTCCCGTATACCACAACTGCCTCCACTAGATCAAGACCAGGACTGAAGGCATGCATTCAAAAATTCTTCAGTTGCGCCATACTAAATTTTAAAAACAATAACCAATCATAAAACACATTTATTCAAATTATAAACGCGGTAGAAACGATATGCCCTTTCGATAAATGATCCAGAGAAATTACGTCATATTTTTGGTTTCACATAGAAACTTCATGGAAAGATTTTCAAGCAACCAACGCTTATCCACTCTTACATGCACAAAATTTTACTGAGGTTATATTGTAGTTCAGACAAATATTGCCTTCTCCCATAATGATGACTCTTAATTAAAAATAAATCGGTAAATTATACTGCAAAAGAATCTTGGCACCTTTCCTCAAATGGATGTTAACGGAAACATAATAAGAAAAACAACTAGGAATTGTATCTCTCAATAACAAATTGCGTTTTTAATTTTAAACCTTGCGAGAATTTATATGATATTTACGATCCTAATTTAAATTAATTCGAACAAAGGAATCCATTTCAACTAAATATGACAAATTCTAATCCGAAACACAATGTAAAGCTTTTTATAACAACAATAGCAAAAGAATATCAATTTAATTTTAAAAGAACGCAATTTTCTCCTTCCACCTACGAGAATTTCTAAAACTAAAAATAACGAAAATATTTACACAAAACTATCCATACAGTACTCTAATTGTAACGAAGTATCACATGTGACTGAAACGTAATCAATTCTTGAACTACCATTATGTAACAACAACAAAAAAATAATACCTGTACGTCTTTACTGAATGGAAATTCCAAATCTTAACTGGTAATAAAAAACTCTAACATCCTCAAACAGCAACAACAAAACATTTTAAATCTTTTGACTTTTAAAACCAAAATTTCGAAAAACGAGACGAAAAAAATTATCGAAAGCAATTTGCTTAACATTCTCACACCCGGTGATAAGCTAATAAGTCGATTTAGCGATATCTTTGCCACCAAGGAATTTTTGTTCGTTTTCCGAAACCTCGTAATGTCTGTACAAGGTAAAACCTTGCAAACGCACGCATAACAGTTTGTGCTGAATTTATTACAATATTTTGAAAAGGAGAAAGAAAACAACGGTCCCTTAATACCATATTCTTGTGTCCAAGAGGTAAATGTTCTTAGAATTGTTTTAAGTTCAATTAATAGTGATTTCAAATTTACAGCGTGTGGAAATGCCTTGAGTATATGTCACAACATTGAAAAATATCAAGTCTGGCGAAATCCAACACAATTCTGTGTAGTCCGGGTAAAAAAACGGCCACGTAAGAAAGTTAAATCCGAAGATCTTGTAGATACCTCGAAAATGTCTATCAGGAATACCTTATAGAATATGTACGAACAAAGTGAGTGTATTATAATTGTATATATAGTTTCTACATTAGTCTAAATTGTATTATTTACTGAAAAATTTGTCACAGTTGCAACTTTAAATGCATAAATTTGTAACACCCGTATTAAGCGATAAAATCTTGAATCGTGCCTTACATTCAATGGGGTTCAAGTTCCAAAAAGAGTGTAATCGAAGAGCTTTGATAGAAAAAAGACATATAGCTGAAATGAGAACACAGTTTTTACATGTGAGAAATCAATGCACCAATTCGTAGGTAAGTAGTTTTTATTGTCGAAACATGGATCTACTCAAAAGGATATCCGGGAAAGTCATGGCCAGATGAAGATTTAAAGAGTGTATGAAAGCCTCAGGGATATAATGGTAAAAGATTTATAGTTATTCATGCTGGAACTGCCACAGGATTTATAGAGAATGCTTCTTTGCTATTTGCGTTAAAGTCATTGAAAGAAGATTACCATGGTGAAGCGAATGAAAATATGTTTAAAAAATGGCTCACTGAAAATCTCCTGAACAATTTAGAAGCACCTTCATTGATTATAAAAAATAACATTAATTATGACCCCACCTCATTCAAAACCGAGCTCTATTCGTTAATAAAATCACAACGAATAGTAAAACGACATAAGGTGGATGAAATAATAAGGCGTTACGGACATGACGTATTAAGATTGACACCTTATAATTGTGAATTCAAGCAATTGAACTAATATGGGCATATGCTAAAGGATACAATCACATAGGAAAGACGAAAATGTTAAGTAAGTAGGTGTTTTCGTTCTGGAGTTATCGTGGATACTAGCATACATCCACACATATAGACACACAATCAGTCATCATGGCCGATCTTAGCGAAACTTGGCCAAAACTAAAATGAGCTTGTTACAGGCCAAATACTCACTAGAGCAACCAGACCATATAGACAATTTGTGCCACGACATAGCTCAGTGGTGTGGGCGGGGTTCTTACTTAACGTTGTAAAAGGGCACTCCTCACAACACTAAAATCATCAAAATTGGGTAACAATGTCAAAAAGGCGCCACCCGTTAAAATATTTATAGCCGGAAAACGTCATGAACAGAGCTTAGATTGGTCTAACAGGAAACCAAAACGTCCAGTCAAAAATAAGCTACCCTACTACTAAAATTCTACTCCAAAAATCTTTACACCAAGTTTACCTCAACTTCAATAAAATCTTAAGTTTTATATATATATATATATATATATATATATATATATATATACATTTAGCGCTAAAATTATTGGGCCAAATACCAAAAAAATAACTGATCAAAACGGTAATCAATTCTATAATTTAAAACGGAAAATAAGTCAAATTTAATAACCGGGGTTATAACTCCTAAGTTCGAAATATAATACATAACCAAAATAATCAGCTTACCTTTGCACCAGACCATATAACGACAATTGATCAGCTGGTCAGTCATCAAACTCAAACTACGTTATCTAAATGCATTACGTCACACCATAATGAATCTCATATCTCCATTTAATTAATTACTTAAAAAATTTGAATAACCTTCATTAAATACTGTATAAACGATAAATGGCCTTTGTCGCTGTAAAGAAAAGTGTTTGACTCAAGTTTGTCTTGAAATGAATTCACTTACTAGAAATCTTAAATATGAATCAAAAGGGTCTAACCCGTCAACAAAATTGTAGCACAGAGGACGAATCATAGTAGATTCATATCTGTCAATAAAACAGTTATAAACATTAACAATGGTCGTATATTATGACATTTACATATTAAATTTTGGTACAATTACAAAACACATTGAAGTTAGGATTTCAAAACAAGAAATCTAAAATAATAATCAAATTCGGTCGACGCGCGCTTGCAAGGCCATTTAAGGTCAGTTACCATATCTTATAAACAAGTACCTTTCATCAAATACAACGGAAATAATACAAAATATCGGTAATATAAACTTTCAATACACAAAATTTACAAAAATAAAAATTCAGGATATAAACAATAAATTGTGAGGATGGATACGCCTGTTTATAAATTGCCTGAAGGGCCTTTATACTATAGATTACGTAAAGCAAGCATGGGCATCCTTCCACATAAACACAGAAAACACTTTATTTATAACATAGCAGAATAACAACATGCATCATTAGCATCACGTTACAAAACTAGATTACACTCTATCCTCTGGATTACAATGAAATAGATCATTCAATTGCACCCCAGGTTCGGTTCGATCGAAACTGGCTCCTTGAATTTCTCCGGTAACGGACCCGCAGTCCACGATACGTTCAGGATGGACCTGGAACGTCGACGGTAAAAGCGATGCCCTCCCGTATACCACAACTGCCTCCACTAGATCAAGACCAGGACTGAATGCATGCATTCAAAAATTCTTCAGTTACGCCATATTAAATTTTAAAAACAATAACCAATCATATAACACATTTATTCGGTAGAAACGATATGCCCTTTCGATAAATGATCCAGAGAAATTACGTCATATTTTTGGTTTCACACAGAAACTGCATGGAAAGATTTTCAAGCAACCAACGCTTATCTACTCTTACATGCACAAAATTTTACTGAGGTCATATTGTAGTTCAGACAAATATTGCCTTCTCCTATAATGATGACTCTTAATTAAAAATAAATCGGTAAATTGTACTGCAAAAGAATCTTGTCACCTTTCCTCAAATGGATGTTAACGGAAACAATAAGAAAAACAACTAGGAATTGTATCTCTCAATAACAAATTGCGTTTTTAATTTTAAACCTTGCGAAAATTTATATGATATTTACGATCCTAATTTAAATTAATTCGAACAAAGGAATTTCAACTAAATATGAAAAATTCTAATCCGAAACACAATGTAAAGCTTTTTATAACAACAATAGCAAAAGAATATCAATTTAATTTTAAAAGAACGCAATTTACTCCTTCCACCTACGAGAATTTCTAAAACTAAAAATAACGAAAATATTTACACAACACTATTCATACAGTACTCTAATTGTAACGAAGTATCACATGTGACTGAACGTAATCAATTCTTGAACTACCATTATGTAACAACAACAAAAAAATAAAACCTGTACGTCTTTACTGAATGGAAATTTCAAATCTTAACTCGTAATAAAAAAACTCTAACATCCTTAAACAGCAACAACAAAACATTTTAAATCTTTTGACTTTTAAAACCAAAATTTCGAAAAATGAGACGAAAAAAATTATCTAAAGCAATTTGCTTAACATTCTCACACCCGGTGATAAGCTAATAAGTCGATTTAGCGATAGTACATAACCTATATACTATCCTTGCTACCAAAGAATCGATATACGTCATCGATACATGCACCTAGCTAAATAAAACGTTTATTTTGCCATCGCACATTTAAGCATACATCAAAAAAGGATGGTTAAAATTTCAAGTGCATTTTGAGCAACCGACGTATGTTATCGACTGTTTAAACACAATGATAAGAGATGACCTATAAATGTTTATTGTAATTTTTGTCTTAACATGATTATGAAAATGCTCCTTTGGCCAACCTAGTTTATTATTCTTATGACATAACCTACTTTTGCTTGTTACCACTTGTTACTTTCTTCCATATGTCCAACGTATTCATATTTCATTTTCATTATACATTTTCCCTTTGTTAAATCATTTACGTTTATTCCAACATTTTTGTTAGTTTTCCGAAACCTCGTAATGTCTGTACAAGGTAAAACCTTGCATACGCACGCATAACAGTTTGTGCTGAATTTATTACAATATTTTGAAAAGGAGAAAGAAAAAAACAGTTCCTTAATACCGTATTCTAGTGTCCAAGAGGTAAATGTTTTTAGAATTGTCTTAAGCTCAATTAATAGTGATCTCAAATATACAGCGTGTGGAAATGCCTTGAGTATATGTGTCACAACAGTGAAAAATATCAAGTCTCTGGCAAAATCCAACACAATTCTGTCTAGTCTGGGTAGAAAAACGGCCACGTAAGAAAGTTAAATCCGATGATCTTGTAGATATCTCGAAAATGTCAATCAGGAATACTTTATAGAATATGTAGGAACAAAGTGAGTGTATTATAATTATGTATAGTTTCTACATTAGTCTAAATTGTATTATTTATAGAAAAACTTGTCACAGTTGTAACTTTAAATGCGTAAATTTGTAACACCCGTGTTAAGCGATAGAAGCTTGAATCGTGCCTTACATTCAATGGGGTTCAAATTCCAAAAAAAGTCTAATCGAAGAGCTTTGGTAGTAAAAAGAAACATAGTTCATCTCAGTCTACTCATAGTGATAATCCACCTTCTATGTCAAATCAAGAAATTAAAGCTGAAATGGCAAATTCAATAAACAAAGACATTCAACGTATTCTCGAATGGGGAAGCAATAATCTAGTTAAATTTAATGCTAACAAAACTCAGTGTTGCCTTATGTCCGCCAAAAAAGATCGATCATTTCCTGTTGTAAGTATGAATGGCTCAGTTCTTAAGTTTTCAGACTCTATTACTCTGTTGGGTATGACTGTATCTTCAAATCTCTCATGGGTTGACCATCTTCTGTCAGCTACCAAAACAGCTGCTCGTAAAATAGGCTTTTGTACAGATCTAAGCAGTACTTTACCTCTCGACAACTCCTTCTGCTGTATAAGGCCCAAATTCGGCCTCATCTGAATATAATTCTCACCTTTGGGTTAGTGCTCCCCAATACGCTCTCGATATCGTTGATCGTATTCAAAAGAGCGTTTAGTTATAAATGCGTCCTTAACTTCTCACATACAGTCCCTTGAGCATAGAAGGATGGTTTCAGTTCTTTCTTTGTATTATCGTTATTACAATGGCTATTGTGCTGCTGAATTATGTTCTTGGATACCATCTCAGGCTATCTTCGCAAGAAACACTCGTTCGCTCATTCACATCATCAGTATGCAGTACAAATCTCACTTGTCGTACCAAACGGGCGCAATCCACATTTTTCTACACGGCTTCTAAACTCTGGAATGATCTCCCTAGTTCCTGTTTTCCTCTCACTTATGATATGAGAAAATTTAAGGTAGCTGTTCATAGGCATCTATTGGCAATTCATTATCCCTCTATCCACCCTCCTAAGTGTTCCTGAGTGCTTTAGCACGATAGGCCTTATTTAGCCTGTTCAGGTCCACAATCATAAAAAAAAACCAATTCGTAGGTAAGCAGTATTTATTGACGAAACATGGATCTACTCAAAAGGATATCCGGGAAAGTCATGGCAAAATGAAGATTTAAAGAGTGTATGAAAACCTCAAGGATATGATAGTAAAAGATTTATAGTTATTCATGCTGGAACTGCCACAGGATTTATACAGAATGCTTCTTTACTATTTGCGTTGAAGTCATTGAAAGAACATTACCATGGTGAAGCGAATGAAAATATGTTTAAAAAATGGCTCACTGAAAATCTCCTAAACAATTTAGAAGCACCTTCATTGATTATAATGGATAATGTGCCTTTTGGACGAAAGGTAACATGATTTCATGGTTAATAAAAAATAACATTAATTATGACCCCACCTCATTCAAAACCGAGCTCTATTCGTTAATAAAATCACAACGAAATGTAAAACGACATAAGGTGGATGAAATAATAAGGCGTTACGGACATGACGTATTAAGATTGACACCTTATCATTGTGAATTCAACGCAATTGAACTAATATGAGCATATGCTAAAGGATACAATCACATAGGAAAGACGAAAATGAAATTAGTATGTGGAACGAAGCTTTACAATAATGTAATCAACATATTTGGGCTAATTATGTACGTCATACATTGGAGATTATAAAACAGTGGTAATAAACGTGAGGAAGTGTTAGATTTTACAGTAGACGAAATGATTATTAACGTTACAAGTGATTGTGATAGTTCGAATACAGATTAATTGTATATTATCTTTTCTTTAATCAATGCGTTATTACAACATAATTATGTGTTTCAAAATATATACCAATTAATTGCATTAAAATTTATGTAATCATCAGCATTGCAAGCTATTACAATTACAGCTGTACATACTCGAAGATTTACGTAGCTCGTAATTACATAACCTACAAATGTTATAATAATTACTAATCACATGTAAATGTTTGACATATACCTTTGTAAAAATCAGCATTTTACATTAATCTCATTTTCAGTTTTCATCCACCTGTGGGTTAAGGTGGTATTTTTGAAACCATATTTCATGTTATCACCTGCAATTTTAATGAAGATTAAATACCTTTGCACATATAGTAACGTCTAATACTTACCATGGCTTTTAATTTTACGTTAATTACACGGTTAAAATTGATTTTTTTTTACGAGAATTTCGTTGATAATTGACGACACAAACCACCTAAAAATAAAAAACGAGTCCGAAGGACGAGGTTTTTTATCTGGTATTATTATACTTTTCGACGACGTGGAAATAATACTCCCACTGCTCTAGAACCTATACGAGCTCTTAAATTAATAATGGTGTCACAGTTTTTTAGAAATAAAAATGGAAGGTGGAAACTACAGCAGTGACTCTGATAACCATTATATAATTTTTTTCAATGAATCTAAAAAAATATTCATAAAGAAACTATTTCTGTAATTCCATTAAAAGCATTCCTTCTGTTTCGTGCTTGTATCACTTTTCTGAAAGTGATACAAACAATACGATACGATGGTGTAGGTATCTGTTAAAAAAAATGTGCCTTAAATGTACCAGAACGCATACTGGCAAAGGGAGAGAAATTCTAATACAATCAAGAACATGGAAAATTGATATACTCCTCCAATACCATTTCAAATATAGTAAAAATTGATGTAAAAATCATCCGAAATTAGCCCGACATTTAGCTTTCCTTTAAAATACATTGCCTTGGAAGTGTTAATAAATGTCAACCATCAGAGATAAATAGAAATTATATAAATTTAAAATTAAACGTAGAATCTCATAATGTAAGTAAGAGATAAAAAATTGGAAACAAACAAGTTTTTTTCAAAATCTGTCTTCAGATCCACCTTAACACTAAATATCATGTAATTTAGTAAGTTTGCATTCATGTTCCAAATGGTAGTTGTTTTATGTAAGTCTACTATTTTAATGGTAGAGTAGAAGGTGTAACCTGCTTTTTATATGCTCATAATGTAAGTAAGAGATAAAAAATTGGAAACAAACAAGTTTTTTTCAAAATCTGTCTTCAGATCCACCTTAACACTAAATATCATGTAATTTAGTAAGTTTGCATTCATGTTCCAAATGGTAGTTGTTTTATGTAAGTCTACTATTTTAATGGTAGAGTAGAAGGTGTAACCTGCTTTTTATATGGAACCACTCCTCCTTTATTAGGAAACATCCAGTTACATACAGGGTGGCGCATTAGTGTGACAAAGTCCCATATCTCCTTTATTTAAAGAGATACAAAAAAAAATGAAATACAAAAGTTGTAAGATATGTTCTGGTGCATACTCCAAAAATATTTTTAATAATACAGGGTAGATCATAAAAGCTTAGAAGTAATTTTAAATTTTTTTTTAAATAGAAAACCCTATATATTATTACATATTTAGATTCTACATACAATTTTAGACACATTTTATGTATAATGTCCTATACCTAAGTCTAACCGTTTTTGACAAATTTCAAATTTTTGTCAAAAATGACGTTTGCAGGCCAAAACATAGGTGGAAATCTTTTCTAAACGAAGCCTTTATCAATTAGTTATGGTTGGTTTCCTTGGAAATGGGGACCTACTCTAATGGGCTGTATTGATTTTTTGTAATACATTCATACAGGGTGATCAAAATGGACAATAAAAAGTAGATTAAAAAACCTATAAAGTCATTTTTTTTAATGGAAACCCCCTATTTTTTTAATTCTATCTTATTTAGCATTAAAAATAAGGGTGACTTTGTATAAGAGTGTATATTCCAAAAATTGTAGTTTTGAAATAATGACAATTTAACATTTTTTATTGTAAAAGGCTATACGGCTTTCAAGTTTTGTTGTTAGTTGGCCGTAACGGCGAGGCGTGGCATATAAAAATAATAGAGATAATCAGAAACGTCATTATTTATTGTCAGTTGATAATTTGTGTGATGCATTAGTGTATTTTATAGCAAATTGATTTAAAACTTGAATTATAATTGTAAATAATGAATTTTTCGCAAGCCGAGATGGTTGATATGATTTTTGTTTTGGGAGCTAGTGATAAGAATACGCTCTTAGCTAGAAGACTGTATCAACAACGGTTTCCAGAGAGACGGTAACCTGAAAAAAAGGGCATTTGAAAAGCTTTTGGAGCGTTTTGAAAGAACTGACAACGTGTTATATGAAAAAAATACTAGGGAAAAACGTGCACAGACTGAGGAAAATCAATGAAATGTACTATTAACAGTTACCGAAAATCCATATATTGGACAACGACCCATTTATCAGCAGGTTGGTGTTGAACGACGTACGGTACAGCGGATATTTAAGTCTCAAAAAATGCACCCCTATCACATTCAACTACTTCAAGAGTTGGTTCCTGAAGATTATCAAAGACGACTGGAATTTTGTCAATGGGCTCAAAACAAAATAAACCAAGAAAGAAATTTTGTTCATTTGATTTTATTTACAGATAAGGCCACATTTCACAGAAACGGAAGTGTAAACAGACACAATTTTCATTACTATTCTACCGAAAATCCACATTTTGTAAGATATATTTCTCAAACTAGATGGTCTTTAAATGTTTGGGGAGGTGTTGTCGGTAATCATGTAATTGGACCATATTTTTTTGATTAACGAGTAACGGGGGAAGTATACTTAGACTTTCTGCAAAACCATCTACCTAATTTGTTGCGTCAAGTGCCACAGGATACGCAACAAGAAATGTGGTTTCTTCATGATGGGGACCCATTACATCACACGGGTCCGATAATAACTTTTTTAAATGCTAGATATCCAGCATGTTGGATTGGGAGGGGAGGGCCTGTTGCTTGGCCTGCTAGATCCCCAGATCTTACTAAAATGGACTTTAGCATATGGAGGTACGTCAAGAGCAGGTTTATAAAATACCGCCTACAACGAACGAAGACATGAAGATTAGGATTAGAAACTGTTTTCAAAACATTAGTGTTGAAATGTGTAGAAATTTAAACAGCGAATTTGAGAGACGTATTGCATTGTGTATTCAAGAAAGAGGCGGACATTTCGAACAACTTATTAGGTAGTACGTATTTGACGTGTTTCTAGCACTTTTATCTGTATAATTAGTTACAGGTTTAGTTACATTAGAGGTGTTAAGTTAATGATTAGGATTAGGACATAATTTGTTGAATCAAAAAAATATTGTCTTTACTTTAAGTTCGTTTAATAAAATAATTATTTATATGGGGTTCAATAAATTGTAATATTTCGATCTGAAGTGCTCGATTTTTTTTGTTTTGCCGCGCCCCGCGGTCACAGCCAACTAACAACAAAACTTGAAAGCCGGATAGCCTTTTTAAAAAAATGTTAAATTGTCATTATTTCAAAAACTACAATTTTTTGGAATATACAAAGTCATCCTTATTTTTAATGCTAAATAAGATAGAATTAAAAAAAAGGGGGTTTCCATTTAAAAAAAATGACTATAGGTTTTTTTGAATCTACTTTTTATTATTATAAGTTTTTGTTATGAACGAATAAGTTGAAAGGTAAATATGTAATTAAAAATTATTATAAATTTTATTAATTATAATAAAATTTATAATAATTTTAACTACTATTGCATTTTGATCATCCTGTATGAATGTTTACAAAATATCAATACAGCCCATTAGAGTAGGTCCCCATTTCAAGGAAACCAACCATAACTAATTGATAAAGGCTTCGTTTAGAAAAGATTTTGACCTATGTTTTGGCTGCAAACGTCATTTTGACAAAAATTTGAAATTTGTCAAAAACGGTTAGACTTAGGTATAGGAAATTATACATAAAATGTGTCTAAAATTGTATGTAGAATCTAAATATGTAATAATATAGGGTTTTCTATTTAAAAAAATTTAAATTATTCTAAGCTTTAGATCTACCCTGTATAATTAAAATATTTTTGAATATGCACCAGAACATATCTTACAACTTTGTATTTAATTTTTTGTATCTTTTAAATAAAGGAGATATGGAACTTTGTACACTAAGCCTCAAAACTACGCATATAAACTCTAAAACTATTGGCAACAACGACTGCTGCTAGTTTGAATTAGTCAAATTATTTACTGTCATTTTCGAAAAGTTTTTAAAGACGGGTCATTTATAAGCCTAATCGCTCTCTTTGAATACGATCAACGATATCGAGAGCGTATTGGGAGCACTAACCCAAAGGTGAGAATTATATTCAGATGAGGCCGAATTTGGGCCTTATACAGCAGAAGGAGTTGTCGAGAGGTAAAGTACTGCTTAGATCTGTACAAAAGCCTATTTTACGAGCAGCTGTTTTGGTAGCTGACAGAAGATGGTCAACCCATGAGAGATTTGAAGATACAGTCATACCCAACAGAGTAATAGAGTCTGAAAACTTAAGAACTGAGCCATTCATACTTACAACAGGAAATGATCGATCTTTTTTGGCGGACACAAGGCAACACTGAGTTTTGTTAGCGTTAAATTTAACTAGATTATTGCTTCCCCATACGAGAATACTTGAATGTCTTTGTTGATTGAATTTGCCATTTCAGCTTAATTTCTTGATTTGACATAGAAGGTGGATTATCACTATGAGTAGACTGAGATGAACTACAGTGAAGAGTGCTATCGTCAGCAAAGCAATGCATGGGGTTAGTTGTTGAAGAAATAAGGTCATTTATGTACAGTAGAAAAAGTGTAGGCGCTATAACGGATCCCTGTGTTACGGCCGCGTTAATGCCAACTTCTTTTGAAGTTTGGCAAGTAAACACTTATGCCAAACTTGGTCAAATGCCTTTGAGATATCTAAAGCGACTACAACTGTTTCACCGGACTGCTCTACTGTATTGTTCCAAACTGGGGTCACATATGAAAGAAGATCGACTTTGCCTAAACCCATATTGGTGATACAAACGATACGATACGATGGTGCAGGTATATTTGTCTATTAAAAAAAATGTGCCTTAAATGTACAAGAACGCATACTGGCAAAGGGAGCGAAATTCTAATACAATCAAGAACATATGGAAAATTGGTATACCCCTCCAATACTATTTTTAATATAGTAAAAATTGATGTAAAAATCATCCGAAATTAGCCCGACATTTAGCTTCCCTTTAAAATACATTGTTTTGGAAGTGTTAATAAATGTCAACCATCAGAGATAGATAGAAATTATATAAATTTAAAATTTAACGTAGAATCTCGTAATGTAAGTAAGAGATAAAAAATTCGAAACAAACAAGTTTTTTTCAAAATCTGTCTTCAGATCCACCTTAACACTAAACATCATGTAATTTAGTAAGTTTGCATTCATGTTCCAAATGCTAGTTGTTTTATGTAAGTCTACTATTTTAATGGTAGAGTAGAAGGTGTAACCTGCTTTTTATATGAAACCACTCCTCCTTTATTAGGAAACATACAGTTACATATATAAGTAATGCTCAAAACTACGCATATAAACGCCGCAAAACTATTGGCAACAACGGCGGTGCTGCTAGTTCCCCTGAATGTAGTCATTTTCGAAAAGTTTTATTTACGTATTTTTTTGTTCCATTTAGTAAGTGGCAAGTAAGTTCTCAGTGTTTCAATAGTTCAACATTTGTTGTGTTTTATCAATAGAATATCTGTATCCACTAGTTTAAAAATATGATCTAATTTTTTCTTAAACCATCTATTGTTGTTAATATGTACTCAACCTGCGGCTGGTAATATGGAACCGGGTTCTATATTAAATACCGAGTGTCCATATTGTATCTATGATTTCAAATAAGGGTTAATTGTCGTAGGCTCGCGCAAAAATATATATGTCCGATAATTCACTTGATTCAATAGGGACTGCAGCTAAAAGAGGGTCAACAATGACAGTAAAATGTTGCATGTGTGCTGGTGGCAGATTCATACCGCCGATACTTTCCCCTAGCAAAAATATGTCCAATACTTATAAAGAATGCACCACTTGGTCCAGTAGCGAGATGCCACTTCTCAGGTTAAGTGCAAAGCAATTTATTTCGTGACTGCCTTTTACACTTTATTGAATATGTTAACCATATGTGGAGTCATCAGTGTTGCTGTTGCTGGATGGGCACTTTTACATATACTAAATGTCGAAAGTATAGATCTACCCGACAAAATCATATCACCATAGTACGCCTACCATCGCATAGTACACAAAAACTCCAAGCTTTGGACAAAGCGTTTATGGGGCTATAAAAACCCATTACAGTGAAGCCATTCGTCTTTGGATGCGTCATAGTCAACGGTGTCTACAACCATATGATATTGCAAAACGTTTTAACGAAGCGCATGTTCAGTGTCCAACTGAATCATTAGCGATCAATGGTTTTTCTAACACCGTAATATTTCCTTGTAATCGAGGAAATTTCACAAATGTTGATTTGATCGCAGCTGAACCGCGTTGACTGGCTCTGATGCACAGGCTGGTTGCAGTTCACCTCCCGATTCAATGCCTTAAACACAACCAGTAATTTTTCCTGTTGATATTACCCCGAAACGGTTCTTCCGCCGCAGTTATCACCAGTTCACCATACAAAAATGAACTACAGGAATTTTCGATAAGATGTGACGTGCCAATTCTTACCTTAATTTAATTAAATTTTGGTATATGTTGATATTTTCTCTTTAGTGTACATAATTAGAATATCCGTGTACATAGTGTTATGCAACTAACTTTAATTACATTGTGTATATATTATATTTACTAAGAAAAGCCCTTACATTAAGGAAAGCCCATGGATTAAGAAAATTCCATGTGTTAAGGAATTTCGTTGCAATAACTGATGGTATAGGAAAGAGTGCAAGATGACTTCATAAAATACATAAAATGGCGTGGATAATAATGCAATTTCATCTTCAAGAATTATAAATGGAGATACCTTTGTCTTGCACCAATAACGCAAGCTGTTGATATATCTGCTTTCGTCGTCTAATGCTCGCCTACGTTGTCCCAAGCCTGCTTTAGTAGCCTGATCTACATTTCGTTTAGTTGTACGTAAATGAAGACAATGGAAATTACCTTATCGTACCGTATGTTTATCAAATTGATGGGAAACGAAGATCTCAAACTGCAGTTCGTTTTAAAATAAAGTTAATACATTATATTTACTTTGAGCGTAATAAAATGTAAATATGTATCCTTTTAATGCAAAGTACGTTTCACGTAAATAACAAGTCGGTATAGTGTTGTTTTGATACGGTTATAATAAAATGAACAGCTGAGTTCGGTTTACATTTAAAGTAAGGCTTGAGTGGCTCCTAACAAGAAGAAACACACTGCCTCCCACACAACCTGAAAATAAATGAGTTCTCAACCTACAGTAAGTTTCGTAAGCACTATACCTTGTTGAGCTATACCGAGGTGCAAACTTACCGTTTCAATGTCAAATACCATTCACTACATTACTTTTTTTTTTTGTTATAAAGAAAAGTTACCATTGAATTTTCGTCTTATCCAAGAGTAGATTCCTACACCTAGCACTTCTGAAGGAAAGTTGGGTCGGCGATAAAATCTATTACCAAAGTGGACAAAAACAGAGCATATCAAAAGAGAATGAAGAATCAGAACCATCTCAAGAAGGTGATGGGAGTGTCATTTCTGACTCATCTAGTAGTCCAGAAATCTGTTTTTGGAGAAAAGATGATGCAATCTGTATTTTCTGCGAAGGAAAATGTTCCAAGGGCACAAGAGGTGAACTGCAGTACATCATGTGCGAAATATAGACGCATTGTGATTGCACAGACTGCGAAAAAGACAATTATGTTTGTGATTTTTGTCGATAAATGTAGGTATCATTAGTTTCAGAACCATACCTTTCCTTACTGGGACTTTTTCCGCCGAGCGAAATTTCGTATTTCTCTGTGAACCCATAATAGGATATTATTTTCTCATTCAGTATAATAAATCATTGAATAGAATACTGGTTGATGTTAATGTTTATCGATGTTTCAAAAAATAGAAATCTTACGTAGGAAAAACAAAATGGGCTTTCTTATTACCGCCTTCTCGTCTATTGTTTATCTATTCCTGTATAATATATTACAATGATAACACATCAGAAAAATTGTAAATGCTGTTATTAACAATAAACTCTCTCCGATAAATTTTCCAATTAATTTTGAGATATGACGACAATAGAACCCGACCAATAATAAATATTTGTTATTACTATCTCATTAATAATCATTTTCTTTGCCTCCTTAAAATCCAAACTTGCGCTTTTTTAATACACAAACTAAAAACCCGTTTGAACTATTCATACAACTATTTGTAAATATCCCGCGCTCGCCGCCATATTTGTGCCCACCTAATGTTGGAAATGTATATCATGACCTGTACTTTTCACGGACCTTGGTTTAGTGTACCTATTACACCCCTAGCGACCATGCTATAAACTATTATTGTTCATAGTGCATGTTAGATTTACAAATTTTAAATTAATCATTTCTGTTTCAATGTTTATTTTCAGTATAATATTGATGAAACGACATAAAACACGACCAAGTTACAAAAAATTCATTTAAAAGTGCATCTGAGGCATATGAATATGGCATAAAATATATTTTTGTTGTGAAACCTACTTAGTGCCGAACAAAAAATTAATCAGAAAAAACTATTAGGGAAAATGTAAATGCAATAATATAGAACCTAAGTAGACAGTCAGTTCTTCCGATATACAGGTTGTCGAAAAGTATGGAGTGTTCTACATATCTCGGTAAATATTTATTTTATCAAAAAATATCTGAAATAAAAGTTGTCCAATATTTATTCTTCATTACAAGAAGATAGTTAGTGGTTTCTTAAAAAACAAAGGAGCAGCGAATATCACTACAATTTTTTTAATATTGTCCTCATTTGAAAGAGATGTTTTTTTCTCTTTTCAAAGATATTAATACTTTTACTAGTTTTTGAGAAAAAGCAAAACATGAGTTTATTACGCAATCTACAATGTTTATTTTAAGTTAATATTAATCTGAATGCGAAAAAAAGGAAACTACAATAAATGTTCAAATTGAGCACCGTTCCCAGAGTGGCAGTGATATGTTGAAATTCATCAATCGTATTTCGAACAGCTTCAGGTGTGATGGCCCTCATCTCTGTACGAACGTGATTTTTTAAGCTCTCAATGTCTTCTAGCCAAGCGTGTCATCGACTTTCTTATAACATAAGCATAACGTTATTTCCAATAATCAACATGGATTCAGGAAAGACCGATTTACAACCACAGCGTTAGCATCAGCTTGCGATATCATCTGTAAGACTGTTGATAGTGGAAACAAAATTTTAACATGTTTTGTTGATTTAAAGAAAGCTTTTGATTAAAGCATGAAATAGTACTTAATAAAATAGAAAGGGTGGGATTGCGTGGGAAGTGTCACTTGTTAATAAAGTCGTATCTTACTTCCAGGAAGCAGTATGTAAATGGTCAATGCTGTTGTTCGATAACTTTAAGTTTAGAATGGGAGTACCTGAAGGCAGTGTACTTGGACCCTTATTATTCATCTTGTGTATAAGTGATAAAGAAAGCTGTGTTAATATTAATGCCTGTTTATTTGCAGATGACCTTACACTACTTTCTTATGGAGACAGTAGTAGTGTAGCGTCAAGTCAATTAAACCCTTGTTTAGTAGCATTAGTGAACTATTTTGAACTTGAATGCTTATCAACTTCAAAATACGTATCACAATTATAATACTAGACATCGTACCAATGCGAATCACAACTTAGAATTGTATAAATGTAAACCATATTACATGGGAGCTGCTTTGTATACCAAGGTTCCATTACATATAAGAAATTTACCCTATAACTGCTTTATCACAATTATTTAAGTTTAAAATGTTTCTATTCGGTTCAAGCATGTGAAAAATCAACTATAATTTACGTGTTTTAACCTATCCTATATCTGTACAGATCACTTGGACAAATAAAAATACTATTATTATAATCATTATTATTATTCCTGACCACACATTAACTTTCTGCTGGTACTGGGATACCAGTTAGGATTTGTTGAAGACGAGTATCGTGTATTTTGCTTATTAACTGTGCCGTTTAAGCAAAATGTTGCCTCGTCAGTAAACAGAATGTTTTTGTGAAAATTTGCATTGCCTTTACGTTGGTGGGTTATTTCTTCACAAAGTTCCAATCTCAGATCCAAGCGGCCTGTAAATAACTCCTGAGCTACACATGCTTTGTATGGGTGCCACTTTTCCTTTTTTAGGACGCTGTGCTTTTATTACGATCTCGCGCAATTTGTCTAACGGAAACATGTGGATTTTCCACTACGGCCAACATCACATTTTCACTTTCTTCACTATTTAAAGCAGTAGCTCTGTCCGTTTTTGGTAAATCTTTACCAAAGCCCGAATCCTGAAATTTGTGCCAAACTTTACTAACAGTTGATTGAGTAATGTGAAAATCGGGGTTCAAATTGTTAAAAATTTACAAACTTGTGTCTGCGTCCTCCTTCTTTCTCCATATCCCAGCATTATTAAAATTTCAGTACGTTGCCTTTCGGGTCAATGAGCCATTTCTGTTTATTTCAAAAGCGTATTTCACGCACAAATGGATGTTACCTAATGTAAATAAGTAACTTTTTACTTCAAGTGCACGTAGTACCTTGACAGTTCTAAGGCACAATCAATTGTTTCGACAAGTAAAAGCAAGGTGTCTAGATTAATAACTTAAACTTAACTTAACTTTCACTCCACTCCCTTGAGGGGTAGGGAAAACAATTCCTGCCTCTTATTTATTTTTGATCACAGTATTTCTCCATGCTTTCCTATCTCCGCATACTTCCCTAGCTTCCGCATGAATCATACATTCTACTACATTCCGCCAAGCGTTAGGCGGCCTACTAGGTCCGGCCTTATTTCTAATCTCACCCACTTATATTTGCTTCGTTAATATTGTGTTGTTCATTCTCTCAATGTGACCTAACCAACGTAATGTACTACTTTTATATCTATCCGTGATCGTCTTTTCCTCGCCACACTCCGTCATTATACACTCATTCTTTATCTTATCCCTTCTCGTTTTACCACATGTGCTTCTCAGGAATCTCATACCCATGGCATTTATTTTTCTTTGGTGCTTTTTTTTACATACCCATGCCTCACTTCCATACAGTACTGATGGGACAAACACGCCATTATAGATTACTAGTTTCGCAGCTAGGCTCATGATTTCGTTTCTCATTATGGTCCACATACTTCGCCATCCATTGTACCATCTGCAGTGAACATTCTACCCAGATATACCAACTCGTCCACTTGCTCCACTATTTCATCTTGCAGAGTAAATACTCTACTATTCTTTTCACCTTCCCCATTGAACACCACAATCTTAGTTTTGTTCACGTTTACCTTTGGGTCCATGCTCTCACAAGACTGTATCAAACTTCCTCAGAGCAGTTTGTAGCTCATCCGCACTGTCACTTAATAAGACTGTGCCATCTGCAAATACCAGAACTAGTACATTTACGTCACCAACCATTACACTATTTGTATCGGTACATGTTTGCCTAATACATTTATCTATGTATACATTGAACAACCACGACGACATCACAGCCTTGTCGCACTCTTTGTTCAATATTAAAATATTCACTCACCCTCCTCTCACTCTAACACTTGTCCGGCTACCGTTGTATACTGCCCTTAATCCGTTTATTAGACCTTTATTTACGCCATACTCATTTAATATTTCCCACAGCTTCTCCCTATTCACTCTGGCGTATGCTTTCACGATCTACAAACGCACAGTACAGCTTCCTTTTTACACTTAAACACTTTTCGATCACTTGCTGGAGAACAAAGATGTGGTCAACACTTCCTCTACCTGGCATGAAGCCACCCTGCACATCCCAAATCTTAGTTTGTGTAGTTTCTCGTACTCTATCAATCAGTATTCTTCCAAATACTTTACCAGGTACACTGAGCAAACGTACTCCTCTGTAGTTCTTGCAATCACCCTTGTTCCCCTTACACTTATACAGTGGTACAATGATCGCACTCATCCCTCGGCACTTTTCCACCCTTAAGGCATACATTGATTAAATTATACAATCTTCGTATAGGCTTTGCACCTCCATACTTTAGCATTTCACCAGTGATTTCATCTACGCCTGCTCCTTTACCGTTTTTCAATCTTCGACCTTCCTTCAACATTCTCCTTATTTAACCCTTCAGTCTTAATTTCCTCACTATTGTAAAGCTTCCGAAATATTCTTACCAGCATTTCCTCACTTCACAATCGTGCCATACTATTTCGTTGCTCGTATTCAACACTACTGCAGCGTTATGGGCCACGTTTTGTATTTTTAACCCATTTCCAGAAGAGTTTTTGTTTCTCAAAATCATTCTGTATATTCTCTCCTTCCACAACCATCACTTCCTCTTTACTTATTCTCACTGCCTCCTCGCTTCTTTGTTTCTTAATCTGTACCTCACATAATCGCTTTTTTTGAGTCTCATGTTTTGTAGCAATCATTGCCATGTACGCATCTTTTTTCTTACATATTACTTTTTTTACCGATTCATTCCACCAAGCACGTTTTTCTGTCTACCTACAGTCGCTCTTCTACATATCCGCACGGCACAATTGACAATACAGTTTTTCAAGCTTATCCATGTACTTTCAACGCTAGTGTCTTTTATTTGCTCGTTCACACTGCTTCATTCACATTCAACTCTTTACTCACAGCATCTGTGTATTTAATTCTCGCACCATTATCTACTAGTTTGTCTACCCTAAGTTTGGACGTTTGTACTACGTTGGCTTTCCTTCTCCAGGCGCACTTTTGCCCTAAACACACTCTCGATGCAACCAAAAAGTGGTCCGATCCACACTTTGATCCGCGCATTACTTTTGTGTCTTTCACCAGGTTTCTAAGTCGTTCATCATACAACATCAAGTCAATCATACTTTTTACTTTTAGATTTACCTCTTTGTCATGTATACATTACATTTTTATGTTTAAACCGCGTATTAGATACAAACAGGCTTCTGTCCACACAGATGTTCACCAGGCGTTCACCAAGTTATCACACTCTTGGTCTCTTTCTCCATTCACCGGTGCATATCATGCAATAAGAAAAATTCTTCGACACTCCACTTTCATTCTAACCCACATTACCCGAGAGATACCAATTCGTACTGTTTAACACACCTTTTCGCTCTTTCACTCCACCTCAACTCCTTTTGCACCATGTACTTCAATCTCAACTCGTGGCCATAGAGCTGGCCTGCCATCATCCATGTCCACAGCATCCTTTCCTTTGCAGTTTGTCCAGATTAATGACTATTAAAATAAACTTAACATCACTTCACCATCACTTTTTCGCTTTTTTTCCCAAAAACTAGTTCGGTAAAAGTATTAAAGTTTTATACCATCGAAAAGAGAAAAAACAGTTTTATCAAATGAGTACAATGTCCTTTGTTTTTTTTAAGAAACCGCTAACTATATATCTTCTTGTAATGAAGAACTAAATACTAGACAACTTTTATTTCAGACATTTTTTTATAAAACAAATATTTACCGAGACATATAGAATATTGCATACTTTTCAGACACGATGGAAATGATCAATATTTGCCTTCAACTGTACGTCATATATTCGCACTTTACCAAAAATTTAGATTGTTATTCTCATAGATAACAATGTAGAGTAAGTCAATATCGGCATATATCAATCATTTTTCATTAATAAATGTAAACATGTAAACATAGATTAATAATAATAAATAAAACGGTTGGTAATACAAATATTGTATTGTGGGTGTTTAATTAATATTAATTATTTCTGAATAAAACGTGTTGTATTCTAATAAATATGTAATGTTTAATACTACAACATAAATTTAGGTAAGAGAAAATATACAACGAAATTAAATCATAACTGTTTGTATACCAAGCTTTCATCTATGCTTGTATGTAAATTTTCTCAATAAATCGTACAAAATGGAAATGTGCCAGTTACTTTATTGATGAAAGTTTGAAAACAAGGTTCAGATCGATGTTACTTCTACACAAGTATGGACTAATTAAAGATTTAACGTTAAAGACTGAAAATTTGCTAATGTAGCAAAGAAAATTGAAATCTTCTCTTTCATTAAATATCAGATCACGTCAAATAACAATCTAATTGATTGACGAAATAATATTGCACACAGTGAAAGTTGTCGAGTAATAGGAAGTAGATATGAGTATTATCACAAAGTGCACATTTAATTTTTTTCTACAACAATTACTTTCAATATATTTAAAATTTTTCACAGATCAGTTACTTTCTGTTCGTTAACAATGTAGTACCTAATACTTAATTATACAAATTAAATCGGTGTAACATCGGTACTACAAAATCGAGTTCATACGTTGAAAGGTATTAAAGGAAAAAAACAACAATATAATTATTATAATAATTTAAAAGAAAGTTTTCAAATGATCTCGTTTACTACATTCTCCACTATTTTTTTGTCACTTCCCTATTTCATATATCACAAAGATGCTTTAGGCTCGTCTTTACAAATGTATATACTTTCTTAGCAAAGTAATTGCAATGTGACCACGTTTAATAAACATTTAACTCACTACTAAATGTAGCATTTACCACATAATTAGAACGTACATCCCACATCATTGCACGGATAAGATTTATAATATACTTTTCTTATTAAATACAAATTTCACAAACTAGGTACTAAATTTCTTTCGTATTGATGTTAAACAAATCCGTGTTCAAAATTACACACAAATAGCACAATAAATAAACACCAATAAAATTATCATTTACTAAGTTGTTTTTATATACCTAATACTGAATATAAATTTGAAGTGCTCTATTGGTATATCTAAACTGGTAAACCGATATAAACCTTAAAAAAATCCAGATGCCAAATTATCCATACCTAAACTGCAGTTATTTGCACCAACAAAGCCAACGTTAACAAAAAAGGGGAAAAAAATTATTCTGGGTATAACACAATAATCTTATAAAAACAGTCAATTAACATTCTTTCAATTTTATTTTTAATCGTTACGTTATATTATGTCAAACT
Organism: Vesta saturnalis; assembly: GCA_036346205.1. Taxonomy (NCBI): domain Eukaryota; kingdom Metazoa; phylum Arthropoda; class Insecta; order Coleoptera; family Lampyridae; genus Vesta; species Vesta saturnalis. Next base: position 1,278,809 of record JARFJB010001710.1, read on the forward strand.
GTAAGAAAGATATTCAAAGAGATCACTCGCGGTATTACTCGCGTCTGGTACGGGTGAAATATGGGTCTACCTAGTCGAAACCATACGTTGTTTATAATTATATCTTCGGGGGTAGACCATACTGATTGGATACTGTTAAACGGCAACGTTTTCGTCTAGTGAGCACTTCTGTCAGGTTTTGGGTACATATTTCAGGTTCATAGAATTTTGAAAGACATTCTTTCGTCAACTTTGACAGTTTTACAAATTTAAGTGAAAGTGGGCCTTGTTACTAAAGGCTTTTTTGTGAACGTTTCGACCCAGCAAGTACCATGTAACTCAAATCAGAACAGCACGTTTCCATTCCAAATTGAAATAAAAATGGTACTCTTGGTATCTTAGTACCCGAGAACTCTTGTCCGCAGAGATATCGTAATCACCAAAAACGATTTTATCTAAAATTAGATAATGATCTAAGGCATATGGGCGCGGGGGAAAGCACAAACCAAATTCAGTATACCAACCATCCATCTACTACAGAAATCCACCGATATCTTTGAAAATCCGTGGACTTCTTCGAAAATCCTTAGGCATCCTCGGAAATAATCCTCGGTGAAAATTTATTAGATTGGAGGGAGAGTTCCCCACCACCAAACTCAAAATCTGCTGGAAATCCTTAAATACTACTACTCTTGTGGTGTACTACATATGAAACCTAATAATGCATGTGAAAGCAATACAAAAATGTTATTGCACGATACATAACAATTTTTTAGGCCACTTTTTATTGATTGAACAACTTTTTTCCAGAAAGAGTTCTTGATCTCTATTGGATAGTTATGCCGTAAAAATAGTTATTTGTGCAGTTTTATCAGAATAAAAATGAAAACGCATATTGGACATTTTCATGTAAGATTTGACTTTTTTAAAAGAAAAACCCTGTTTATGACAACCAGAATCCGATGGATTTACAAGCGCCCTATGGTATATACGCTATTTTTGCTTAGTTAGCATCTGACATTTTTTGTAAAACTGGCGGTCTGAAAAACAAACCCAAAATTCAAGAGACCTTATATTTCATATAAAACGCATAAGTGCAATGTGCAAAATGTAAAAAACTGCAAAAATGAAAACATTGTATTAGCACGCTTTCACTAAAAATCTAATACTATTCGTGAGTCTACGCGTGTGTGCGCGCGGTGCGTGCATGCGTGGGTGTATGCATGCTTGCGTGCGTATCTGCGTTCGTGCGCGCGCGTACGTGCGTGCGTGCGCAGATGTAATAGTAACGTCAAAAAGAATTTTTGATATTCGACGAAAAATGTGAATTTTTTATCTAAATGTACAAATATTTAAAAACGGTTAAGTTTAGCTATGCGACATGTTTAATAGAAAGTGGTTGTTTTCCACAGTAAAGACTATACTATTCCATTTAAAATAAGAAAGATGGGTTATGTACCGCTGTTACGGAATGCGAAAATAATTTTAGGTTACAGCGTGCTTGCATGCAAGCAACTTTTGCATAAAACATTTTTTTCTATTCTGCACAGTTCAGTCGCAAACTCACTTTGTCGTAGTAATGCCACGCCCTGTGTATGTATACAGTGGCCTATGAGGTTTTGCCAGTATATATCTCAAAACTATTGAAATTTAGTAATTATAAACAGTGGTTAGTATTACCCATTTTAAGCAAGCAGCCACTTTGTTGCAACGTCACATTTCGGGTCACGCGGTATAATTTTCAAAATTTTGAATGGGACACCCTGTATATTTTTCCACTTCTGTAAAGGTTACTCTTATGCTAATTTGGCGATATCTATTTGTCTTTTGTTTTTTGGTTTTGTAGGTACTTAGCAGTGATGAACAAATTTTTATGATGGTTTTTTATTTCAATAACAATGAGTGCATAGAAGCGAAACACGTACCCAAGCAACAGAACAGACTTAAACTTATTATTCCTTTACGGTTCAGTTACGACGAGTATGTCGATATGCTGATCATTTATGGAGAATGTGCAGGAAACAGGAGACGTGCTAGATAATGGTATTAACGTTCTTGCTTATATCCAAGTCAATCCCCACACTTCAACTCGGCGTCTTCAGCAAGAATTAGGAATAAGTAAATCTACTATCCAGAGGGTGTTAAAGCAATATAAATATCACTGCTAAGTACCTACAAAACTAAAAAGCGAAAGACAAATAGATATCGCTGATTTAGCATAAGGGTAACCTTTACAGAAGAGGAAAAATCTACAGGGTGTCCCATTAAAAATTTTGAAAATTATACCACGTGACCCGAAATCTGACGTTACAACAAAATTGCTGCTTGCTTAAAATGGGTAATACTACCCACTGTTTATAATTACCAAATTTCAATATCGTACAGTACAGTACAGATAGTTTTCGAGATATATACTGGCCAAAACCTCAAGAACCGCAACCTGTATATATATATATATATATATATATATATATATATATATATATATATATATATATATATATATATATTATATATATATATATATATATATATATATATATATATATATATATATATATATATACAGTTTTGATTAAAAGTAATGGCGGATACAGTTATGTTAAAAATCTGAAATTACGAAGCTGTAGGTTTTGGATGACGCTGAGTTCAAATATAATATTGTCCTGAATGTGGCACTTCCAATTATACCGGAAGTCGACGTCAACTTTGTTATTTTAAATGGAACCTAATTTTTTATTTTATTTTCGAATTCTACATGAAATTGTATATAAAATTTGTGCACAATGTCCTATACCAAAAATGAAGTATTTTCGAGATATTTCGATTTTTTTTTTAATTTGGAAAAAATCCTAGTCCACATTGAATAACGATATCTCCATTAATAACGAAGCTAGTGACGTGAAATTGTAACTAACAAACAACAAGCGCTTGCCCGTTAACTCCATATATCCACCTCATTGATAGTATTTTTTAAGCCAATTCGTTTTTGTATCAGTATTCCCTATACCTAAATCCAACCACTTTTGAGATATTTCATTACCTTAGTTAAAACATAACAACACTTAATTATTTCAACATTAGTAAAGGGTAGGCCATGATTTCCATTATTTAAGGTGATATTTTGTTATTTTTTCATAAGTTATTAATTCTGAAAAGTAACCAATAGCCTGAAAGGATTATTAATTGTGGATATCATTAAAAACGCTGACTAGGTATTTTGTATTAATTTAATTAGATAACTTACAAACAAAAATAACTAAATGTAATATTAAACAAATAAAGTTTTATAATAAGAGTTCAAAATTAGCACCATCTACTTCTAAACATTTATGAATCCTTTTCATTAAGTAATTCTGGAAATATGCTCCGATGTTAGAGAATTAAAAGCAAGTAAGACTCTCTGCATCATATCTTCCTTTGTCGTAACATTTGCCGCTGTATTTTTTTAAGCCAATTCGTTTGGTATCGGTATTCCCTATACCTATCACTTTTGAGATATTTCATTATCTTAGTTAAAACATAACATCACTTAATTATTTCAACGTTAGTAAAGGGTAGGCCATGGCTGTGAAAGATTTGATAGTTAGAACGTTAATTGCTTATGTTGTTTTGACAGTTTTCTTTACCAGTTTGTATTTCATAGTAAACAATGGCAAATGTAGGATTTAGTAATGATGATTTTTTAAATCTTATTATTATTTACGGCGAGTGTAATAGAATTTTTGAACGAACTTGCCGTGTTTTTGCAGAAAGATATCCAAATCGACCAAATGCAACTGGTGATATTGTAAGAAGATTGCTTAAAAACTGCCGTCATGGTGAATTTAAGACACAAATTAATAAAAGTAAACCACTAGTGGACAGTGACATAAACGAAATTAATGTTTTGGGTTATTTGACGGCCTCTCCAAATGCCTCCATTAGAGATTGTGAAAGAGATCTTACTTTGTCGACGAGAACAATTCATCGCATTTTAAAAAAACACAAATCGAAACCATTTTCATATCATTTGGTGCAACACTTACAATTCCTCGAAGGGTAGAATTCTGTGAATGGTTTTTAATGAAGACCCAAGAGGATGAAAACTTGATAAAAAAATTATATGGCGTGATGAAGCAACGTTTAGCAAAAATGGATTAATTAATCGACATAATTCCCATTTTTGGTCTAATGAAAATCCACATGTCAGTAGAGAACGTTATTTCCAAGATAGTTGGAGTTTTAATGTTTTTTGTGAAATAAAAGACGATAAAATTTTACCATTAAGATTTTCTGATGAAAATTTAAATGGTACAAGATATTGCCACATTTTAGAAGAAGCCATACGACCGACGTTACATACTTTAAGAAATGGAGAGGCGGCTTCAGTTTGGTATCAGCAAGATGGAGCACCTCCTGATAACTTTGGGCCTGCTGCTCAGCATCTTTACGACATGTTTGATGATAGATGGATTGCCAATCAGGGTCCGTTTCGTTGGCCAGCTCGCTCTCCTGATTTGGCTCCTCTAGATTTTGGTATTTGGGGTTACATTAAAAATCAGGTATTTTCCAAACCTGTTACGACCAAGGAGGATATGATGCAGAGAGTCTTACAGAAGTAGATGGTGCTAATTTTGAACACTTATTATAAAACTTTATTTGTTTAATATTACATTTAGTTATTTTTGTTTGTAAATTAATACAAAATACCTAGTCAACGTTTTTAATGATATCCGCGATTAATAATCCTTTCAGTTACTTTTCAGAATTAATAACTTATGAAAAAATAACAAAATATCACCTTAAATAATGGAAATCATGGTCTACCCTTTACTAATGTTGAAATAATTAAGTGTTATGTTTTAACTAAGATAATGGACTATCTCAAAAGTGGTTGGATTTAGGTATAGGGAATACTGATACCAAACGAATTGGCTTAAAACAATACAGCAGAAAATGTAATAAAATACAGGGTGTTCTATTTAGAGTAAGCAACTTATAAATGATTTAAATTGTGCATGTTGGCGGCTAAGTTTAAAACACCTTGTATGAAATATCAATGAGATGGATGTATGGAGTTAACGGGCAAGTGCTTTTTGTTTATTAGTTACAATTTCACGTCACTAGCTTCGTTATTAATGGAGATATCGTTATTCAATGTGACTAGGATTTTTTCAAAATTTTAAAAAAATCGAAATATCTCGAAAATACTTCATTTTTGGTATAGGACATTGTGCACAAATTTTATCTAGAATTTCATGTAGAATTCGAAAATAAAATAAAAATATTAGGTTCCATTTAAAATAACAAAGTTGACGTCTACTTCCGGTATAACCGGAAGTGCCACATTCAGGAAATATTATATTTGAACTCAGCGTCATCCAAAACCTACAGCTTCGTAATTTCAGATTTTAACATAACTGTATCCGCCATTACTTTTAATCAAAACTCTTCGCCACACCCTGTACATATATATATATATATATATATATATATATATATATATATATATATATATATATATATATCAGAAAATATGAATTTTGCTCAAGAGTAAAGTACCTTTATTTTTGACAATACAGAAGAATGTTATAAAGAAAAGTTATTTAGAATTAAAAGCTATTTTCAAATATGCAATTACAACCATTTACCATGAAAATTCAGGTTTTGTGATTATTTACGTTTTACATTATAAATTATTTGTAGTTATAAATTTCAATACTGAATTTATCTCTCTTATCTATTAAAAATATGATAACCTTTCCATTTGTTAATGTTTATGAACAACCTTGCAATTTAAATACGTAATGAATGCATAATAATTATTTATTTTAGAAATAGGAAAATCCATACAAGGAATATTTAGCAAACAAACATCATATTAATACAGAAACAAACATAATTACATTTTCATTCTTACTAAAGCCTCGACATATATCCACCTTCTCTTTGTAAACATTTAATCGTTCTTTTGCCAAACTCCTGTAATACTTTCCGTATCATATCTGGAGTAATTTTTTGGCATTCTTCAGAAATAATCCTCTCCAAATGATTTACATTTTCAAACGGCCTTTGCTGATAAACTCGCTGTTTTAAGTAACATAAAAAACTCAAGGGGAGTTAAATCAGGAGACCTGGGAGGCCAAGAAATCTGTGAATACCTGTGAATCACCTTTCCATTAAACATGTTTTCAAGAAGTACTCTAACATTTACTGTACTGTGGATGGAGGCACCGTCTTGTTGGAACCAAATTTTCAGAAGTTCTTGTAACGGAAGTTCGTCCATAAAGTCACTGACTTGATTTTGTAATAATTGCAAGTAATGTGCGGCATTCAAGGAATGTCCAATTAATTTATTTTTGTACATACCACACCACACGTTCACGTTTTAAACGGATATTCGTTACGACCTTTTATTACAAAGTTTGGATTAATATTAGACCATCGGAAAAAATTATACGTTTTGTTAAAAACGGATTTTCTTCTAACTTTCCTTGGACCAGAACGCAGAATTTAAATCGTCTATCCTAATCTCTTTCTTGTCATGTGTGCACGAATTGCGGTTTATATGGATATTTATTTCTTTTTAAAATATTTGCCACTGTATCTTTACTTACTGTAGTATTTTGGATTCTAGCGGCCCTTTTATGCAATGATATTTTTAGTTCTTCTACAACAGAAATCATCACTTCAAATGCAGTGTCTTGATTGGCAACCAGTTTTCGGCGATTTTTCTTAAAATACTTCCACTACTCTTGAATTTATTCAATATTTCTGTAACTGTTGAATGCCCAATGTTTCTATGCGGATGTCTATTATTAAAAATATTTGCTGCTTCTGTATGTGTTTTGTAATGGTCTCCCACAATTAAAACAATTTCTATTTTTTCTTCACAAGATTGTAAAGCTGCCATTTCTAATGTACTTTATAAATACCAACCGACAGATTATTAAATCTTTTCCAAAATTAATTTGAAAACAATCACTACTTCAGATAATAGTTTGCAAACTCTTTTAGCCAATCCAAAAGATAAAGTGGATAAACAGGATAGGTCGGGAATTTATAAGATTCATTGTAAAAATTGTGAACAAATATATGTGGGACAAACTAAACGATCTATCAAAATTTGCTTTAAAGAACATTTAGCTCATATAAAATACAAACGTTGGGTCAAGTCTGCCGTAGCCCTACATATGTTTGATAAGAATCATGTAGTAGATGAGGTATCATTAATCAAACATGTTAGTAATAATCACGAACTTCATTGTTATGAAAGTTTAGAGATCTTCAAAAACAAACAAATTCTAATGAATAATGATGATCAAGGACCTTTAGGCTACTCTGAACTCATTAAACTTTCATAACTTTCGCTTTCACTTTCACCAGATTAGCGTTATTCGCTGATGGTATATATGTTAGAAATTTTCTTTAGTCCGCCCTAGTTGACCGCTGATGATGATAGCGTAGCTATCGAAACGCGTTCGGTGTTTTTTAATTTTGTGTGGTACGTGGGTGTATTTTGTTTGTTACAGATCCTGCCACAGTTCCAGTGTTCCAGATTTTTTACATGATATGTAGGTTGAGTAATAGAAGTAGCGAAATGTAATAAAGTCTAAAGTATAATCTCGATTCATATTTTTGGCCTAAGGTTGGTATATAAAATATTAGTCAAACGCTGGTGATAATTGAGCTATTTGAGTGATACGTTGGTTTTGTTTGTTACATACTAAATGTAGAAATAAAATACTACACTTAAAGGAATATTAAGAAAATACAAAAACTTCAAATAGAAAAAAATGTTTAAGCGTGTTAAAGGTGGGATACCGGATGTGTAATAATTGTCCGTTATGACCTAGTACTTTGTTTAGCCCCTTATTAAAACACGTAAATTCAAGAAAACTTCATAGAAATTACACCTAAATGGAGATCGATTTCAGTGAAGTGATGAAAGTCCAGGTCTGTCGAGCTACCCCCCCCCCCCTGTAAAAATAAACAACATGAAACTTACGTTTATATTTCGCAAATTACAAATTTTGGGCTCATCATACTACGAAGAAAATTAAAAATTTCGGTAGGGGGGCGAGCTGAGTCAATCACTTGTGAGCTGGAGAGACGAGAGGTGGTTTTACCGTAAAATCAAAAATTAAAATAGACGTATCTCGATAAACAATAATTACTTACAAAATAGTATTTTCTTTTCATTTTAAGCATAGTTCTCTCCTGTGCCAGGGAGACGAGGGGTAGTTTTACCGTAAAGGGGTTGCGGGTCAAAAATAAAACACATATTTTGAGAGCTCTTAAATCAATAAACAATATTTACATGCAAAAGAGTTTTAATTTTAGTGTAGTTCTCATTTGAGTTAAATCGTTTAATTTTGCCACAAAGAACAATCCAATATTTTTATTTGTAAGGGCTGAGTCGACGTCGAATCAGCCCCCCTCCCCCCGAAATTTTTAATTTCTTCGCTAGTATGACGAGCATCAACATTTTTAATTTGCGGAATATAAAAGCTCATAAATAGCTCATAATTTTGAAGTATTTGTTTTTTTTTACAAGGTTGGGGGGTGGGGCTAGCTAGACAGGCGTTGAAAGTCCTTTCTAAATAGCAAGTAATTTCAGTGAAATCGACGAAATAAAATAATTATTCCATTAAAACCAAGAAACATTTGGTAACTAAACCTTCGTCGACACATTTTTATGTGAAAATTGAAACATGTATATCGGGCTATGCGCTATAAAAATAATGTCATTATACAAACTCCAGGAAATATTTAAATTTATGTATTTACAACGATGCACTTATATATTTTGTGCTTAATATATACTTAATATATACTTATCTTCTGAGTTATTAAGTGTGTATTTTTCTATTTATATTTTATATAAATCTATGCGTTTCGATAGCATTTACAGTTATCGCCCTCAGTAAATGATATTTAAGAATTACTTGTGATTATTAATTATGTGTGATAAACGTAGAAAGCCAACTATGGAATATAATTTTAGTAAATAATAACTAGATCCTTAACAAAGTAAACATTATGAAACTGACTGAAAGATGACAAACCAGAACACCCTCTAACGGACGAAGGTTAACTGTGAAAAACGTCAGTCAAAGAACAAATTTAACAAAACTTAATCAAATGTTGTAAGTGTAAAGTTGTGAAAAACTTTGATTTGAAGTTGATAAAAGCATTCAAAAATAGATACTTGACATACCAATTAAAGATATAAATAGACAAATACACGATTAAAAACCCAAAAGATAAGTATTTTATTATGTGTAATAATCGTGTAAGTCTACATTTTCATATTTTGCACTTCTTTTCTACTTTTCCTTAAGCTTCTTGTTACTTTTTCGTACTTTTTCGTCACAGGGTGACATAGAAAAAAGTGCCATGCATAGTGCCACGCGATAGAGGATACTAAAATAAGAAAAAAAGTTCCTATGAACTTAGGTCCGCAACGCCTTCGTTTAGAAGATATAGGGTGTTGAAGTTTAATTATTTTTTTGTTTTTTTTTTAATATCATTTACAATGATGTAATAAGCGGACGAAATTTTGTATACAGGGTATTTTTATCACGCAGAATTCAAATATGACAGGTTTCCATCTTGTTTGAATCGATCCTAACTGTTTTGCCTTACACTGTATGTCATTTTCGACTGGAAAAAGTTGTTTTTCCATATTTTTTGCTTCAGAAAGGTATACCTTATTGAAGTCTATAGGACCAACGGTTTACGAGAAAAATGCATCCGATCCATGCAAAATATCCAAAAGCGCCAAAGTAACTTATTTGCAAAACCGTAATTAGAATTCACCAATATGGGGTTTCTATTAATATGTGGGCAGGTATAATTGGCCCATTTAAATTTCCCAATCGACTGATAGGTGAACTGTATCGAAATTTCTTGGAGAATGAACTAAATACGTTATTAGAGGATGTTCCATTGGCTATTATTGATAGAATGCGTTACATGCATGATGGCACGCCAGTTCACTTTTCTCGATTGGCAAGGGAATTTTTGGATAGAAGATTTGGTAATACGTGGATTGGTCGAGGGGGACCTGTACCCTGGCCAGCTCGTAGTCCCGACCTTAATCCCCTCGATTTTTCAATTTGGGGATTCATGAAAAATGATGCTTATTCTGTAGAAATACATAATGAAGAGCAACTTTGGATAAGAATTATGGAATCCGCAGTTAGATTCCGTATTAACCCAGGAATATTTCAAAGATGCCATCAAAAATTGAAAAATGTATTCAAGTACAAGGACAACAATTTGAACATCATCTAAAAATTTAATGTTTTTTTTAACCACCGCCCTTATTGTTGTTATTAAAATTTAATTGTTGAAGTGTTATGTCATTGTTTTTGCAAATAAGTTACTTTGGCGCTTTTCGATAATTTGCATGCATCGGATGCATTTTTCTCGTAAACCGTTAGTCCTAGCGACTTCAATAAGGCATACATTTCTGAAGCAGAAAAGATGGGAAAACAAATTTTTCCAGTCGAAAATGACATACAGTGTAAGGCAAAAAAGGAGGACCGATTCAAACAAGATGGAAACCTGTATGTGGCGCCTCTATCAGTAATAAAGAACTAAGGTCATATTTGAATTCTGCGTGATAAAAGCCCTGTATACAAAATTTCGTCCGCTTATTACATCATTGTAAAAGATATTAAAAAAACAAATAATTAATTAAACTTCAATACCTATATCTTTTAAACGAAGGCGTTGACCTAGTTCATGAACTTTTCTTATTTTAGTGTCCTCTATCGCGTGGCACTATGCATGCTTTTTCTATGTCACCTATATATATATATATATATATATATATATATATATATATATATATATATATATATATAATATAATATAGTAACAGTTAGCTTTGTCTAGGTACACTATACATAGTAATTTGAAATTATGTTTCAGATTGGGTGAAAAGGTTACCTCCAAGTAAAATAAAAGATACAGTTGACAAACTACAGCATGAAAACGATTATTTTTTGAAAAATTTAAGTCTATACAAACAATCCACTGTACTGAAAAGGGCTGATATAGATTTAAACCATAAATATTTTCTTTCCATAAAATCCGTGATGCTTTTATATTTAAAATTTTTAAAGCTGTACCTCTATATTTTGCTGTTGTTAAATCATTATTCATATTCGTATTATTTTTACATTTACAGTGCACACAAGAATGTGAATTAGTTTATTTATAAAATTCTATTTTGATGCAATCTCTATACATTACGTCACGTTTTGTGAAATAAATGGATTAGGTTGTTAAATACCTACTGTAGAGTAGTTCCATATACACAAAAGGGTGTTCATTAATTTAACAACATTCATTATAAAGAATTAATACTAATCTGATAATTCTGCATATAGATTAAACGAGGGATTATCCACTAATTTAAAATATATGCACGATGCCCCATTGAAATTTTTTGACAACGTCGTTAGTTATTAATAATGCCAATAATATTCCCTAAGTACTTACAACGGAACTGCACTTAATGCTTACGCTGAAAGTATTGCTTGTTTAAAATTTAGTGCCAGTCATGTCCTCAGTTGGAGATTTTTCAGGCAATACTAATTACCTGAGAAACTATTCACTCTATAGCAAATGGTTTAAAAAAAAATTTTAAGTTTATTTAATTTTACACAACACTTCTCTACAAAAGCTTTTCGTAGAGAAAAGCCCCTTAAAAACCTTTTGTGAATTTATCGAAAACTTTAGAGTAAAACGCATAGAGTTTACATATGTATAATTCAAATTTCGACGAGTTTTTTAAATAAAACTTTACGTAGGATAATACTTATCTCTAAAATGCAGGGATGTGAGGTTAGCACCTCGAAATAAAAACTTCGTTATGGTGATTAGAATTTCGTTTCTTTTGAAGAGATTTGGAATTAATCCTTTCTTGAACATCAAGAAATTCTTACCATTAAATCGAAAAGTGTACAGAGGGGTTTCAGGGATAATCCTTATGGTCTTTTCTAATGTAAAATAACATAGGCATAAGAAAGCTTATATAAGATTTTTAGTATAGTGTTTTGATCATCACCCAACTGCAGCTGCATCTTTAAAGAGTGATATGTGTGCGGTCTGACGCCTCAACAATCAGTAATGTTTTGATCGTGTGGATGTTCTTTAGAAATTATTTGAAGGTTGTGCCCCAGAACTGACAGTGTTTTTCATCTGTATTCCCTTCTAAAATCGTCCTTATTTCGTATTTGATTCGATGATTTTTCTGCCATATTTTAGGCACCCTAACTTCCCTATTTGTATGGTACATAAATGCAAATCTTTCTTCAAATTAGAGGTTTGCGACATTTTTAATTGCGATGACCAACAATGAACTGAGGTTCCGACATGGGCCCCACCATCGTATAAACAATAGTGACATAATATGTCACAGTTATGAAGTTACCATTGGAAATTATTACGTTAGTTCTGGCGCAGTGTAATCGCTTATATTTATATTTTGCAAATGGCGCACAGTAGTGGTTAACGCTACAATTACAGTTTATAGCGTGTTATTTATACGATATATTAATCCGATGTAGGTATTAAACTTCTTCCTGTTTTTGCAGTGTAGTGTTGAGACGCAGTAACTGAAGAAAATTTTTATAGAAAATTGCACACTTCTACTTTAAAAGCCACCAGAAAAAATTCCAAAAATTTTTTGGAGGCGAGGCGATGTTTAAGTGGAATTTTTTTGACAGTTGACGCACTGGCGGACTAAGGGGGGGGGGGGGGCAGGGGCGGTCCGCCCCGGGCCCACACCTAAGGGGGGCCCCAGTTTGGCATAGAAAGAAAATATATTGTTCTTGCGAGACGGATGTCGTCGATTGGATTAAGTCTAGCATGTGGGCCCCGCTTGCTTAATACACAGGTTCATAATAATAAATACATAAGTTTCTGGCAGTTGTCGGCGGCGGCAACGCAGCACTAGACTAGAATACACATCGCGTTGTCGTATTGCATCGAATGGCACCCGCCGCTGATGCCAACTCCACTGCCCTTGCGCGCCGCGCCGCCGGCCGCCCCGCCAGTCGCGAGGTATTTGTCTTCCAAAGCGGACGTACTGATTGCACACTAGTATTTAGTAATAATGATTAATGTACAAGCTTGGGGTTTGGGACTATTCGCCGTCGCCGGTTCGCCTTCGCCGATTCGCCGTCGCCAATTCGCCGTCGGGACAGTTGGCCGTCGGTCAAATTTGCCGTAGGGACGATTCGCCGTCGGGGGATGTTTTAGACGAATTTATAAAATTAATTTGTTCTTAGGTATGCCAACACACAAAATTAATGCATAACGTAAAAAAATACTACAGATGTAAAACGATTTTAATAAGTAAAATAGGATATGTACATATTAACTATAAATTGACCTACATATTGTAATTATTTGCAAAGGATTATTTGAGGTAAATTTCGGAAAAACCATTTATTTAAAATAAAGAATGTCACAGAAAGTCTATTTAAAGTAAAGACCCTCATTATAAACTCATAAAAACACAATTTTAAGGAGACACTCATTACCAACTCATAGAAAATCTATTTAAAGTAAGGGTGTCCATTATCATACGAGAAATATAATAGCACATCAAAAAGCAACGATTTGTACGGCGAATCGTCCCTACGGCTAATTTGACCGACGGCCAACTGTCCCGACGGCGAATTGGCGACGGCGAATCGGCGAAGGCGAACCGGCGACGGCGAATTGTCCTAGACCCACAAGCTTGTACGAGTTGAAGTGAACTAGTGAAGTGAAGAACCATCTATTCAGTGGAACGAACAAACAGGCCGTTCATTTGAAATAAGTGAAAGTGAGTACAAACTACATGTTTCCTTGTTTCGTTTAATCGTTTTTATAATTTATTGAATACCTACACTACATGTTCATTTCTTCATTTACTTACAGTGAAGAGAAGTGGTCCAAGTGGATCCCAAAAACGGAAGATAAAGAAGGCAAAGGCTAAGGAGGCCGAATTACTATCTGGATCGCTGTTGAAATATGTTACTGAAAAGAGACGCTCTAGCCAAAACAAAGAAAGCAATATCGAGGTGTCAAGTCGTAAGAATTATTACTATTTTTTTTCATAATTTTTACACAAATTTTACTTTACTACATACTATTAAATATGATTGATTATTTTAACAAGAGAACGAAGAGACAGTCAACAATCAGGCAGAGTATTTTTTTTGTTGGTTTTTTTTTTATCTTGTTAAACAAATAATTGATAGATTACTCCATCCATGCTTAGAGTATAAAAACTGGTAAAATGCGAGATGGGATTGCGTGATTAGTGCTCCGCAGTCCGCACCAGTGACGATTTCTAGTCACTTTTTAATTTCAATAGTCATTTAAATTTAATTTATCTGTTCTTACGCAGAATACCGATTTGCAGAATAAATCATAAAACGTACACTTGACAAGTGTACGTTTTATGATTATTATGATAATCACTTGTTCAGCTTTTACGCATTACCCTGCGTACGTCAGTCCACGTATGATTAAAATTTAAAATTTCATATTCATAAATTGTGTATATTTCATATGATAAGCGACTGCTTATTTGGTAGTTAAAATCATAAAAATAAATATATATACATATACAGACTATATATAAATACTTTATTATTTTACATTATATTTTAAGTTGACAATGTTGACAGATTATCAGTACACGCTCATAAATACAACACTAACAAAATATGAAAGGTTTTACTTGCAAAAAAAAGTCTTATTTAACTATCATTTCTTTAAGATCAAGAAGAACACGAAACCGAACTAGTAGAAACAGAAAGACACAAAGAAAAGGACAAAACACCAGAAGCAGATACACAGAGTGAGAAAAAGGTGACAAGTAAAGATGCATCTCAACTAGGGGATAGTAGCGAAGAGATAATATGCATCGAAAACCCGTGCCTTGTTGAAGCGGAGAAAGAAGGAGAAACAAGTTCTTGTTCAGAACCAAAAGGAGGAACCAGTTTCGACTATGAATGTGAAGTCTTAGATTCCAATGATGCTGCGAACTGGCCAATGCCCTTACCAGATCACATTCGACTTGAGATTATTAGGCAAGGTAGTGAGACGTTCCAACATAAAGATGGTCCATTTATTTCTATGCATAGACAAGGCGAACATGCTAAGGGATCACAACGTAGCTTGACATCATCATGGTTTTATTCAACTCTGGGAGACGGAAAAAAATATCTTCGGAAATGGATGATTTACTCTACATCGACCAATACGCTATATTGCTTTTGCTGTCGACTCTTTGCGTCCACGGACGATCTGAGTAAACCATTTGTTTCTGGTTATCAAAAATGATAGAAATTAAACCCAAATATTTCACTTCACGAGTCATCTCATCAACATGTATCCAATTTGGAAAAATGGAAAACTCTTACAGTTGGATTGAAAAACAATGAAACTATCGATAATGTAAATGAAGTCACTATAAATCGCGAGGCAAAAAAATGGCGAAACATACTGCATCGACTTTTGGATATTACACTATTTTTGGCTCAGCAGAATCTTGCTTTTAGAGAACATAGAGAGGATCCTTCATCAGAAAACCGAGGTAATTTCATAGAATTAGTGAAAATGATGGCAAAATACGATCCCGTATTAAGTGACCACTGGTCAAAACTTCAAGAAGCTGCAGGTGGATCTCCAAGAGTACCTTCTTATTTATCAAAAGGGATCCAGAATGAATTCCTTTCTATTTTAAGTCATCATGTAAAACAGAAAATTATTGATGACATAAAAAATCTAAATATTATGGAATCATGTTTGACAGTACTCCAGACGAGAGCCATACCGACCGAATGAGTGAAATAGTAAGATATATCCATATCGAAGGAGGAGCTGTGGATGTTCGGGAGTCCTTCTTAGGTTTCTTTTCTATGTCAGGAAAGACGGCTAGTGATATGTCAAATGATATCCTAAAACAGCTAGAAAAAGATGGTTTAGACATTCAACTTTGTAGAGCTCAGGTTTACGATAATGCCGCCTCAATGTCTGGTGTACATGGAGGAGTTCAAAGGAAAATACGAGACATTAATCCTAAAGCATTATTTAGCCCTTGTGCAAATCACTCATTGAATCTGTGTGGTGTACATTCCTTCGCAAGTGTTCCATCAAGTGTAACCTGTTTCGGCACTTTAGAAAAATTATATTCATTCTTTTCCGTTTCTACCCATAGATGGGAAATACTAATACAAAAGGTTGGGAAAACTTTAAAAAGATTGTCTGATACACGGTGGAGTGCTCATCATACACCTCAAATCATACTTGACATGGGTTTGACAAAAATGAAGGCACCGCAATTGTTTCTTGTCGAGGAAAGAAATTCGCTGGTCAATAAGGCTATACAATTTGGCACGCAAAAATGTGGAGAAATGGGAATAGATATTGGGAGACGTGGCAGGCGAAAAGTAAAAAAGAATCTACCCGGAGAAATATCCGCTGGCGCCGGCTTAACTTTACAAGAGGAGCTTCGCAGGTCTATGTTCCAGTGCTTGGATCGATTTATTCAAGAATTGGCTGCAAGATCCACTGCTATGGAAAACATATCTAGCGCCTTCCATATTGTACAACCAAAACTCCTGATAAAAGCATCTGAAAATGAACTTGAACAGGCCATAGAAAAGCTCAACCTAATCTACGGTGACTTTGACAAGGAAGAAGTATACAAAGAAGTCTACAGATTGCGAAGACATTTAAGCGCAACTAATACTGCAACAGAGGAAGCTGCTTCATGGACCACTAAAAAAGTTTTTGAATTTATTATTAAATGGGACTTTACCGAATCCATACCCAACCTATGTCTAATCCTTCAGTATTTCCTAACAATTAGTGTATCATGCGAAAGAAGTTTTTCAAAACTTAAACTAATCAAAAATTATCTTAGATCGACCATGACTGAAGAACCACTTACCAGTCTGGCTATTTTATCCATCGAAAGAAAAGTAGCGTCGGTTTTGGATTTTGATGACGTAATTAATAAATTTAGTGTAATAAAAGCCAGAAAACATAATTTGAAATCAGTATAATTTTAATTACTTGTCTAGTGTCATTGCTTATTTTTCACTTGTAAATCTGTTTATAACGTGGTAAAAATATTGATTAAAATTTGATTTTCCATCTGCATTGTGCTTAATTCAGTAAATATTTAAATCTGGAGGGCGTCAAGGGGCCCAAAATTAAAGATCGCCCCGGGTCTCAAAAAGTCTTAGACCGCCGCTGGTTGACGAGGTAAACTATACGATCTACACATTGCTATCTTTACGACAACTAAATAATGTACTTGTCAATAATGCGAGATTTCTAGGAATTAAAATTTTATTTATTACTCTCTATAAAGTTTAATTTAACATAAAACACAAATTGTACAATTTGTTTAATTTTGTATTAACAAATTATATTTGAAACATAGAATTTACACACATAACAAGATTTAAATGTTCTTTGAATTTTTCTAACACACCCTTCCTTCTTAATGGCGAATAGGAAGGTGACGAATTAGTTAGATGTTTTAAAACATACAGGGTGGCCCATTAGTGCGCGGAAGTCCAATATCTCGTGAAATATACCATATGTAAAAAATGTTTCAAATAGAAGTTGTAGCAATTGCAATATTGCACATTTGTGAAATAGTTTCAGGTATACAGGGTGCTCTGATTAGTCGACGCATTTTAACAAGATATTTTTTTAAATAGCATCGGCAGTCTCAAGAAAATTTTCCACGTTGCCAAGTTTTGCCAAAAATGTGAAAATTTACTGAAAATCGCTTCATCATAAATGAATTACATAACATTTTACTAATAATATCTTAAGCAACATGTTTGTGTAGTTACAAAGATAAAGAGTGTATAAAATGTACGGGACAAAAGAAAAAGTTTTTTCATACACTGGGTGTTTATTATGAAAGCACAAAATCATCACATTTTAACGAGCCGAAGCTTAATTTTTTTAATGTAACACCCCGTATATTATTCCATGCTTTTGTAAAGCTACTAAATCCCTTGAATTTATGGATACACCATATGGTATCTACAACTAGTAGTTCCTGAAACATTTTACGCTTGCACAATTTCATATTTTCCAATGGAATACCCTGCAGGTTGTAGGTATAACATTCTATAGTTTATAAAATTTCTAAATTCACTTAATCTATCTTAATAATTATGACCTATAAAACCATGTAGCAGTGATTACATTTGCCCCACAAACGTGCATGTACGGGGTAAATGTAATCAGAGAGAATGTGTCTCACATTTTAATCTTTTTAATTCATGTATTACCTTGTTTAAGGGAAAATCTTTATTGAAAAATTGTCAGTTAAATTGAAAATTTATTCTAAATTATTTTATAACAATTATTAAATGAAAAATCATAATTCGCTAAAGAAACGATACAGAACAATCTCTTTATTAAGTTCTCAATATGGCCACCATTTACTTCTAAACAATAAAACACGCGATCGTTAAACGCTCTGCTAACATTTCTTAACATACCGTTGTCGAGACTTCGGAAAGCTTCTGTTATCCCTTGTTTTATATCTTCTTTTGTCGTAGCAGGTGTTTTATAAACTTGACTTTTAATGTAACCCCACAAATACGAATCTACTTTCGTTAATCCTGGGAACGTGGTGGCCATTTAACTGGACCTGTCAGGAAACCTACTATTTAAAAATGTGTTGGCTAAAACGGTGTTATGAACTGGAGATCCATCATGTAAGAACCACATTCTTTGTTTGACTCAATTGGGAAAATGTATTAAATGGGGTAATTGATTTTGCAAAAATCCAAGTAAATTTCTCCAGTACCTTTCCATAAAAAAAAATACGGCCCGTTTACATATTTTCCTATGATTCCACCCCAAACGTTCAAGGACCACCTTGTCTTGCATCCTTTGAATGAATTTTGTTTGTGCTCAGAATTCGTATGACAACAGTACGACTTATATCACTCTGATTTGAATGACTCTAGCCGATATGTTAGGATTTTCTACAACCTCTAACATAACTTTCACCTGATTATCTGGTGTTAATGCAATTTTTGTTCTTTCGCTATTTGGATAAGCAACATTTCCAGTTTGTGTAAACCTTAACAATAAACTTTCAAATGTTCCTTTTCTAGGCTACCTTCTAAGTGGATATTTTTGATGGTATAATTTTGATGCCAATAAACAATTTTTGTGACTTTCATTAAAACAAAAATCATATCTATCAACTCTTAAGTGTCAAAATTAATTTTCGCAAAGTATTTTACACGAAGTGCATGAGGCGCTAAGCTATTTATTCTTGACAGTAATAATAACAAAATTCGAGAATGTCAAAATACCGGCCTACTTGATAAGAAAATAAAAAATAAAAAGAATAAGATTTCCATTAAACTGACAATTTCTGAAGAAAATAATAGTTTTAGAGGTCATAGTTATTAAAATTAATCAAAGGGATTTTGTTCCATTAGAAAATATGAAATTGTGTAAGCGTAAAATTTTCATTAAACTGAAGGGATTTAGTAGCTTTACAAAGGCATGGAATAATATGCAGGGTGTTCCATTAAAAAAATTAAGTTTTGGCCCGTTAAAATGTGATAATAATAAATACCCAGTGTATGAAAAAAATGCTTAAGATTTTATTAGTAAACTGTTATGTAATTCATTTATGATGAAGCGATTTTCAGTGAATTTTCATATTTTTGGCAATAACTTAGCAACGCATAAAATTTTCTCGAGAAAATATAGTGACGTATGTAGATCGCTATGGTGAGTTCGATCATGTAAAAACATACTGCTGATGGCATTTAAAAAAATATCTGGTTAAAATGCCTCGAATAATCAGACCATCCTGTATACCTGAAACTATTTTACAAATGTGCAATATGCAATTGCCACAACTTCTATTTGAAACAGTTTTTCACATACGGTATATTTCACGAGATATTGGACTTCCTCGCACTAATAGGCCAGCCTGTATATAAAATATATTGAAACAATTTTGTTCAAATTTCTTCTAGGCATAAAGCCATATTTACTTGCCATCTGCAGCAGACTTTCTTGGATTTACTTAAACAGTCCATTCGGCTCTAACACCCTTGTTCACAATATTTGATTAAATTAGTTAAATATATTAAAAATTAGGATAGCATATGTTCACTTGGCTCAACTCAATATTTACATAATCTGACTTTTCAAAACACAGAACCGTTTAAACAACATAAGTCAACAACAACAATACCTTGGCCGGCTTCGCAACCATTGAAATTAATTTAAAATGTCAGGTTTGGTTTATAATTTTATTCCAAATTTTGGTGTGAAATTTTCCTGCCGAGTACCACAAGATCGTAAATTATTCGTGGAAATAATTTAAGTACGTGAAAATTCTGCGTTCGCCGAAATGAATTATTATAAAATTTAGTGGGTATTTGTGAATTCTACTGATTCGATCTGCTTAGGATATTAACAACTTTCCTGTGATAAATATCTGGCCTAAGACCCCTAAACAGAACTTAAAAGTGACACTTTGTAAATAAGTGGCTTTATTTGATTGTCCTGTCTCACGTAAGAAAGAAATAATAATACTATTAGTTATTGCTGCATGTAAGCGCCTCATAATGCTGAATAATATATTGAAGCATGCCAGGTAATGCTAAAAGATGTCATCAATGAAATGAAATTTACATCGAATGCCACTAGTGTATAACCTTTCGAGACTACACGTACAGACAGTATTGAATCGGAAAAAAAATAGCCTAACGAAATCCATCTTTTAATCTTTTACATACAAATTTGTAAAGTTTTAAAGTACATTTAAACCCCACTGGTCGTTACCAAGCCTGCTGCTTTGACCTGTTTCTCCTGATTCGTATTGGCTTCCTCCGGTTTCGTAACAGGTACTTGGCTTTCGGTTCTTTTAGCTGTTTGCGGTCGTGTTATTGGTCCACTTGTTCCTCTTTCCATTTCTCTTTTGCTACAATAACAAAAAGACGGACATATGAAGACATTACAGTAAAGTAGACAAACTGGAATCGGCGTTATTAATGATTGGTTTTTCAGAAAGAAGGATTAATACAGCATCCAAACAACCAAACTCAAAGAAGAGAGAAAAATCAATACCAAAAACATACTTGCGGTCCATCAAAAGAATAATGTACAGGATAATAAACAATATAGGACAGCCAAAAAGATATCATCAATACGACCAAATCCTGAAATCAAAATTAAACTGTAAATCCAAGGATAATGACATCCAATGTACATATTGTGACTCTAGATACATTTGTCAAACAAACTGAAGAATTAGTGCAGGAAGAACATCAAACCGCGGTAACAAAATTCAGAGTAATGTATACACAAAAATAACGAATAATAAAGGAAGGAATCTATTGAAATACAGGAACGACCGCAGAATTTAAACACAAGAGGTGACACATAAAGATTACCCAACACATGGAACCCAACATTAAAACAAAAAAACTATCACAAGAAGAAAACAGTGCAAACGGCAATTAAATCTACGACAAGAAAGAACAAAATAGGAGAAACAGAAGGCGGAAAGTTTCCGACCAAATAACACAACAGTAAGCAGCTTATCTGTAACGAAAGCGGAGGTAGTCAGTTCTATACAATACAGAAAAGCAGATCCAAGCATAAGACTATGCCGAAGTGGAATATGGAAACAATACAGTAAATATCTATATATGGCTATATATTGTATCTCTTGAAAAGCTAATTCAGTGGTTTCATCAATTTCGGTACTGGTCGCCCTACAGTATAGTTTTAAATCTTTCCATTCACTTTGGTAAAAAGATTATAATTTAGAAGAGATCGAGGTGAGGTCATGTTCAATTACATTTTTTTATTTATCTGCAAAACTCATTGTGTTCAAACAGTAACAACTCCAGTTTCATTATAGTTTAACTTAAGAAAGACACTTATTATATTGTAACCATATAATATGTATTACAAAATTTTTCATTCAAAGATAAACATTTTTCCGTTGAATAAATAATAATCGTGAGAGTTTTCGTGGTTAAACACAAGCCGATTTCAATATTATTCGTTTTGCTACAACGGCTCCCTAGAAGTTCACCGAACACAATTAACCGAATCATAATTCACCGAAAAGAAGATTCACCGAATCACAATTTACCGGAACATACCTTTTAAAACACACTTTTTATTTGTCAGCAGATCACAAATGTGAACTAAAAAGTAAAAATTATCATTTTTAATAAGGGAAGAATTAACTCCAGAAACGCCGATGTTACTGAAAAAATATGGGGCTCTCCAAATATTATTAAAATTTGTTTCTCAATTAATGGGGTTTCTGGAGTTTTTTCTTCCCTCACTAAAAGCGTGTTTAAAAGTTGGTTTGTTGCATTTTGAATTGTTTTTTTAATTGTTATTGTTTTTTATAACTTTTTGTCTTTTAGGGTTTTTAACTGTTTTGAGCTCTTTTGGATTTTAAAATTGTATTCTTCATTCTATTTTAATAACGTAAGTTGTGAGCTGGATCACATAAAGTCATACACATTTTCTAGGTTGGAATTTCTAACTAGTCGCTCTATCCTTTCTGCACAATCTCGGTACTTTCTTCGGGTGGGTGGACCTTCACAATCCCTTACATATTGCACTACATGAAGTTCATTTAAGGTTTGCTCCCTCTGAATAATTTCGATGAATTTCCATATATTATGGTGATCAGCAGCAATTTTTTGTTGCTCGAAACCTCGGTGCCATCTTTCAATGGAATTGCTAGTTTTAGGTAGACCTTTGTTTACTCTATCGAAATAGTTACACATCTTTGGAGGCGTCTAATCCAAGTATCTTCGAAATAATAAGCAATAGTCTGTTCTTCAGGAGGCAATATGTTTGCGTCAAACACTGTTTCAAAGACATAGATTACATCTGCCGTTGGGATTGCAGGTAATAACCATAGGTGTCAAGGAAAATCTGCATCCGTTTCGTATTTACGTTTAAGACCATCGGCTTGAATTTTACGAAATAAACATCCTCAATGTCTAGATTATGGAAATTCCTGTGCTAACACATTTCCCATAGAAGCTTCAAAAAAATAGCTTTGTTGTCTCTTAACCCATGTACTGCACACAGTTGATAAAATACATGACGTGCTTTTTTGAAGGTAACTTCTGTATACCAGTGGTCAGCTTGAGCCAAGAGTTCAATATTCCTTCTAGTACAAAACTCTCTCCATCTTCCGTCGTACTCGAATAAAACAGTAAAAATCTTTACCATCTTTAGTTTTTTATTTCTCTGGAAATACAGTATCGCTGCGGTGATCCGCCAATGCTGGGATAGCTTCGTACATTTCAGATGGTTCTCTTAATGCTGATAACTTTTGGCACAGTAGCCGCTGCTGCTTGGCTCCAACTAATGCGGTTGATATTATTTAATGCGATGCATCGCGAAAATGTGCTTCATCCCCAATATGCGTGCCATTGTTTTTTACAATGTTATCACCCTGCGTTGTGATACGTGCACCACACTTTACTTCTTGATACTATTCACACTTCCAATAAAGCTTTGTTTCCCCTTGTTTATCTCTAAAATATAAATGGCAGTCCACTACAAGTTTTTGTTCTCCCTTTTAGCTAATTATAAACTCAAGCGCTATTTTATTATTCAGTTGGTAAGGACTTCTGAACAATGCAATTTTACGGCAAATTAGCTTTTTAAATGTATATGGATACCCTTTAACGAGCCCGTAGTCTAAACATTTACACTGATCATTAAAACCCAATAATCGATAGCATAAACTCCAGTACCGTTTGGAGATCATTAAAGATCAATAACATATATCACGGTGATTTATATGAATTTGAAGATTATCCATTATGCCATTTAAACCAAAGAATATTTCAATTATAACCACGAAAGTACCACAATACACTTTTTTTGGGTTGGGACATATTATTTTCACATATTAATATCGAACATAAAGTTATTGCGGAAAACCCGGAGTAGCTATGTCATATGGTTACAAAGTTGTATCATCAACCTCTTTATAAGGAGTATAAAGCATAAAAAAGGAAAATGAATAGGTATGTGGTAACTTTCGGTGAATTGTGATTCGGTAAATTGTTCATTCGTTTAACTGTTCTGTCGGTGAATTGTTTTTCAGAGTTCTGTTCGGTAAATTTTCCGTCGGTAAGTTGTTTTCGGTGAACAATAAATTATAAAAGCTTCCATACGTAAAAATAATGCTCCGCAATGCCAACTTATGTTAAAACATTAAACAGTTGTAGAAGATATAAATACGCAATTAAGTATTGATTCGAAGGTAATCATATGTCAATAAAGGGAAATGTAGGAGCAAAGTATAAAAGTGTAATATATTGTACATAACCACCTGTAACCGTTTACAACATAAAATTTAAAATATTGAATAAGTACTTTCAGATTTGTAAGTAATCATGCTCCATTAGGTTTTACGAAACAATATCTTTTTCATGAAATCAAGAATGGTGAAAAAAAGTTATTAGAAAAGTTAACCAACGCGTACGTGATAAAAAATTCGATAAATATTTGTGGCGTGTAGACTTGAAATACTAAAGAAAATTCCTATAAGGACCAACTAATTCATCCTTATACAGGGTCCTGCATCTTAGCTCCCGTCTTCTACAACAACTAAATGATTTATATTAGAAACAATATTAAAATGGAGCACATTTTAAAAATATTTTCTCAAATACAGAGAACACAAACTTATATATTTTTTAAAGAAACACCCTATATATTATTCCACATTTGAAATCTCCGGGCTTCGTACATTCCTCAACAAAATTTAAACATCTTATACCGAGTGCTTTTAAAGATATGACAAATTGTTTGTCTGAGTGGACATGTGTTGATCACTGTATTTTTCAAAACCAAACGAAATTAATTATTATTTGTAGTGGGATATTTTATGTATATGGTATATTTTATTTTTATACAGATGGCTACACGAAATATGGGAAGTCATATACAGTATGGTCCAAAACGAGAATAGTAGATTTTCTCGAAATTTTAAAATAGAACCCATATTTTTCATCGCCATGAGATAACTTATTTGCTACTCTATCAATTTTATTAAGCATTCCCTATACCCAAACTCACTCGCTTTTTAGTTAAATTCATCTCTATCCGAAACTACCGTTATTAAACAAAACTAGGTGTAAAAGTTGTATCTTTTAAAGGGAATACCTGTACATTTTATTCCTATTGGGTGCGGAATACAGTATGCAACATCTTTTATGTTTGTAATTATACTGATATGCTTCAAAGTTTCAGAGATATTCATCAAAAGCTGTTATTAGACATAGCAAACTTATGAATAGTTTTATTTCAAAATTATGACATCGTTAACGTATGTATAAATAAAGTTTTTGAAATCAATTTAATATTTAATAGTTATTTAACCATCAAGTGTATTAATGAAAGCGATTAACGATGAGACGAGCGAAAATCGAGATCATTAATCGCGCATTAACGCACGAGTTGGTTACGATATTTTTCAAAGAATCGCCTTCTTTAACTTTCCTGTTTTTACAAAGTGAAATTTTATGTTGATCAGGCTGCCTTAACGCAGACATTCATTGTTAGATGTTTCATACAAAATCAATGCAGCGCCTCCTATCAACGTTATTTAATAGACCCTATTAGTGCATGATTTGGAGTTAATTGATAATAATTCCCATTAATAAACGATTCTCTGAAAAAATTTTAATAAAAACCCATGTTCGATATGTGTTACGTTTTGTTTCAAAGTTTCAGAGATATTCATCAAAATCTGGTATTAGACATAGATTTCTAATATTAATAATACCATTTTCAACAAATGGCCAAAAAATGTTTGGGGCGGAATTATTGATGAACATATTGGACCTTATTTTTGAACGAGCATTTGAATGGAGCTATGGATCTTGACTGTTTGCAAAATCTATGTGCAAATTTGCCAATAACTGTTGGGAATGAAATGTGACTGCACATTATTCCGTCCCGTCAGGGACCATCTTAATGTATTCTTTCCAAATCGTTGGATTGGCAGAGAGGGCCATGTAACTGGCCACTCCAGATCCCCAATTTAACCAAACTGATTTTTTTTGTGGGGATACGTTAAGGAATCGTTTACCAAGAGCCGCCAACTACACAAGAAAATATGTAACAAAGAATAAGGAACGCGTTTGAGGGTATTACGCCCGACATGTTAAATAGAGTAGTGAGGTCTTTTCAGTTCTGCCTCCAAGAAAATGGAAGACATATCGAACTTACTGTATTTAAAAAATTTGAAATTTTCAATTGATATCAAAAACTTGATTTATACATACGTTAACGATGTCACAATTTTGAAATAAAACTATTGTTAAGTTTGTTATGTCTAATAACAACTGTTGGTGAATATCTCTGAAACTTACAAATATAAAACATCTTGCGTACTTTATTCCGCACCCATTAGGAATAAAATATACAGTATTCCTTTAATAGATATAACTTTTACGTCTAGTTTTGATTAATAACGGGTAGTTTCGGATAAAGACGAATTTAACTAAAAACTAAAACGGGTGGGTTTGGATATAGAACGCTTGATAGAATTGATAGAGTAACAAATAAGCTATCCCATGCCGATGAAAAATATTTGAAAATTTGGATAAACCTACGATTCTCGTTTTGGACCATACTGTATACGACTTCCGATATTTCGTGTAGCCATCTGTATAAAAATAAAATAGACCATATACGTAAAATATCCTACTACAAATAATACTTAATTTAGTTTGTTCTTGAAAGATACAGAGTGATCAACACATGTCCATTCAGACAAAGAAATTGTCATATCTTTGAAAGCACTCCGCATAAGATGCTGAAATTTTGTTGACGTAATGTACGTAGCGGGGATAAGTCAAATCTGGATTAATATATAGGGTGTTCCATTAAAAAATATATAAGTTTATGTTGTCTTGATTTATGGGCCATCCTATATTTGTGAAAATATTTTTAAAATGTCCTTTTAGCAAGCATTCTATTGTTCCATTTTTCATATTTTTTCTAATATACATCATTTAGATGTAGTAGAAGAAGAAGACGGACCCCGTATACATAAATAAATAAATGCCCTCCTAAATCATCTTACAGTATTGTTGGTTTTTCTGATCTCATACTTTCGTTGTCTCTCTCGTTTAATAATTCCCTTCCAGATATTATACTATAAAGTTTGATTCAAATAAAGTTGGGTTTCACTCATTCAATAAAATTACATATTTTTATCGCTCTCACTCAACTACATGTTGAAGGATGACATAAAACATAAATCTTGACATAAAATTAGCCATTAAACGTGCGTCATTTTTATCATAAATTGAATTGTTAACGTATAAACATTAAACATTACAAACGGAAGATTAAAATAATGGTATTTAAATAATGTGCCTCTGGCTATGTAGATTAAGATAAGGAGGATTCTATTATATTGAATTGAACACCTGAAATACTGCTTGTTTCAATTGCTTAATTATTCTCACTATGCCTAGTAATAAAAATTATGTAAAATTTAGATATATAATTAAATGAAATCTAGCACCATGTTATCATTTAAATCAGAAAATAACAACCTATTTAATGAACATTAAAAGCATTCGGTAATAACAAATAATAACAATATGCAAAAATTTATTTACCAAAATTATGGATAGTAGGAGACTACTAAAAGTTTAAAGCTAAACGAATAGATATAAAATTTACCACAAAAATTCCTCAGCAGTATTTTCTATAGACAGCTTCCTGTGATTAAATACAGGCGGAACAGTCAATACAGATGAAACATTTTACTTCTCTTTCTTATTCTGGATGTTTTATTGAATTAAACTTGCATTTTAATATTATATTATTATTTTCCAAAGAAACTTGGGTAAATAAGTTACTTAATGTCATTTGTAATATAAGTGTTTAAAAATTAAAAGGTGTGAAAATACACCTAACGTTTAAATTAATGTCTATAAATTGTCCAACTAAACGTGCCAAAAAAATCAAACAAATGCTTAGTTTAAACTATACTGAATTAAAAATTACTCACCATCAAAATTTCGTGATGGCACGAATATAAAAATTAATTAAAAATCATCTTATTGCGGTTAATATTCAGCATTAACTAAATTAAGAAAAGCTTTCAGAATAACTCAAATGTATTTTATCTTCACGCTTGCGCGAATACAATACTATAAATCCAATTTTTTTAAGAGAGATTAAAACTATTTACGTAATATTACACACAAAGATTTGTTCTTGAAAATGCAATTTAAGTTGCCAATTTTCACGTTTACATGAAAATAATTAAAAATTCCTCTAATTTTCAAAATAAATTAATGATCTTAGATTAATGTACTTTATACAACCACCAAAAAGGTTGTTACAATTTTGTGAAATTATTGTTTATGCGTTTTTGCTTTACTTCTTATAAAATCGATAATTTGGTAATAATTTTTACATAATTTATATAAAAATTACAAAATTTTAGGTATGTAACAAGCACCTTAAATCTCAAACGCAGCTCGTAGTTATGAACGTGCTTCATTATTTTGAACGGGGCCGTGACAATTAAGGGGCACTCGTTCCATTTGAATCTTGTATGCAGGTATGTAGTACATTATTGTGTAAAATATGATACCAGAAGGAGTACTTTTACCGCACGTCTGAGGCATGTGGGGTTAGTATAAATACAGTTAGTGCTATAAAAAAAAGGGTTACAGAAACCCTAATAGTAATAAACCTACACAGTCACCAGCTAAATGGAGAAAACGTACGAAATCTAAGTCCACCGAAGTGGATGTGAAGGATTATGTAAAGAGAAAAAATTATGAAACGCATTCAAAATGTAAATACAAACATGCAAGACATGTGTAGGTACTATACCTGTTTTTGTAGGTATATATGTTACGCTGGCATCATTACAAAAAGAATTAAGCAATAATCAAGTTTTCGATTTAAGTAGACGTCTTTTCATCTAAAGGAGATGATGGTAGGAGAGGTTTACTGTAACAATCACATATTGCTGCCAATCGTGTACGGTTCTGAAGAGAATATTACAAAAATAAAGAAGAAAAATTATACAATCCTGTATTCTTAGATGAAACATGGATTTTCTGTCGAGGTCGCATAAAAAAGAAGCTGGCATGATAAATCTAAGGAAAGCGCGAAGAAGAAGCCAATGGATGAAAGAAAAACGTTTGTTGTAATTTAGTTATAACATTATAATTCCTAATAAAATAACTGTATTTTTTAGATTAGTTTGTTCATGCAGGTAATGAACATGGATTTATTTCCGATGGTTCATTTTTGTTTGGAAAGTGTAAACTATGGAGATATGTGTGCGGAGTGGTTTGAAAATAATTTAATTGGAGACTTAAAAGAACCATCTTTACTTGTAATGGACATACTAGTTATCGTTCCAAATTTCTAGAGAAAATTCCAAATAATTCATATAAGAAGAAAGAAATATGTAATTTTCTATTAAAGCACAACATAACTTATGAACCTAGCATGTTTAAAAAAGAATTACTGCAATTAGTTGCAGATAATGGGATACCAAAGGTGTATGAAATAGATGAAATAGCACACAAGTGTGGACACAGAGTATAACGGTTACCACCATATCAATATCAATTTAATCCAATTGAACTGGTGTGGGGAAGCTGCAAAGAACACTACAACAAAAATATAGGAAGACATAATTCCAAATTTAACGACGACTATGTAAAATCAATATGGATGGAATCCTTGCAAAGAATTGATTATTGGCAGTAATGCATTAAACATGCCGAAGTGTCTATGTTAGAGTGGTGGTAAATTGAAAAACATTTTGAGGTTGTGTAACCATTAATTATATCTTTTAACGATTCCACTTCTGAGAGTGACTCTGGTAGCGAATAGTTTTTTTTTTTATTTAAATGTTTTAATTCCAATGTAATATAAATATTCTAATTTTTACATAACATATTGACAACTCTACAATAGGTGGACTGAGTACATGTACTGATTTATGTAAATTGCTGTTCATTTAACTTGGAGCAATATAAATAAATAAATAATCACAAATGTATCGATATTTATGTTATCGTAAAGTATCTACAAGAATTATGTCGATTACAAAACAATAATTATGCGTATAGAGGGGTTGTTATAAATCTTGAGAATAACAAACTAATTGCAACTTTTATCAATGTTTACACCTGAAATGATTTAATTTATAATATGTAATTATAATCAAACCATTTCCTAAATTATAACAATTCACCGTCGTAGCAAAATATTTTTGACTCTATCAATAAAATGAGTGGATATAATGGATAATTCTTCTAGATTAAAATATAAAAAACATTCAATAATTTTCAACTCTCTTTAACATTTTACGGAAATTTATGTGGAGACATCTGCCGATAAAAATATTAACTAAAAGATACTTTGTTGATTGAATGAAGACTTACGTCGCCTAAATCTTAGTTCGTGTAATTTTTAGAATGTCACACCCAACTTTATTGGAATCGAACTATAACAAGTAATCAGCGTATCGGTTACGTAATGACGAATAAAAATTATCCAAACAGTTCATGTGTTAGAAAACGACAATTTGTTGTAATAAGTCTATCTAAATTTTGAACTCATCATTAACTACAACTCAAATTCATTTACCTTAAATAAATTAACTATTTTAATACTACTTTAATAAATGACTATTATTCTGTTGTTATTTGGTGGTTGTTAATTTGTCAATTGATTAGTTTCACTTTCAATATAAAGTACTCGATATTTGGATTATAATTTTATATCGCAACTGAATGTATTCTTACCGATTGCTAAACTCTTAATGCTATGTTTTTATAATACAAAAAAAATGAGAAGAAAGTTGTTATGCAGGTGTACTGTTGTAGCTCTTTTATAAATCATACAATACCTAATTTAATGATAACCTGATTGATTAAGTAAAGCTCTAAGTAATCTAAAATGACACTGCAATTATTTAAAAAAAACAATATATGTTCAATTTCATACTGTTCAATTTTAGTTTGTTATAGTCACTATTTCAAACATACAAAAAACATTACTATTGTTTTCTAAGACACAAGAAACAAGGGAAAAGGTAAATCAAATATTCTAGTAAACAACTTTCCTTAATAAAGTAAAAATCAAATGATTAATTGAGATTATGTATTTAATTTATTTATCCTTGCCACAGTTAAAACAAGTGTCGTTAATCTAATGAAATAAATTATCAATGTGTCAGTAGTAATTCTCCTTCAATTTATTAAGCACATAAATGAATTCACTACTAAATTAATTTCTAATGATAAACAGTGGTTAATATAACGTAATAAGAGTTTCATACTTAAAATTCAAATTTCAGGGAAAACATTTAGGGTGAAACTATTAATAACAAAATCAAACTAAAAATTATGTAATTAATTTGTTATTAAGCACTTAATTACAACCTTTGCACATGATTACTTTAATAAATTTAATGAAAGTTTGAAGTGCAAACAATTTTGGTAATTAAACAGTTTGCATACATATAAGTAATGAGTAAATACAGGATAAATTTAATTATTACCTTTAGTGAAGCATAATAAATTCCATGGACCTAAACTAATTAAATCACCTCAAATAAACACTGATTGCAGCACTTTTTCAAAATTATTTTTTAAGTAACTTGTTTGACTGACTTTCAAAGTCGAATTTTTCTTTTCATATATCTAACAACAGCAAAACACAATCACGTAAAAAAATCATTTATTCACAATAAAACAATCCTTGAACTTTATAAATAATTAATATTTAAAAACCGCTCTTTGTATGCGAATTCATTGCATATGTTCGGTTGGAACTGGCCTTAATACCTGACGTTGCAGTCAAACTAACTCTACAGGTATCAACTCCCACTATTCGCATGGCGCCGTCTCACTTAGGGTCCTAAATAAAGAGATGCAGTGATCTTTCTCTTTAGTTAACAGCCGTTAATGGTAAGTGATCATGAGAACGTAACGGTAACAGTAACATTGCACTCGATTAGAACAAAGCATGAGACAAGCGAAGATTATGTAATTCCTCGTCTATATCATTTCATTTTACTGGTATTAGGAATTTTTCATCTTAAAAAAAGCGTTTTGATAATATTCAAGCAATCCAAGTATTGGAAGTACAACACGTCACATATATCCGTTACTTTTGTTGTATGTAGGTTTATTTTGCATATGAAATCTGTGCCACACTTTACAATTTAGACACGATGTATACTAGAAGCGTATAAAGTTTTTAATTTAGTACCTTAAGTAACATAGTGGATTTGAATTTAAATTCATGTATTTATGATATAATTAATTATCCTAAACCAGAGACATACATATACACCCATGTCTTAAGACAGCCAAAGGGAATATTTAAATAAAGGTTCCTATATCGTTTAATGCTATATTGTTGATCAAAATTGAAAATACTAAATAGTATAGTGGGCTTTATAATTTTATCTCCCAGGCTTCCTATTTATGTTTTGGTAACTAAATCTGCATCTGTCATCAAGCGTTCCATAACATAAAATCTAAAAAGCATTTAGAAAAACTATTAAGGTACACGTGCACTTATCAGAGGATGGTTACCGTTTGCGTACTAACTTATAATTCTAATCTCAAGGATCATAGAAAAATATGGAATCAATTTCTTTTTATACCATTATAGGGTATTACTAAATGTCACTGGCGTCAACAGTCACAAATTTTACTTTGGCTCTTAACTTCCCGCATGGGAATTTGACTACCGACAACCGGCAATCATCGTGTAAACATTTAAATGGTACGGAAGGCATTTATTTACACGAACAAAAGTACAATTAGTAATTATTATTGTAAACCATTACTTTTTAATAAGCGAATGGCTACTGTATTTGCTTCTTCGTCATTTGATTTGCTCATTTTTGCGGTTCCTTATTATATTATTTTATTTTCTTCGTAGAAAAATCGTTCTATACGTTTATTGAGAGGGACGTTTGGCACATTTGGAGGTAGCCTTATTTCTTGTTCATTGTTTTTTCGAACAGCTGCTGTAAGGTCCAATCGATGCTGTAAGTCTTTTAAATGTTTCCAGTTCTTCAAAAGTTGAAATTTTATCTATCAAATGAATATGTAGTGTTTTCAATTTTTCTTTCTCGGCGTTCAATTGATCCTCTTGTTTATTAAAACGAGAGATTTGGACAGTATCTGAACAAGTTGTTCTTGTTCAATTTTTTTTCGACATTAGAATCATCTATACGCATTGCTCTTCATCTGCAAATACACAAATATAATAAAATACTTTTCTTTTTGGGTTTTATGGTGTATTTTAAATTATACAATCTAAACATTTCGTTAACACTTATAGTGATCTTCGTCAGTAGTAATATCTATAAAATTGTTAAAGATGAAAAATTAAAACAAAACATCAGCCTGCTATTAATATAACAATTTGAGAAATATATAAAGCCAACCATAGAATTAAACTTTAGTAAAGAATAACTAGATCATTAAAAAATTAAATATTGTTAAACCGTCTTAAAGATGATAAATCAGAACACCCTCTAACGGCCGAAGGCTAACAATGAAAAATGTTAGCCAAAAAACGTTTAACAAAGTTTAATCAATTATGATGTAAGTGTAAAGTTGTGAAAAACTTAAATTTAAAAATTATAGAAGCATTCACAAACATAAATATGACATCGATTAAAATAATCCAGTTAAATCTAACAATAGAAATGGCTTTGTTAATAAGTGCAAGTGTTATTAACAATGAAAAGCATAAAGCAGAACGTTTTTTAAATTTTTTTAAATTTTAATTTCAACTACTTATGTTAAATTATAGTGCTGTGGTAGTTTAACATATAATTGGTAAAGCATTTGCTTCAAGGCCTAGGAAAAACACAGCAAAAAACCTAGACATACCAAAAGTCAAAATCAAAATCAAGACGTAATCTTTAATTATAAGATATCAAAACCTATTTAAACGGAGATTTTCTCCTTGTCTATTAAAATTATTAGGGTGTTTATATATCTCAACAGCTTCACGTTGTGAACGAACATAATAATGAGTTTGTCTTGACAATATGAAAATATTGTCAAATTGAGTGTCATGATTTAGATTATTTAGGGCATGGTCAGCTACCGCAGACTTCTCTGGTTCACCTAATCTACAAAATCTGATATGTTCTTTACGTCTTGTAGCAAAGCTACGTTTTTTGGTCCAATGTATACTTTTCCACATCAACAAGATAACTTATACACTTCGGAAGATGATAATGGGTTTGAAACGTCTTTAGGTGATCTTAAATGTTCTTTAATTTTTCGTGTAGGTTTAAAACAGTCGATATGCCATATTAAAATTAGGATTTTGTCAATTCTATCTGTACCATTAGCTATAAAGGAAGAAAAGCAGTACCAACATTAAGAACTGTTTTTTAAGGTTATGTCTAGAAGGTGTAATAACATTATTAATATCTGTAAGTGAATATCCATTATCTTGTAAGGATTTTGTTAAATATTTATATTCATCTTTCAAAAATTCAGGGTCACAAATTCGTTTTGCTCGGTCCACTAAAGATTTAATTACGCCAATTTTTTGACGTGGATGGTTGTTGGATAATTTATCAAGGTATGTATCAGTGTGTGTCGGCTTTCTGTAAACCTGAAAAGATAGTGAATTATTATTTTTAGACATTAATATGTCAAGAAATGCTAAACTTCCATTAGTTTCTTTTTCCATGATAATCTGAATGCTACGATGTATACCATTTATAAAAACAAAAAACTCATGCAGTGCCTCTTTTCCAAGTCTCCAAATAACGAATGTGTCATCTACATATCTATACCAAACTAAAGGTTTTTAGGTGTATTTCAAATTTTTCATTTAAAAATTAGCTATAACAGGGCTAAGGCGACTACCCATTCCTACACCATCAACCTGTTTACCTTTATCTGATTTTAATATTATTATACTTTCATTACGTTTAAGATCAAGTAAAGCACGTCGTTGACGAAAGATAAGTTGCTTTTTGAGGTTTTGTTTTACATAATATGTTAACGGTGTTATATCTAACTTCATTAGCAGCATTATTTAATGGAGTTTTCTATATTGGCAATTATATCTTCAAAAGGTATTACTCTTGGTATTATCGCAAAATTTCCTCCTTTAGAAAGCGCATCAGTAACATAATCTGAAACAACATTATCAGATAGGTTTATAACTGTTTTTTTTATAATCAATCGATGGTCTATTATTTTGTTGTTTGTATAATTTATTAAATTTTGATGTTGTCAAAATTTAAATTACCACAGCACTATAATTTAACATAAATAATTGAAATTAAAATTTAAAAAATTACAAAAAACGTTCTGCATTATGCTTTTCATTGTTATTTGCACTTATTGACAAAGCTATTGCTTTGTTAAATTTAACTGGATTATTTTAATCGATGTCATGTTTATATTTGTGAATGCTTCTATCATTTTCAAATTAAAGTTTTTCACAACTTTACACTTATATCATAACTCGATATAAGTATTTTTTTGGTTGACATTTTTCATTGTTAGCCTTCGACCGTTAGAGGGTGTTCTGATTTGTCATCTTTAAGACAATTTAAACATATTTAATTTTTTTATGATCTAGTTATTCTTTACTAACGTTTAATTCTATCGTTGGCTGTATACGTCTCTCAACTTTTACTTTTACTTTTATTTCTGTTTAATTATTAGGTATTAGTAGTGAAAAAAACGTAACAACAATAATTATACAGGTTATTATTACATGTATTTGTATTTTGAATATTAGATTTAAATAAATAAAATAACAAAATCATGTGTATCTTACTTGCCCTTTACTTATATACCTAAGCTAGGTTTTGCTGGTTGTTTATAATTTGGAAGTGTTGATCAATTCCTAAGAAAAAAATAGGTGGCTATGCCAATCGAAATAAAAGATAGTTAAATCTAGTATACCTATCATAGTGTATATGTCATTATTAAATAATTACATATTTATTATCTCTAACGTTTTATTAATTTATTTTGCTATCGCAGATAATCAACCCTTTGAATATTATGAAAAGTATGATATGCTTAAATGTTATATAGCATGTAATGAAAATTCAGAAGAGACTTCCGAATTATATTTTAATCGGTAAGATTGTTATAAAGTAAATATTATAACACCAATATTAAAGAATCACACTTTTAGATTTCCTGAGAGAAGGCAGCCAAACAAGGCAATTTTTTTACGAATTACATATAATTTATTAAATTTTGGTTCATATGTAAAACCCAGACGACATAAGTATAGTTTAAAAGAAAATCAAGAAAATGAGGAAATTAACGTTTTGGCACATGTATCCGTAAATCCTCGAACTTCCTGCCGGAAAATCGAAGATAGTGTTGGGGTTTCAAAAACTAATGCACAGCGTATATTAAGAAAACATAGTTTTGTTCCTTATAAAGATCGTGTAGTCCAACTGCTTCCAGGTGATTTTGAACGCCGCATGAATTTCTGCAACTGGTTCCTGCAAATGTGTCGCGAAAATGTTAATTTTACAAGACAAGTAATTTGGTCTGATGAGGCGCACATAACAAGTGCAGGAATTTTTAATCGACACAACTGAAGATATTGGTCAAAAGAAAACAATTACTTAATTTTTCAACAGCAACAACAAGGTCATTTTGGGTTCTCTGTTGCGTGCTTTGTTTTTGGAACAAAAATAAGGTATCAGTTTTTTGACGGAGGTTTGACATCTATTCGCTACCAGCAAATTTTAGAATGTATGTTTCCCGAATTACTTGAAGACGTTCCACTAGCCCACAGAAATCAAGTTTATTTTCAGCAGGATGGGGCCCCCGCACATAATGCACATATTATTAGACCATTTCTAGATGAGCATTTTCCCAATCGGTGGATAGGCACACGTGGCCCTGTAAATTGGCCTCCAAGGTCACCGGACTTGTCCATTTTAGACTTTTTTTATGGGGGCATATTCAAAACGAAATTTATTCAAGGAGGTATGATACCCTCCTTCAATTACAAAATGCTACACACGAGACCCTTAGAATTTACAAAATAAACCCTTATATATATATATATATATATATATATATATATATATATATATATATATATATATATATTAAGTGCTTTAAACAGAATATTTAAGGTTTGCCAAAATGTGTAGAAGAAAATAGGAACCATTTTGAACAATTTAGAATATAGTGTTGTTTTTAATATTTAAGTTTAATAATTAAGTTTAAGTTGTTTAGTTTAATTTCGCTGTAAGATAATAAAGCTCCAAGAGTTGTAAGATAAATGTGTTGTGTAAGTAATAGCTGTATTGATAAAATTAATTAAAAAATATATAGAGTGTGTCAGTTAAGAACCATATGTCGTTATATTTTAAAATGTTTACGATCAATATGGTTAATAAAAAAAGAAGTCGCAAGTGATATATATCACTGAAATGAGAAAACAAAATGGGATTTATTGAGCTTAAAAAATACAGGGTGTCCCATTTAAAAAATTATATGTTTGGCCTATATCTTAAAAACGGTACCCCCGAAAAAAAAATTGAGCATGCCACTGAACTTGGCGTAAAAAAATGTATAAGATAGCGTTTAAATCTTTTTGATATCTTTAAAGATAACCGAGATATCGACGGGGTCCAAAACGACACACTTTTCAAAATCGCCCTGTATCTCCCAAACTAAAACAGTTACAAAAAATCTGATTACGCCATCTTAGTTTTATAAAAAAGTAGCAAAGGTTCGCGACATCCGCAAGTTTCTATCTTTTATAACAACCGAGATACCCCGCAATTACAACGAATTTGGGACACCCGGTACATTTCCACATGACTCGCCTTGTATCAATGGAAAAAGCTGATTATTGTTATTGTTCATTATAAAGAAAAGAAACCAAAACCAAAAACCCTAAATATATATACCTCGTTCGGACGTCATATCATTGGTTCACTTGAAGATCCTCTCTTAAAAGGCTCTTCAGATGTCTCACTAATTAAAAAATGACAAGCAATTAATAATATTTCACTCTTTAGTAATATAAGAGAGGTGATAATATCAGATATGTACCCGGATGAAAGTTACTTACGACCAAAATATTATAAGCATACAAAATATTTGAAAGAGTAGTAGATTCTTTAACATATTTTTTGTATCTGCAAACCAAAGTAATATGTTTGCACATGTTCCGCCGAATACTGTTATCCAAACAGGTGTATTAATAAGCATGGATACTTATTTCACATGAAGAGCAAACTAATTTGCTGTCACAACCAAATTTTTTCTTCAGAGATATAAATTTCCTTAGATGATGATGAATACAAAACCTGATAACCCAATTCAGATTCTGTAACAGTTGAGGTATCCAACTTTTCACTTTGTTTTGTGTTTGCTTCGCAAATCCTTGACTATTGTTGATATTTTGCCTTTATTCATTGTAATGATTCTCTCGAATTATGGGTTTATTGATTGTTTTGTCGAGGCGGTGTGCTTCCTTTCCTTCCAAGTGTAAATAATTCATGGTATGGTGCATCCGCTCGATGTATATATTGGTGTTGATACCAGCATGCAGCCGATGACAGTTTACATTGATTACATAATTTTTACAACATAACGTCCAAATCCTAAAGTTGAGAGGTAGACAATAACTCATTCATAAAATATTGCAGGACCTTCGAAAATGCTTTAGGATCTCATTCTTGCAGGAGCGTTCGTAACTGTTTGTAGACATTCGAGTGAAAAACGTTTTAAATGTTAAAAAATACATAACAATGTAAAAAACAAACCTGTGACTCTCGACTGTCAATTTCCATGCTCTGTCAACATGCCATATGCAGAACAGCCTATAAGTTAGTTTATAGGTAATATGCGATATTTATTGATAAAAAGATATGAAAATTCTCTTGAATTCGGCAAGCCCAAACACTTGAAAAATTTGCATAACAACTTCGTCCGTTCTATTTGAGAACATAAAACTGCAATGGAACCGTTCTCGCATGTCGTCTGATACCAATAGTGTTGTGAGTTCGAAGTCGTGGTCATTGGAGCTTCGTCTATGCATATGCAATCATTACAAAACTTATTTAATGTTTTTTCACGTAAAAATCAGAATGATGACAAATGTATGTACATTATATTTTTAACACCACCTTGAGTTTTATAAGAGCCGTGACTACTAACATACTTTGGGCAATTGGTCTTCTCTAGACTATTTTTCCAACTGTCAAATTCGTTTGCATTTAGGAAATTTAATGCTTTAGTAAAAACTTCGTTATCGTGTGCTTGTTTAAAATGTATATGTAGTGTTGATTTTGACACTGTTTCAAAATGGTACAAGCTACATTTTCTTACTGCAAACCGATTACTGTCATTGCTTTGGTCATGTATCTTTTTATGGTTTTTATAGTGATTTACGAGTATATTTTAAAAGTTTTTTTTTGCAATATTGACAATGGTATACATAAATTTTTGGAGATATAAGCTACTCTACTTTTTCTACAAAAGGCAGTAAGTAAAATATCTGGTGTGGAACACCCTACGACCTTCCAACCTACAAAATGGAAATTAAAAGGAATGAAATAATTTTAATAACATTCTTTTAAGGATAACGATGCATCATCTTTTATAAGAAGATCATTACAAAGATAGGCAACATTGTAAAATAATAATCTATGTCAAACAGACGTTTAAAACTTCATAACAGACAGAGGGTAATAGACATCTAGATGCTAACTTAAAAAAATTAAAAGAAATGAAATAATTTTAATTTCCATTTTTTTAGGATAACTATGCAACCACTTTTTTATACGTTCATAACGAAAACAGACAACATTGTAAAAACAATAATCTATGTCAGAATGACGTTTAAAATTTCATATCAGATAGAGATTTATAGACATAATAGTATATTAGATAACAAGGGATTGAAGTGACTCATTTAATTCCGCGAATAGGGATTAAGATCTAGACTATTTTTTGCACTTCTTGGAGTAATAATAAAAATAATTATATTATTTTCTGAAAATTAAAATATTACATCTATGATAAATTTAAATTATTAGAAAAGTCACTTTGACAAAGAAGCTACATTATTCAAGGCTAATGAAATTTATGAATTATTTTAAAAATCCCAGATGTTTCAATGCCATAACAAGATTAAATTATTTTTTAATCTCTAGAGATTAAAAGTAACACTTCAGTCCCCGAAATGGGGGAACCAAATAGTACTTTTAATGCACGAAGTGCAAAAATACATGTAACGAAAAAAAATTCCAAAGCCGCCCGCTTCTGTACAAATATCGATAATACGGCTTCAACATTTTCAATTATATTTATTTAATTTTTACTTGTATTACGCTTTACATTAAAAATCTTTGTAAAGAA
The DNA here is from genome assembly GCA_036346205.1 of Vesta saturnalis. Classification (NCBI taxonomy): domain Eukaryota; kingdom Metazoa; phylum Arthropoda; class Insecta; order Coleoptera; family Lampyridae; genus Vesta; species Vesta saturnalis. The sequence goes on from JARFJB010001710.1 coordinate 1,319,257, forward strand.
AATTTATGTAAAATAAAATTTTCTTTAAAAAATACACTTAAATTCATATCAAAAAATTGCATAGAACATAATTAATCGATATGTTTAAGGTCTATATCCAGGATATTTATATCTTTGAAATATGCAACTGTTTTAGAAATATTTGATAAAAACCAAAAACTACTCCTAATAACCCCCCCCTTTCCGCCATTGGATTTCTTCCAAAATCTAATCAGCTCTAAGCAGAATGAAAACAAGCTTAAATACAAAATTTTGAGTACGTAAGTATTTTCGTTCTGGAGTCATCGTGGATACTAACATACATCCACACACATAAGTGGATTTAGCGATAGTGAAAAAAAAAGTCAATTGCATAATCTTCTATACCTACATATGTATAAAAAGAAGTTGTTAACGACTGTATAAATTTAAGGTAATTCTGGTATAACAGGGATGCAGCCTAAAATAAAATTGAAAGCTTTCGGAATTAATTATTCCTTCTTCAGTCAAAACTAGAATTAGTAAATACAGTAATAAATAAATAAATTATTACATTATTACTTACTGTATGCTTACAAAATTGGCAAACACAAAATACTAAAAATTATTAAAATGTAACAGAAAATAGCATGCCAACTAAAACTGTAACTATAACGATTAACAATAAAGGAAAACATATAAAATTTTTTGTTAACAATGTAATTTGTTGTTTATCATTAAAATATTTGAATGTATAACACTTAAATTTTGAGTATGAATTTTTGTTTAATGCGTTAGGTTCTCTGATAATATAAAGCATTAATAAAATAAACGTTTGAGATAATTACTTTCTGTGGTTAAAATTTTTACTTCATCCAAATTTGGGTTATGACCAGTTTCAGAAAATGTACCGCTAAAGCACATGATTCTTTTTTATTTCTAATATCACGTTTATGGGAAGTAATTCTACTTTTTAGGTTTCTTTGAGTTTATCCCACGTATTGTTTATTGCAATTATTACATGAAATTTTATATACGACATGAGATTTATTTACAATTTTCGTTTTATCTTTAATTTTAGAAAATAAATTATTGATTGTTTTGTTAGCAATGATGATATCTTTTTTTTTTGTTTGAAATATTAATGATTTTAGGTGTTAAATGTTTTTTTTGCCTAGACCTAAATTCAACTTGTTAGTTTCAAAATTTAAACAAAATAGTTTATTAACTCCTGAGATTCGTAAAGATTTGACTATTTATAATTCTGTTTCTCCTAAATTCTATTCTCTTCCTAAGATTCACAAACCAACATTAGCTATAAGACCTATTATTTCATTAATTAATTGTCCTAACAGTAAATTATCTAATTATATTTCCACCGTTTTAACCAATGCTTATAATAAAAATAATTATTATTTTGTTTCAGATTCTTTTGAGTTTGCATCATTTATTAATAATTTTCAACTTCCTGATAATTATGTTATTGTTAGCCTTGACGTTATTTCTCTTTTCACAAATATCCCTTTAGGTTTAGTTATTAATTCTATAGAGAAACATTGGAAAATTATAAAAATCACACTACATTACCTAAGTTAGAATTCTTTGATTTAGTTAGACTTTTTTTTAATAGTAACTACTTTTCTTTTAGTAATGAATTCTACTTACAAATTTTTGGAACTCCAATGGGTTCTGAAATTTCTTCAATTTTATCTCAGTATGTTGTGGATTATTTAATTGATGATTCTACATATATCTAAAATTAATTTCAATTTACAATTTTTAAAAAAATATGTCGGTCACATTATAACTGCAATTCCTCAAGGAACTCAGAGCCAACTTTTAAATGTTTTTAATAGCTATAGTCCTTATTTAAAATTTACTATTGAAAATGAAACTAATAATTCCATGCCTTTGATAGATACCAAAATCGTTCGCAATTCATAATACAATCTCACTTGATTGGTATATTAAACCAACAAGTTTTGGAAGATATTTAAATTATTATTCTGAACATCCAGAAAAAATGAAAATAAATTTAGTTTTAGCTTTAAAGAACCGTATCGGCAAAATTTGTCATCCAACTTTCAAGAAAAATAATTATTTCAAATTTTACATGATAATTCATACCCTAATAAATTATTAAAGAAATTAAATTTTTCAAACCCAACTTTAGTAAGACAAAATAGCTTACAAATATATAATTCATCAATTAATAACTCTTCTAATGACAACGAGAATAATCAAAGGGTTTTTAGATCATTACCATACAGAAAACATTTAACACCTAAAATCATTAATATTTTAAAACAAGAAAAAGATATCATCATTGCTAACAAACCAATCAAAACAATCAATAAATTAGTTTCTAAAATTAAAGATAAAACGAAAATTGTAAATAAATCTGATGTCGTTTATAACATTTCATGTAATAATTGCAATAAACAATACGTGGGACAAGCTCAAAGAAACCTAAAAAGTAGAATTAACTACTTCCCATAAAAGTGATAGAAATAAAAAACAATCATGTGCTTTAGCGATACATTCTTCATAACCCAAATGTTGATGAAGTAAAAATTTTAACCACAGAAAGTAATTATTTCAAACGTTTATTTTTAGAAATGCTTTATATTAATAGAGAACCTAACGCATTAAACAAAAAAACTGATACTCAAAATTTAAGTGTTATATATTCAAATATTTCAATGATAAACAACAAATTACATTGTTAAAAAAAAATTTATTCGTTACAGTTACAGTTGTAGTTGTCATAAGATTGACTGTTACATATCAATAATTTTTAGTATATTGTGTTTGCCAAATTTGTAATAATCTAGCATACAGTAAGTAATAATGTTATAATTTATTTATTTATTACTGTATTTACCAATTCTAGTTTTGACTGAAGAAGGAATAAATAATTCCGAAAGCTATCAATTAATGTATAAATAGTTGACACTTTATTTTACGCTGCATCCCTGTTATACCAGAATTACATATGTATATGTAGGTTGGAAGGAAAAAATAGTTATTTATTATATCCGCTCACCCCTATGAAATTTTTCAACGCGTCTTTTCAGCTTTCAGCTTTGCATGTTCGGGCTTTATTTGGAGCAACTTCCTCTAAACGCTCTGAAAATGTTTGAACAAAATTTTAGACTTTTCCGGACATTCGATTTTCTGAATGTTTGCTTCGTTTTCACGTTGTGTGTGAAAGTAAATAAATTGGAGTATTTAACAACATGAGCATGGTACATAGTAGCACCAAATAATAGTTAATTCAACTTACCGCCGTGACATTTCTTGACGTGCGTTTTCAAATTCGAATGTTTCGAAAATCTTATTTTACACTCGATACGTTGATGATCCATTGTAGAAAATACTCCTACTATTCCCATTAAAAATAAACAATTTGCAATGCGCATGGGGGAAGTCAAAGAGCCAAAAGTGAAATTCGTGTCTGTAGACGCGAATCTAAATGTCATGCCCAAATTGAAGGCGATTAATCCTTGATTTATTCTAAGACAAAAGTTCATACAAAATGTGTCCTAAGTTGTATTGTCTTCGAGATATAGGGTGTGATATACAATAATAGCTATAAACAAAGTTTTTCCTTTAAATCTTAATAGTTATTTATGTATTAAGTGAAAGTATAACTTTTTGCTCGTAATGCATCCAACATTTTTTCTACAAACAATACTAAATAATTTGTATTGCTTCTCATACATGTACTTCGACTTTTCGGGAAGTAAATTTAAGGAGACACGTTCTGCAACATCTTTAATTTCAGGTGGAGTATTCTGGACAGGAGGGTGCAAAGGGGTGCACCCGCACCCCCCTGTCTTAAAAAAATACACACAAAAAAATTAAGAATTAAATTTCTTAGTCACTGTTTGAATGAAAACTTAAGGCGTCTAGGTTGCCGTCTAAATTTGTTCATCACCTTGTCAATGAATCCATTGTTCTCCTCTACTCCTTTCCTGTGAACAAAGTACAGGTTGTAGATTCAAATCCTACTCGATGTAAACTTTTTATTTATGTATTTAATAAAATTAATAATAATTTTTAACTACACAGGTCGATTAGGCTCGCGTCTCCTCGACCGATTCCACGTCGTAACGTACTAATGTACGATCAATGCTGCATGTTATCGCTGGAATACCAATTTTGGTTGCTTCACATACCGCTGGGTAAAAAGGTAGCTTGAGCAATTAAATCTGCGTATTCAAGGGGTAAACTTAAGACCGCATCACTCGCTTCATCTGTCTTCAGCATTTCATACCAGGTGGTAGGCCCGGCTATAAAATTGTATAGAAAACCCGTAAAGTTCTGTATATCTTCTGCTATGACTAAACCTAAAGATTTGTCCAATTTTCTCATTAATTCTTGGTGGAGCTGTATAAGTGAAAATGCTTTTTTGTGAAGAAATGATAGATTCTAAATATGGGATGAAGATAGATATTCTGAAAAAATCCACATATTCAGATGGTTGATTTGATTTGTAGGTTTGTCTTGCCACCACTCGAGGACGTTTAAATTCAACATCCTGTTTTTCGCAAGACTGAAGCACGTCCGTTAATTTATTTATGTGATTATGTATTGTCTTCACATTCCTATGTACTTCTTGTGATTTGTTGCACACGGGGTGGATTTTGGCCGAATAGAGAACAATTACTAAGAGTGTCACAATGTATATTGGTGTTGTTGCAGTGGCATAGAGCTGATATACTTTGGTTTTCGTTTTCGAGCTTGGTGCGTCGTGCGAAAGTTCTTACAAAATATGTACAATATCCAGAAACCACCACTCTAAAAATAATCTTGCCGGCGCCCATGACTCTGGATATCGTTAACACTTCATTTCATGATAGTTTGACGCTTAGTTACTCAAAAAAACTCAATCAATTGAATATTGAAATCAAACTCACGTTTGTGTTGCGGTCGTTGCTATTGACAACAAGCAATTAAATCCTTTAAGAATCGTTGCCCTTGCCAACGCGCGTTAAACTAAACTCCTCGGCAAAGGTTAACTTTTCATTGTCATTTGAAAGCGAAAAATGTGTCATTATTTGAAGAAAAAAACACTTTCGTTTCTTCTTGATGAAACATTATTTGTAGTAATAAAGAACTTATTAGAACATAATAGCATTAAAATGAACTGTTCCAGTGCCGCCCCAGAGGGTAATCTGTGACGTGTGTAATTTGATTTCGCTTATTTTAGTCCACATTCACAACTTTTTATTAAATTTTGTGGAAGATACACAATAATTTGACCATAAGTAAAACTGCTATGTTACGCCATTGACTTTTGTATATATTTTTACTATATATTCTCTAATTAAATTTTTTATTATTATACTACATCAAATTTACAATCTACCCTTTGTCAGAAGTAATAATTAAATGTGTTGATATAGAAAATTTACCATGAGTTGGGCACCATCCAGTGACGGGTCTCCACGATTTACTCAATGAGTTCTAGCTATTGTTTCTTCAATCTTTTAACCATGGGCTGTCGGAGGTAGAAGTTGGTAATGAGCGGGTTGGTATGATTAACGAAGCGCATTCTGCTTTTGGCTACAGAGCTCTTGATGACATCCGAGGTGAACAAGATTTTGAGGTCATGGTGGAGGGTTTGATTGCTAACATGCCACATTGCGTCAGTGGGAATGTGTAATGTCTTCGATTGGAAGGACTGCAGTATTTTGGTGTTGGATGGTTTGCTACAATCCCACCGTTAAATCCCATAGGATCAGACGGGTCTTAAGATGACCTTATAACGTAACAGTTTGTTTTCAAGTGTCAATTAGCCAATTCATGCTTTTTGCTTTAAAGTTTATATGCTGTCTTTTGGCTTTTATATGAGCCCTCCAACTTAAGTCTCTGGTCGAGATGAATTCCCAAATACCTCACCTCAGTTTTTATTGGGATGATTTGGTTGTAGATGGTGACTTGGGGGCAAGTAGGCGTCTAAGAGTGAACGTGACTTGACTCGATTTGGTCCCGTTTACTTTGATCCTCTAGAGATCAAGCCAGATTTATAAGAGATTTAGGTGAGACTGAAGGTTTTGAGATGCAATATCAGCGTTGGATTCGGAAGACATTATAGCAGTGTCGTCTGCAAAGGTAGCAATTAAGGTATTGTTTGTGGTAGGAATGTCTTCAGTGTAGAGAAGATAGAGCAAAGGGCCAAGGGCACTTTCCTAAGGAATGCCGTAATGGTAATTTGATAGTGAACTCTCTAAACGAACTTGAAAGTGTCTTAGACTCAGGTAGGATTTTAGAAGTAGGAAGATCTGGTGAGGCAGCTTCCTTTTGATTTTGTACAAGAGCCCGCTATGCCACACCTTATCAAAGACCTGTTGGATGTCCAGGAATACTGAGGCACACATTTTTCTGTCTTCGAAGGTTTCCTTGATGTGGTTGACTATCCTGTGGCATTGCTGAATAGTAGAATGTCCTTCACGAAAGTCAAACTGGTGCGTGGGAATTAATTTTTCTGGAGGGGCCATTTCATTATATAACAATATTCGTTCGAATATTTTAGAAAGTAAAGGTAATAGGCTGATTGGCCGATAAGAGGCTGCTTCTTGTCGGAGGTTTCCCAGGTTTCGCGACCATAACTATTAATCCGAATTTCCATTGAGTAGGAAATTGGCAGATAGCTAACATACGATTATATGTTGATGTGATGAGCACTATTGCTTTTATGGGAAGATAATACATTTCCGGCTATAAGATCATATCCGGAGCTTTGTATGAGCTAGTTAGTTTTACTTCTCTGTAAACTTATGCGGGTGATACTGGTCTCGAAGGTAAAGATAATTGTCCGGGTGAGCTCAGGAGTTCTTCCATCTCGTTATCAATATTGAGATTATTAGAAGGGTATTGGTTGAATATTTGGGCCAGATGTTCTCCGGAAGTATTAACCCTTTCATCATTAGACCTAAGCCAACTTCCATCTGGTTTCCTTATGGTTGGTATTTGAGTAATAGGCCTTTTAAACTTTTTTGTCGCCTTCCAGATAGTACGGTCTTCTGGTGATAGATTTTGAATGTGGTACACAAAGTTGCATTTCTGTGTTCATGCATTGCATTCCGAAGTCGGTGAGTTAGGTTGTTGGGTGTAGTCTTGTCCCAAGTGTTTCCGGATCTCTGCCATTTGGCACGCGCTTTCCGCGTCTTTCCGCCACAATCTGTCTTATATGCAACGGTATATGTGTATTTCGGGCGCTCGTTTATGATCTTTCCAGGCAGCCTATTGGATTAGCTTTGTAACGTACTCAACCGTTAAATCGGTTTCGGTAGGTGAGGACATTTTGCGTGCTAGGCTAATGTTATCATTAATGTACAACTGGCATTGCTCCCAGTCAGTTTTGGCAGTCCTAAGTTTTGGTGAAGACATTTTCCATATGATATTTGTACTCAAAGTTATTATTGGGGAGTGGTCTGATTCTAAATCAAAGTTTCTTTCAGTTTTACTAAAGTTCTCGGATATGCCTTTAGTAACCGCGAAGTCCAGCAGGTCCGGAATTTTGCGTAAATCCGTCGGCCAGTAGGTTGGCTCCCCGGCTGATAAGTAGCTTAGGTTGTGTTGTTGTATCATGTGAAAGATCGTTCTACCTTTGGGTGAAATTAGCCTGGAACCCCAGCTAGTAATCAACTGAATAACATGCGGATGACGAGATAAGTAGTATATCTATTTTATTGTAATTTAGGAATAGGGTTCTTTAATGGATATGATTTCTAAGTCCGTTGGAGTTCCATGCCGCTATCCATTGCTGGCCATTATTGTGTTAGTTTGTTTCGAACAAGGGTTGTTGATTATCTGTTGGCTCTGTTGGTGGGTTTGTTTTATGAGTATTCTTTCGGTTGGCTGTTTTGGCATGTTTCTAGCTTTTAGATTTCGATACACAGTACATCCTTTATAGTTGGCAGGATGGTCACCACTCCATAGGGCGCATTGGGTTGGAGTGGCGATATGATTGACATCGTGTACATTGTACTATATTGTTTTTGATTCGTGGTGATTTTATTCTGACTTTTGTGTTTAGTATAAATTCCATTTTATAAACATCCTTATTCGTTAGGTAAGGGCTCAAGATCCACAAAATACATTGGTAAAGGTGTTTTGCTTACTCTGTGTCGGATATTTATTCAGTTTCTTACTGGATGGCCTAAGCTACTTAGTTCATCCTTGATATCTTGCGGAGGGATTGAATGGTGTAGGTCCCGTATAACAATTCCGTAGGCTCGTTATTGTTTTATTTGATAAGTATGAATGCAATTTTTTCAAGATTTAAATGAGAGACTAGCTTCCTGCACGAATCAATTGTTCTCGCATTTATCTTTACCGTATTATTATATAGTGACTTAGAGTAAAATCGTTCGTCTTCAACGACTATGGTTAGGTTGTTAATCATGGCTTTGAAATCAGAAATACCGTAGATATAAATACGAGGTGGGCTATGGTCTGTAGAATTTGTTATAGGATTTGTTTCGTTAGAATTATTTTCATTAGAGTTGTTTATGGTTTGAGATTCAGAAAGAACTTGATATCTGTTTGTTGTGTTGATTGAGACAAATTTTCGGATGGTTTAATAGGTGACATACGTTTTCTTTTTAATTATTGTTTGCCAAGAAATGTAATTTTCTATTTTATGGGTATACATAATTATTTAACTCATCGTTATGTATCCTTATTTTCGTATTTCTATCTTGAAATTGACTTAATGACATAACTATATAATTTCATAAAAATTTACATCTAGTGGTAGAATTAGAATCTGATTTTATAAGACAAACCTCTTTCCAAAAGATGTTGAATTGAAAAACACGTGCTTTGAAATTCTCTGTGTAATTTTTAATTAGACAGCCCCAGTTAATTGAGATATAATCCAATGCACTATTTATATTGAATAAGGGCCACTATATATCCATTTCAACGAGTTAATCTCGGAATGAAAGTTTTTCACAGCAACATACGTGTTCAACGCGGTAAGTTATGTTACATTTCTTTACCGACACATCAAACTTATATCTGGAATTGTTTTAGGACTTTTAATTTTCCTTTTCTGCACTTTTCTCTACCATCTCTGCAGTACTGATGATATCAACATTCTGGTCATACTACTGTGATTACTTCGGAAAATAGTTTATACGATTCTTACTGAAATTACGTCATCTTTAACCTACACTCAAGATTACTTACTGTAAATGTAAACCCCATCATGTTAACCATTGTTTGTTTATTTGCTTTGTTTATATTGATACAAAAGAGGTGACTCTTGTATCGCTTGTAACAGTTTTTGGTGTTTAAGATTCAGTTAGTATTATGTATAAAGAACCGTAATGTACATTCTATTTTATTTGTATTTATCATTCATTTGGAATAGAGACTTTGTGCCACAGGCGTTTATTTTTTTTTATTATTAAGGGGGGATATTATACAGCCAGTTTCACGTAAATATCGGCTTGTTTAAGGTAAAATTACATTTTACATAGCACATACACCCTTGAGCTCAACGGTCACCTTCGCCTTCACGCGTGCGAAGGCAATCACCGAGAGGTTCAGAATCAAGCCAGCCACGGCCAAAGGCCGTGGCAGGCTAATAAGGTATATGGATAGGCACGGTACATCACAAGAAGAAAGCTTACATTCAAGGTGGTTCTGCGGGAAGTACTTGTAGAAATCCCCGAGATCGACGTTTGCTCGGAGCTACGACGGCGAGCGGCAGTGAGAGGGCTGAAGCCATTGAATGCTGTGAGAGCCGCAGATGAGAAAAATCGTTATTAACCAAACGATAGATAATCCCCAGTTAACACCTCTAAAAACTGAAAGTATTAATACGATTCTCACCCATCGGGCTACAACATAAGCAAAAGGAATCTTCAATTAGAAAATATGTTCCCCAGTAATATTATTGATTTGCATTTATTGTAACGTTTAAAGTATTGACGGTGGCAACAGTATAAAGAAGATAAGAAGAAATTTTATTATCCTTTTAAACTACCTAAAGTGATTAATAACTTCATTAAAAAGTTTTTTCTGTGTATGAGAGATCTCGCTGGAATGGATAGCCAGCAAAGGCGGCTCATGATGCAAGAATGTGGGTCTTGCAACTTGTCTATGACCCTCTGGTTGAAGGTTAGCATATCTTCAATTAACTGCTTTTCTTTCGAAAGCATCGCCAACGCGCACAGTCTTTCTTGGGTCATGATACTTCGATCGAATGCTCTAATCCACTTTAGCGTAGAAAAATAACGTTCGGTCTCTGCAGAACTCATAGGAATTGTAATTAAAATGCTTGTTAGGTCTAAAGTTTCACTAAAGGTTTCAGATAGTTCACCGTTTTGAGAAATAAATCTATGTCATAAAAAGGAGGTCAATTGTATCGATTTTAGACTGGTCCTTACACCCCGTGAGTAATGGAACTAGTGGAATCTAACTCTATACTGTATATTATATTTAATATTAACTATTAACTATTTATAGTAACTATTTACAAAAACAAACATATCTTGCAATTTAATGTAGCTTGTGATATAATAATGTCACATACTTCTCTTTGTCTCACAATGGAATAGACTAGTACTGTCAGTTTTGGGGCATTTTACAGTGGATCGTCCTTTGGGCCCCGTGTGCCTTCAAAATTAAAATTAAAATAACGGGGCTAAGTTCATTTGTTTGGAATTTGGCGTACAACAAATCTACGTAAGGCATTATTTTATAAGATAAATTTAGCCAGGAAACGAAACTCTTGCTGGTGATATTTTTTAATTGCCCTGAGGGTTGGTTGATGGTAGTTACATTTTAACTTCTTGCATGCATTCAATAATCGCGTCTATACGATCAAATAGAGTGCAAACACCTCTGGAGCTGAAATTCCGTCGAGTAAGAGCTGCACGTGTTAAATGTTTTTTGACAATCTCATCTAGCGTTGCGATTTGCTGCGGTTTGCTGTAAGTTTGAAAAAATGTTTTCACATTGGTATTGCAACAAGAGTAGCATTTAACATAATGAAATGCAATTTATGAACATAACAGTGCACATAACCAGCATATACATAACTATTTTGAACCAAGGCTTGCACTCCGGTGAAAGAGCCGCTGAGCAATGAATTTTTGTTTGGACTTTTCAACATGTACCGGGTGGACCAATAAGCCGATCATCCGGCTATATCTCAGGAACTGTTTATCGTACAGCTTTGGGAAAAAAACTTCCTTAGTAAAAACGGTCAAGGGAAGTCGCTGGAAATAACTTTCAAGTTTCTAGCTTTACCGCTAGAGGGCATAATCTTTATACAAAAATTTAAAAACAATTTTTTATAAAATATGTCCAATCATAGTAGGTATTAAATAAGTAAATTAGAATGATGTATAATTTCTGCACAAATTTTGTTAAATTCTTTTTTCTCTATTTTTTAAATAAAGGGTTGTGGAGAGTAGGAATGTTTGTATGAATAAAATGCCTATAACTTTGGTTTGGATCAACCTATGTCAACGAAATTAATCTCATTCGAAAAGGCGTGGATGAACCAATTACATTTTTCGAATAAAAAAAATTAAAATTTGTCTAATTAAGAACTCGAGGAAAACTGTTTATTTATGTATTTAATAAAATTAATAATAATTTTTAATTACATATTTACCTTTGAACTAATTCGTTCATAACTTCGAGATATAAGTAAGAACGTGTAAACATACGTAACTAGTATTAGCTCACTCTGTCATTATAACTTAAAATAACAAAATATATGAAAATAAGGTCACCCACATTAAAACTTAATGTCCAATTAAGTGTTCAAAATGTTTTCCATCATTGTCCACACAAAGACGTAATCTATCGCGGGTAGACATAACAGCTGCTTCAATCTTAGCTGTGGATAATACTATTTATTGCGTTTCTAATGCGTTGTTTCATGTCTTGCCACGTGGTTGGTCGAGTTTGAAAGACTAACTCCTTAAATCTTCCCCATAGATAAACGTCTAGACATGTTAAGTCTGGAGATCTAGCTGGCCATGGAAATATGCTTCCCCTTCCAATCCATTTATATGGATATCTTAAATTCCAATAATCTCTAAATTCTGAAATATGAGATCTCTTCTTGTTTGTAGGGAAATGTCTTCTAATAAAATAAGCAAATCATTTTCCAAGAATTTAATTATGTGTCGCCATTTACAGTTTCTTCAAAGAAATAAGGTATGATTTCTACATCAACTATACCACATCAAGCATTAAGACTCCCCCTACCTTGAAGCTGCACTTCGTCCATCCAGTGCGAATTTTCTTTAGCCCAATAATGCATATTATCCACATTAACACCACCCGCACTACTAAAGGTGGCTTCGTCTGTCCACAAAATATTTGATACGATATGCGGTTGTTCTTTCAGCATACCTACCATCCAATTGCAGTAATCCAGCCTTACATGGAAATCCCTTTCATGTAAAGCTTGGTGGAGAACTGCATGATAAGGATGCAGTCTAAAAACATAGAAAAACAAATATTTTTAAGGAATGAATGAAATGATTAAAGTGCCATGTTGCCGTTTTTATCGCAATATGAAAATAAAACAGTTTAATCTAAAATTTAAAGAGGATTAGAATTTTCAAACATAAATCTGCAGTTCATAATATTATAAGAAACCTACCTATTATGCTTTAAAATCCTTAGAACGGTAGTTTTGGTATGTTTAATTCTGTAGAGATTTGCCGACCACTTATATGTGGATTCTGTTGAACTAAAGCAAGAACATTGATTAAAATATCTTCGGTCACACCTACTCCACGTCGTTTAGGATGATGAAAGCTACCAGTTTCTCTTAATCGTCTTGCCTTTCTTTTAAATACTTCTTTACCATAATGCCTCCTGTCAGGATATCTTATGGCATATATACGTGAGACAATAGCGGCATTTTGATGGCATTCCAAATAAACTCCAATCATATCATACAATTCGCCATTTGTTATTTCCAGCGGTTTCCCATGGCCGTTTATACTAAGGAATCTTCTTCTCAAAGCTGTGCGATAAACAGTTCCTGAGATATAACCGGAGCATCGGCTTATGGTCCACCCGGTATATTAATTTCTGTAAGCATTCATGAAGAACGCGTTTGCGCGTCATAACCCGAGAGATTAAAAAATCCCAAAACGTTTTCACAGGTTTTCCTTTGACTATATATCTGAAAATTATTGCTAATTGAAGTATATTTCAAACATTACTTGTTTCGTCAACGATTATCGGTAAATAAGTAGCTTCTTGTATTTCTTTATTACTTCTTTACAACTACTGCAGTCAACAATCAAGTGAAAGCCTTCAACTTTCGTGCAAACCATTACCAGCTACAAAACATACACAAAATGGAATACGCGTGAGCACATTTCCCTCGCCCATTCCTTTTCTGAAGTTAGCGATTTTAAATACGCTATCCTTATTTATGGTTTGTATTTGAATTTCAGGCAAAAGGTCCGCATATAAGACATATTTTTTTTCTCATAAATTCCACGTAAATGATTCTTTTCGCGTTAATAAAAATCAGAATAAATATCCCTTTAAATTTTTGGGGGTTGCGCAAACCGCAAACCTTAGGGAAGCCGCCACTGGCGCCTAGTAATTAAATAATAAAACTACCGAGCCAGAAAACATTAACTGGCGGGACGCATTTAAATTATAGCAGTGATTGTCAACGATTTTATTTCAATAGGTAAAGAGCGATTCCAGAGAGAATTTTGAAAAAAGAAATCTTAGAGAAAGCTAAGTAATAATTTCATTTTGTTTAGCATTGTAAGCACAACGAATGTTCATATATGTAACAAATAATAGATATTTTGTGATGGTTTATCCAGAATTCAAAACAAAAATTTTAAACTTATGCGTTTTAAATACGCATGTAGCAACGGAACCCCCAAAACAAATAAACTTTCCAACAAACACCCCCAAACACACCAAATAAGCAAGGCATACCAAAAAAACCAAAACTTTAAACAAAGGAACTAGCAATCAACGAAACATCCAATCACAACTCGACAAACAACTTACTCAACGTACGCAATTCCCAAAACAGAGAACCTAGCCAACAAATACCCCAAACAAGCAAGAAAGCACAACAAAGAAATTATTTAAATTAGTGACACGTAGACACAAAGTTTATCCACTAGGTTATTGTCACTACCAAAGATACTTAAACGTGCAGAAAAAAAATAATAGTTTAATGGATTGTTTAACGTCTTTCATTTCCACGTTTGGGCTGTTCCTTACTGCATGTTTTAGCTTCACTTGTTTGTGTACGTTAAATAACATTTCTGTACTTACTTCTATGCAGTAATCATATTTCTTTTCACTGCTTAATATACTTCTTTTCTTTGGTTGCAAATTACACACCCAATCTTCAAAATAACGTTTGTATCACTTGATTGGAAGAATGACCCATTTGATTGAGCGTTGACAGTCTTCAAAGAAAATTTTAGTATTAAATTTTCGATACATGTGATAATATAAAATTAAACGAACTCTTACACATTTATAATTAAACCTATCTTATTTAAGTGCCTAGTTTGTAGAGTATTATATACAAATTTTCACGAGTCAGAGCAGTTGCGTCATAACTAACTTTGTTTCATTACCACCTTTAGAACCCGCCTATTGTGCACGAGAGGATGCAGATAGAACTGATTTAGGTTGGCAATTATGTGCAGTGTTGTCAAGTGTTTCTGACATTAAATATTTGACATAACACATATTTTCTGATATTTTATTATTGTGATAAAATAAATAAACGTAACCACTGAAGCTGAGGTTTGACAGCTGTCAAACTGTTATTTTTCACAGTCTGCCAACATCGGCGTCTTCTGACAGTATTAATACTAGTGACGCAACTGCTCTGACTCGTGAAAATTACTTTTTTGCGCGATTGAGCTTTTTCCTCTATTTACCATATCTTTTCCAAGACAGTAGGATATGTTTACTGGTTGCGAGGCCCAACTCGTCGGTAAGTATTTTACTTACCGACGTCTTTTACTTACCAACGTAAAATTATATATAGGTACTATATTTCACAACAATAAGAACAAAAAATTTGGGCATTTCTATTTAAAATGTCACTTTTCACTTTTCGTTTATTTAGTAGAAATTAAATAATTTCAATTGTGATAAATTTAATATAATCGTGCAAAAAACAGTATGAGCAATCACGAACATTAAGGGTTGTACCGGTCTCCAGCCAAACATGGCCGTCGACCGGTAAACGTTCTTGATACTCAATATACTATATTATTCTTTTTGACCTGATTTCTTATACCTTTATATGCAGTAAATTTGACACTTCACAGAATTTATTACATTCCCTCCCTCTTATTTATTTTTCATTCGCAATCTTTTTCCATGCTTTACTATTTCTGCATACTAGCTTCCGCAAATTCATGCATTGTTTCTGACATGCCCTTTTATTTTTAAAACTCCTTATATTTCTTTCTTTTATAATATATTATACTGCATTTAGCCAAGTTTTACGCGGTCAACCAAGCCTGGCCTTACCTCTAACTTCACCCATATATATTTGTTTCGTTAATATTGCGTTTTTGATTTTCTTAATGTGACCAAACCACTACTTTTACACCTATCTATCATCGTATTTTGCTCGCCACACTCCTTCATTATACGCTCATCCTTCATCTTATCCCTTCTTGTTTTGCCGCATTCTCTGGAATTTTATTGACATGCCCATGTGTCACTTCCATACAGTGCTGACAGGGCAAACACGCCATTATAGATTGCTCATTTCGCAGCTACGCTCATGCCTCTCCGTATTCACTCTGTTATATGCTTTCTCCAGATCTACAAGCGCATGGCACATATTCTTTTTTACACTTAAACACTTTTCCCTGGAGAGCAACCATCTGATCAACACATCCTCTCCCTGGCATGAAGCCACCCTGCACATCCAAAATCTTAGTTTGTGTAGTTTCTCGTACTCTATCAATCAATACTGTTCCAAGTGATTTACCAGGTACATTGAGCAGACGTATTCCTCTGTAGCTCTTGCAATCACTCTTGTTCCCCTTACCCTTATACAGTGGTACAATGAGCGCGCTCTTCCAATCCCTCCGCATTTTTCCACACTTAAGGCATACATTGAATAATTCACACAATCTTAGTATAAGATTTGTACCTCCACATTTTAGCATTTTACCAGTGATTTCATCCACGCCTGCTCCTTTACCGTTTTTCAACTTTCCTACCGTTTTCTCTATCTCATTTAACCCAATATCCTTCTCAGTTTCATTCACCATTCCTTCTACATTCTCCTTATTTAATTCTTCAGTCTTATTTTCCTCACTACTGTACAGCTTTCTGAAATATTCTTGCCAGCATTTCCTCACTTCAAAATCGTTCCATACTATTTCGTAGCCTCGTATTCATCACTCCTGCAGAGTTCTGTTTTGGGCCTCGTTTTGTATTTTTGACTCAGAAGATTTTTTTGTTTCCCTCAAAATCATTCTGCATTTTCTCTCCTTCCACAGCCATCACTTCCGCTTTACTTATTCTTACTGCCTCCTTCGCTTCTTTCTTTCTTAATCTGTACACCTCATACAATCGCTTTTTCTCCGTCTCATTTTTTGCAGCAATCATTGTCATGTACGCATCTTTTTTGTTACATAATGCCTTTTTACTGATGGTTACTAATTTCACGAGTCTATGATAATCCCAAGACGTAATGATAATTATATTAATAATGTATCAAATAAGATACAGTGAGGTTTTTTTTTCACAACATAGCAAAACATATTAACCCTATTAATCCTATGTTCAATTTTAAAAAAACCAAGGCAATGCATTGCCACGGGTTACTTGTTACTAATATCGGGTAGGCAAGCGACCCCACTTACAGGTGTGTTATTTTTTATTTTGACAAGACTGTTATTTTATTTTTAGGTTAAGTGTTGTTGCATTAATTCTTACAGTAAAGTAACAACTTTAGTGAGAAACTTTCAATGAAATCATTTTAACAAATATTCAAAGTGACCTTCTTCTTGCTCCAAGCAATATGATAAACGATCGTAAAATCCTTGAACAGTATTTCTTTAAAAAACAGGATCCATTTCGTTGCAGACTGTACGTATTCTATTTTTTAGCTCTTCTGTATTCTCTATTACTATATTATTGTAGACTTTGGATTTGAGATAACCCCAAAGAAAAAAGTCATTTGGTGATAAATCGGGGGACCTCGGTGGCCAAGCTATGGGTCCAAATCTTCCAATCCAGCGATCCTGGTAGGTTTCAGTAAGGAAACGTGTAATAGGACCTGTGGAATATGGTGGAGTGCCGTCCATTTGAAACCATGGGTTCACAATATTTAAGGCTTCTAGTTGTAGGGTAATGTCTCTTTGCAGAAGTTGCAAAAATTTGGCAGCATTTAGGTCGTCATTAATAAAAAACGGACCAATAAGGGTACTGCCAACTATTCCAACCCAAACATTAACTCTCATATTGTATTGAGTGTGTGTTAAATTTTGAACGTGGGGGTTTGTACGTGACTAATACCTCTGGGAATAAGGAAACAAGGATAGCAAGAAAGGGGAGAGAAGTGCTAAGTACAAACCGATAATTTTGTGAATTAAATGTGCCATCTAAACAAAACGATGCCTCATCTGTGAAAACTGTCCTGTGTAAAATCGCTTCATTTTTATTTATTCAATTAAATACTGTTTCACAAAAATTTGTTCTTTTAATTTGGTCAAGAGGAAAAACTGTTGGTGATTGTAAAATTTATAAGGTTTGTATTTATACTTTTTAAAAGTTTTAAGAACAGAGGATTTCGAAATACCAAATTCATTTGCTATTATCCGTGAGGGGGTAATGGGATTTTCTTCCGCATAACATAATATCTCTATTTCTCGTTCTTCTGTCAAGACAGGGCAAGCTTTTATTCTTCTTTTATGTGACTGTATTACACAACCTTCATCATTAAATCTTTTGATTATGCTGTGAATAGTTCCGACAGATGGTTTTGGTCTTTCAGGATAACTTACAGAAAACAAATCGCGCACTTGTCTTATACTCATATTGCTGTTGTACTAGCGTAGAATCTGAACATTTTCATCTTTTAAATACATGCTGCAAACCACTAGTGCAAACTAAACTTTGTAAAAAGAACAGCTAATGCAATAACTGATTTTACGTGCATATACTGAATTATTTGAGAGGCGAATGAGTTCGATATCTCTAAGGCCGTTGACTGTGTTGCACATCATATTTTAGTTAATAAGCTAAGACATGCTTATTATCACAATCCAAATAGTTGTGGACTAATACTATCATTCTTAACCGTGGGATTTCAAATTGTATGTTAATAAACAACGGTCTACGTCCTACATATATTACTGGGGTGCCACAGGGATCCATTTTGGATCATCTGCTTTTCCTTATCTACAGCAACGCCGTGCTGTCTTGCGTATCGTCTGATGTAACAACTTGCATTTTATACGCAGATGATGCTACTCTTGTTTCTACCAAGCAATATACTGGTTCAGCTTTTGCTAAATCAAATGATAGTATTGGTGTCTAAGCCGAAATGCATTCTACACACTTCAGCAACTTGTTGATCAGTAGTAGTAATTTTATATAATTAGTCATATATACCATTATTGTTTGTGTATTTTCATTGTAAGCAACTATGTGATCTTTTTTGAAGTGTGTTATTTTGTACAGCAACATTAAAGCATATTATACTTAACTTTTTTTTGTTAGCATCGGCTACTAGGCCATTAGCTATTCTAATGTGTGACGTCAGTAACCGAACGTGGTTCTTTACATACATCAATTTCTATCCAAAAACTGCATTTGGATGTGAATAATGGACACTATGATATCTCTTCCAGTACTAGTTTTAAATATTCTACTGTATATATGTAATAATATTTGTTTTTGTGGTGTAGGGAGATTGCTTTTCAGCACAAAATGTTTATTATCTGGACCTGGAGACGAGTTTTTGGATTTATCTAAGGTTATTTTTAATTCTTCCAACAAATATGGTACGTTATATACGCAATTTTCTTCAAAGCTACAATCTATTTCTTTTTCAAATTGTTTCTTTATAATAGCAAAAGTTTCACTATACTGTTGTGAGCTACAGACAGAATGTAAGTTCTTTATTTTGGTACTCGAGTCACCTTCACTGAGTTACGTGGCTCAAAATATAAAATTACTAATTCTTCACTGATCAACAAATTCCTGAAGTGTGTAGAATGCATTTCGGCTTAGACACCAATACTATTATTTGATTAAGCTAAAGCTAAACGAGTATATTGCTCGGTAGAAACAAGAGTAGCATCATCTGGGTATAAAATACAAGTTACATCACATGATAAACAAGAAAGCAAGTCGTTGATATATAAGGAAAAGCAGATGATCCAAAATGGATCCTGTGGTACCCCAGTAATATATGTAGGACGTAGACTGTTGATTATTAAAAGATACAAATTGAAACCTCTGATTTAAGAAAGATAGTTTTGGCGCACAACTATTTGCATTGTAATTATAAGCATGTCTCAGCTTATTAACTAAAATATTATGTGCAACACAATCAGCGGCCTTGGAGATACCGAACTCATTCACCTCTCAAATAATTCAGTATTATGCGCGTAAAATCAGTTATTGCATTAGCTGTACGTTTGCCCTTCCGAAATAATACTGCTCATTGTTAAAGGCACTTATAATGCTCTTTTTACCTACACATTTCGTTCTCGTACCATCGCATCATTATCTACTAGTTTATCTACCCTAATTCTGGACGTTCGCACTACGTTTGCCTTCCTTTTCCAGGCCCACTCTTGCCCTAAACACACTCTCGATGCAACCAAAGAGTGGTCCCATCCACACTCCGATACGCGCGTTACTTTTGTACCTTAAGTCTTAAGTAAATTTGGCATTGAATTATGCCAACTGGTACCGTTCTAGTAAATACTGGGTGTACCAAGCAAATCTACTCATACAGAACAACCTTCATAGTTACATAGCTACCTATAACAAAACTGTAAAGCACGTCAAACATCGATTGACGGAAACCATATTTTCAGGACTCACTGGTACACAGTCCTATATCCCCCACCCTACAAAATCACACCCCTAGAATTTCAAATTATGTAACGGACAATACAAAACGTACATATTTGAATGTTTAATTTTTTGCATTTATATTCAAGGACAATTATTTTTATTATTTTCGGAATGCGTAAAGAGAATGGTGTACTAGTGAACCTTAAAACTGTTCGTCTCCCGCTCATTAGGAACCATGGGCAATCAGTTTTACAGTTCACCACCAAGCGTCAGATTGACTGTTATTTAAAGTGCATGAGGTAGCTAATCTTTCTTGGAACGCGCAGTGTGTGTGTATATATATATATGTATATATAAATATATATATATATATATATATATATATATATATATATATATAAATATAAATATATGACTTCAAAATGATTTAGAAAATAAAATAGGTGTGAGATCATAATGATGTTAAGTAACATCAATTGTATTTCTAGGTAGAATGACGCCAGAAGGCTGTAGACCACAAATATGAAATTACTTCACATTAAATAAAACATATATTAGAAATTGCTTTTACAGTGTTGCCATTTAAAGATGCCTGAATGATTGTAAATGTACAGGATAAATATAATAAAAAATATATCTAGAAATAGCGCTGTGATAGCAGTGCTGTTCTAATTTGTATACAATTTTACGTATTACACGATTTTAGCGACCACAAGATTTTAAAAAATCGTAGGAGTATGGAATGGGACCCATGCTCAGGATGAGTATTATAGGGTTCATTTGGAATCGTCTGCTGCCAACGGTGCTTTTCTATTACTCATACTAAGAAAATTATTAAGGATTGTAATCTGGCGTCCATATACAGACGCCACTTGGTAAAGTGTAGCCAAATTGATGGCAAATGCCCAATTGATGGACGCAAAAATGATAGAATGACGTATACAGTGCGTTCAATGTAATCGGACGCACTCAATAACTCTTTTGTAGTGCGTTTCACAAGAAAGTGTTTAAATAGTTTTTTATTCATTTACAAATACTGTATTAAGTGTTTGGTTTAGATAATTTTTTAAGCTTCCGGTTTGACCGGAAGCGCACATAATTTTATTTTTTTAAATCACACTGTATATATATTTTTGCATTTTTGCATTGCCTATTTTTTTCTCAATACATACGTATAAAATTCTTACAGGGTTTTATAAAACAAAATTAGAGAAAAATGCCATCGAAAGTTTTTCAATTTTATTATATGATTAGAAAAATGAAACAAAATCAGTTATAATTAGCGAATAAATTGTTCAAAGTTGCCACCATTCTGTTCTAGACATGCTTCTAATCGTCGCCTGAGTTCATGGTTAGTTGCTTTTTTAATTTGCTGTGTAGTTAAATTAACACATGCAGCTGTAATTTTATTCTTTAAGTCTATAACATTTAAAGGTGGATCGGCATACACCACTGTTTGTAAATGACCCCACAAGAAAAAGTCTAACGGTGTGAGATCCGGTGATCTCGCAGGCCATTCTACCGGGCCGTTAGTTCCTATCCATCGTTCATTGAACGTTTGGTTAAGATATTCTTTTACTATCAACGCGTTGTGAGCTGGAGCTCCATCTTGCTGGAAATACAATTGTTGTCGCAGAAGCAGAGGAAACTCATCGAACACTGTTGGTAGCACGTTATCTAAGAATTCAAGAGACATATTGGCGTTTAGATTACCATCATAGAAATAAGGCCCTAGTAATTGGTTTCCAATTAAACCGCACCAAACATTAGTACCCCATACGGTTTGATGGTTAGTTTCCATTGACCAATGAGGATTTTCGTCAGACCAATAACGATTGTTTTGTTTATTAATAACTCCATTATTTGTAAACTTGCATTCATCTGTCCATAAAATATGATCTAAAAATAATGGATTGTGATCACATTGCTCAACTATCCATGCAATCAAAGTTAATCTCCGATCAGAGTCTTGAGGCCGCAAGTGTTGAACCAAATCGACTTTATAAGGCAGCATTTTGAATTTTTTTAATGTCCTGTGAATTGAGCCAACTGATACACCTACTTCTTGCGCTACATGTCTAATAGATGACCGTGGATTTATTTCAAAATAACCCAATATTTGTACTTCAATATCTTCGGTCAAAACATTTCTTTGTTGTTCTAAATTCTGATCATTTACTCCTGGTAATGTTTCACGCATTCTAAGAGATTGTTCAATTTTTCGTATGTAACTTTCGGAAGGATGGTATCTATTGGGATATCTTTGTGCGTATAATTCTACCGCTCGTCGATAATTACGTTTACATTCACCGAAAATTAACAACAGGTCAACTTTTTCACTGTTATTCATTTTAAACAATTATTTCGATTGAAATCAAATTAAACTTTTATCTGATTGTCAATTGCAATAAACGAAAAAACAATTTCGATGCGATTTTGTTGACGTACGCTGCCTACGGTTTTGTTTGATTCTTCTAATCGTATAATAAAATTAAAAACTTTCGATGGCATTTTTCTCTAATTTTTTTTTATAAAACCCTATAAGAATTTTATACGTATGTATTGAGAAAAAAATAAGCAATGCAAAAACGCAAAAATATATATACAGTGTGATTTAAAAAAATAAAATTATCTAAACCAAGCACTTAATAGAGTATATGTAAATGAATAAAAAACTATTTAAACACTTTCTTGTGAAACGCAATACAAAGGAGTTATTGAGTGTGTCCGATTTTATTTAAGGCCGTTGACTGTGTTGCATGATATTTTAGTTAATAAGCTAAGAATGCTTATAATCACAATCCAAATAGTTGGGGCTAAACTATCTTTCAAGCCTGAGATTTCAAATTGTATGTTAATAAACAACGGTCTACGACCTACATGTGTTACTGGGTGCCAGGATCCATGTTGGATCATCTTTTTCCTTATCTACAGCAACGATTTTCTTGCGTATCGTCTGATGTAACTTGCATTTTATACGCAGATGATGTTACTCTTGTTTCTACCGAGCAAAAACTGGTTCAGCTTTGCTAAATCAAATAATAGTATTAGTGTCAAGCCGAAATGCATTCTACACACTTAAACTTGTTGATCAGTTAAGTAGTAATTTTATATAATTTCATATATACCATTATTTTTTGTGTATTTTCATTATAAGCAACTATGTGATGTTTTTTGACGTGTGTTAGTTTGTACAGCAACATTAAAGCATATTATAATTAACTTTTTTTGTGTCAGCATCGGCTACTAGGCCATTAGCTATTCTAATGTGTGACGTCAGTAACCGAACGAGGTTCTTTACATACATCAATTTCTTACTAAAAACTGCATTAGGATGTGAATAATGGACACTGTGATATCTCTTCCAGTGCTATTTTTAAATATTCTACTGTATATATGTAATAATCTTTGTTTTTGTGGTGCAGGGGGGTTTCGTTTCAGCGCATAATGTTTATTATCTGGACCTGGAGACGAGTTTTTGGATATATCTAAGGGTCTTTTTAATTCTTCCAACAAATAAGGTACGTTATATGAGCAATTTTCTTCAGAGCTACAATCTATTTCTTTTTCAAATTGTTTCTTTATAATAGCAAAAGTTTCACTATACTGTTGTGAGCTACAGACAGAATGTTCCGCGAGAGCATCTAATGTTTGATTCTGTCCTAGAAGTTCTTTATTTTGGTACTTCAGTCACCTTCACTGTGTTATGTGGCTCACAATATAAAATTATTAATTCTTCACTGATCAACAAATTCCTGAAGTGTGTAGAATGCATTTCGGCTTAGACACCAATATTATTATTTGATTCATCTAAAGCTAAACTAGTATATTCCTCAGTAGAAACAAGAGTAGCATCGTCTGCCTATAAAATACAAGTTACATCACACGATAAGTAAGAAAGCAAGTCGTTGATGTAGAAAAAAAACAGATGAAAAATGGATCCTGGGTTAATATTTGGGACGTAGAATGGATTATTAAAAGATACAAATTGAAATCTCTGGTTTAAAAATATAGTTTTGCATTGTAATTATGTTCTGCTTAAACTAAAATATTATGTGCAACACAATCAGCGGCCTTGGAATGAACTCATTCACCTCTCAAATAATTCAGTATTATGGGAAAATCAGTTATTGCATTAGCTGTACCTGTGCCCTTGAAAATTACTGCTCATTGTTAAAGGCACTTTTGCCTTTTACCCACATTTCGTTCTCGCAATTTCTGGAAGAAATTTCAAACATATTCCTATTCCTTCCCCACTTTGCCCGTCTACATCATTACTAGACCCACAGAAGTCAAACACAGTCCAGTTTTTTGTTATTTTATTTCTGTACTTGTTCAAAATTTACCTTTTTCAATTTTGTTAAAATTTTTGAAGAAAAAACGTTCAAACGTTGAATCAATTTGTACGTTTATTTACGTAAGTTTCAAAAAAAAAATGTATATATATATATATATATATATATATATATATATATATATATATATATTTTAAATAAGACAATTTTTCTTTAAAACTTGTGTAAATAAACGTAAAATTTTCAACGTTTCAGGAACGTCCTTTTTTTTTTGGACAATTAAAATTGAAATAATAACTATTTTAAAAGTACAAAATATGAAACAAAACTAATTTAATTTTTGTGTTTGTTTTTCAAAAAAAAGAAATTTTAAATGTTTGAAATTTCTGGAAGATTTGAGTTGGTTGAAATGTAGAATCAACTTTTTGATATTCTTCCAAATTTGTGGCATTCTAGAAGTGTCATCTCGTTTATTGAGGGCGTTTGGTCTTCTTTCAATTTCAACTGCTTCTTAATAATTCTTGCTTGTAAGGTATATAGAGGGCAATTAAACGGATATTGTTGGTTTATTTGGTGTCCTGTATCTAAATGATGTTAGCTAAAGACGATGAAGTATTGTGCTGTTTAATTGCTAGTTGGTGTTCATCGGTCTCGCATATAATATTCTGTTAGTTTGTCCTATATAAGTTCTTCGACAGTTGTTGCACGGTATCTCATACACTCCTTGGCTTTCATTAGAATTTTGTCTTTGGGGTTTCTTAAAAGTTGGGACAAAGTTGAATGTGGTTTGAATACCGGTCTGAAGTCGTTTTTGGGAAATTTCTTTGCTATTCTGTCTGTAATTCCCTTTATATAAGGTAGAATAACAGGAATCTTTCGTTCATTGTTTGACAAGTTATTATTTCTTGGTCTTCTTATTTCGTTGGTAATTTTCAATATTTCTTGATCTTTGTATCCATTTTGAACTAGTATTTTATTAATAGTCTTCATCTCTTCTGTTCTAGAATTTTGGTCAGATAAGTGGTAAGAGCGGTATATCAAGGATTTCATAACGCTACGTAATTGACCAGGATGGTGATGCGAGAGAGAGTTAAATTATCTATTCGTATGTGTTGGTTTTCGATAAACTTTGTGTGTAAATTTACCATTAGGAAGTCTTGTTATTAGGGTGTCCAAACTGCTAACTTCTTCAGAATATAACAAAAATAAGTACAATCCTACAACCTACATAGAAAAAACAACAAAATCTATCATTAATTCTACAAAATTAGACAAAGAAACAAAACAGAAACTAATTCCAAGAGAGAAGAGTTCAAGAATCCCCAAAATATACAGACTCCCAAAAATACATAAGGAAAACTGGCCATTACGCCCTATCGTCAGTGCATTCAATTCTCCGACTCATGACCTTGCTCGTTATCTAGCCAAAGTTATTCAACCGATTTGTGAAAATGCTATATCCTACATCAAAAACTCTTATGATTTTCTACACAAACTCAAAATTGTACCCTTGGCTCCAAATGACATTTTAGTTAGCTTCGACATAACGTCACTTTTCACCAAAATACCTATTGAAGACACGATGAAAATTCTAGAAGAAAACACTCAATAAACCAAGACATACTCAAATTGATAAACCACTGCATGCACTCAACCTATTTTACATACAAAGGACAATTCTACAAGCAAATTCAAGGAACACCTATGGGCTCGCCACTCTCTCCAGCTTTTGCGAATGTATATATGGAACATTTTGAAACCATTGCTTTAAATTCTGCAGATTTAAAACCTAAATGTTGGTTTCGTTATGTTGACGACACATTTGTAGTTTGGCCCCATGGAAAAGGAAACTTGAACCATTTTCTAGGACATATTAACAACATTCACGACAACATCAAATTTACTATGGAAGTTGAAGAAAACAATTCACTCCCCTTTTTTGGACACCCCCCCTTTTTTGGACACCCTAATAACAAGACTTCCTAATGGTAAATTTACACACAAAGTTTATCGAAAACCAACACATACGAATAGATACTTGAACTCTCTCTCGCATCACCATCCTGGTCAATTACGTAGCGTTATGAAATCCTTGATATACCGCTCTTACCACTTATCTGACCAAAATTCTAGAACAGAAGAGATGAAGACTATTAATAAAATACTAGTTCAAAATGGATACAAAGATCAAGAAATATTGAAAATTACCAACGAAATAAGAAGACCAAGAAATAATAACTTGTCAAACAATGAACGAAAGATTCCTGTTATTCTACCTTATATAAAGGGAATTACAGACAGAATAGCAAAGAAATTTCCCAAAAACGACTTCAGACCGGTATTCAAACCACATTCAACTTTGTCCCAACTTTTAAGAAACCCCAAAGACAAAATTCCTAATGAAAGCCAAGGAGTGTATGAGATACCGTGCAACAACTGTCGAAGAACTTATATAGGACAAACTAACAGAATATTATATGCGAGAGCCGATGAACACCAACTAGCAATTAAACAGCACAATACTTCATCGTCTTTAGCTACACATCATTTAGATACAGGACACCAAATTAATACCAACAATATCCGTTTAATTGCACCTCTATATACCTTACAAGCAAGAATTATTAGAGAAGCAGTTGAAATTGAAAGAAGACCAAACGCCCTCAATAAACGAGATGACACTTCTAGAATGCCACAAATTTGGAAGAATATCATTAGACAAGTTGATTCTACATTTCAACCAACTTCAAATCTTCCAGAAATTTCAAACACTTATGCTGCAACTATTCCTGGCGTCCCCACTTCTGCACCTTCTACATCACATACTAGACCAACTACCCGAAGTCAAACACACTCGTCCAGATTAAAATTAAATTAGTTACCTTGTTTCATATTTTGTACTTGTTAAAAATAGTTACCTTATTTCAATTTCTGTAATTGTCAAATAAATTCTTGACAAAGGGAACAAAGGACGTTCCTGAAACGTTGAATTAATTTTTACGTTTATTTACACAAGTTTTAAAGAAAAATTGTCTTATTTAAACATGAATACTTGTGGAAATCTAAATAGAAACATATACAGGGTGTCCAGTTTAAGATGAAATGCATGGGGATATTGGAAACTGTTAGAGATACGAAGATGGTTAAATGGAGAAAAAGTTGCGTCAGTATATGCCCAAGAAGTAACCATGGTTACATGTCAAAAATCCTTCCATTTACTAGACACAGGGTGATAACTGAAAATATGCGTTTTCTAAAATCGCTATATCTTGTTTCTTGTAAGAGATACATCCACGATTTTTGCAGGATGGGGTAACAGGTAGCGAGGATTTCAAAATGATTTTGAAAAAATCTAGGCCTACTAGATTTTGAGATAATGCACGCAACTTTCGATTTTCTTATGGACGCCATATTGGATTTTTGCATTTTGAATTCTTCATAAAAATGCTTTTCAACCATATATCATATGTTTATAATCTGCCAATGAGAAAGTGTCAAATTACACAATTAAATTTATATCAAAGCAACCTTGACATATTATGTATTTTAATTAAATGAAAATTAATCTACAAATTAAACTAACTATTGAGAACAATATTATTGATTATTAACATAAATCATAATAATAAAAGTGACAAAAACAACAAAAATAAAATTTAATATTATACTGAATTTTACTATTAATTAATCAAATGCTCGAATAAACCTCCATTCTCTTGCAATAATTGAATAGATGGTTGATTGGCAAAGGCCTAGTTTGATATAAATTTAATTGTGTAATTTGACACTTTCTCATTGGCAGATTATAAACATCTGATATATGGTTGAAAAGCATTTTTATGAAGAATTCAAAAATGCGAGATGATAAGGAACTCTTGTGATGCAGTGCTAACTCGATGCAGATGGTGTTTGCAGGAGAATGAAGGTTTATTCGAGCATTTGATTAATTAATGGTAAAATTCAGTATAATATTAAATTTTATTTTTGTTGTTTTTGTCACTTTTATTATTATGATTTATGTTAATAATCAATAATATTGTTCTCAATAGTTAGTTTAATTTGTAGATTAATTTTCATTTAATTAAAATACATAATATGTCAAGGTTGCTTTGATATAAATTTAATTGTGTAATTTGACACTTTCTCATTGGCAGATTATAAACATATGATATATGGTTGAAAAGAATTTTTATGAAGAATTCAAAATGCAAAAATCCAATATGGCGTCCATAAGAAAATCGAAAGTTGTGTGCATTATCTCAAAATCTAGTAGGCCTAGATTTTTTCAAAATCATTTTGAAATCCTCGCTACCTGTTACCCCATCCTGCAAAAATCGTGGATGTATCTCTTGCAAGAAACAAGATATAGCGATTTTAGAAAACGCATATTTTCAGTTATCACCCTGTGTCTAGTAAATGGAAGGATTTTTGACATGTAACCATGGTTACTTCTTGGGCATATAATGACGCAACTTTTCTCCATTTAACCATCTTCGTATCTCTAACGGTTTCCAATATCCCCATGCATTTCATCTTAAACTGACACCCTGTATATATATATATATATATATATATATATATATATATATATATATATATATATATAAAATACGTATATAACGCCAGCGCACCACGCACACGCACGCACGCACGACATCCACGCGCACGCACGCACGCACGCACCGACACGCCACGCAGCACACGCACACGCACACGCACACGACACACGCACACGCACACGCACACGACAACACGCACACGCACACGCACACGCACACGCAACGCACAGACACGCACACGCACACGCACACGCACAGCACACGCAACGCACAGCACACGCACACGCACACGCAACGACACGCACACAGCACGACACGCACACGCACACGCACACGCACACGCACACGCACACGCACAACACGCAACGACACGCACACGCACACGCACACGCAACGCACGACACAGCACACGCACACGCACACGACAGCACGCACACGACACGCACACGACACGCACACAGCACACACACACACCACGACACGCACACACCACACACACGCACACACACGACACGACACGCACATGCACTGCACACACTAGTAAGTTTATTGCACGGCAATCGCACACACACGCACAGCACATTCAAAATAAGCACACAACAGGTGCACCAACACACCCAACAGCACAAGTTACGTTTTTACGAAAGATGGGCATCTAGTTTACTACTTTTATGCGATTTATCACAGGTACATAAAATAAGTCAAATATTCATAGGTTTACTTCTAAACCTAAAGGTTTTAAGAATATTGTATTGAAAACGGAATAATGTCAATAGTTAAGTTTTTATGAGGCTTATTACTAATTTGGTCGTAATATTAATAGGTTCATTTAAAATAAGTGATATTTATACAGGTTTCCCAAATTACCTATAGCATTGTCAATATTAATTGTATGTTTGTGAAAATGGAATAATTTCACACGTCGTGTTAAATTTTCATACTTATTACAAATTTGGTACTGTTCAACTAATAGAATATGTTACATGTTGCATTTGTGAAAATTGATTATCTTATACAAGGTGTTCAAAAATGTTGACCTTACATTGTCAATATTTAAATTGCAATAACCTGGTTATTACAAATGGAACCCCCTCTATTTCATATCAACGTCAGTTGTAGAATTTTATTCTCTATCAAACGATATTACACTTCCCTATAGCTAAATATTACAGTTCTCATGAAAAACTCACATTTAGTGAAAGTACACCGATTTTAACTATTTTAACATCTATCAAGTTAACCATGAGATTTTTACAGGTTAAATGTTATTGCTGTCAGTTTATTTATGTCAGTTCTTATGTTGTGATTCATTCTGTCTAGTTAGTTTGGGAGTTCTATTATAAATCATTATCCAAAATGAAAGTTTACGGCAAAGAAGAAAGAATCGATATGATTTTTATTCTTGGAGAATGTCTACAAAACTGTTTATTGGCGTCACGAGTTTACGCTCAGAGATTTCCTAATAGGAATCATCCGAACAAATAGGTTTTTGAAAGACTTTTGGCTCAATTCAGGCAATGTGGTAGTGTTGAGTATAAAAAACCGACCAGAACGAAACCTGTGACACAGGACGAAGACACTGAATTTGATGTTATTGCCTCCGTAATAGAAAATTCCCATATAGGGCAAAACCAAATAGCCCAGAATATTAACGTTAGTCAAGCTAGCGTTTCTAGAATTCTTAATAAACATAAATACCATGATTATAAAATCCAACGTCACCAAGAACTTTCGGTAAATGATTTTGATAATCGAGTTACAGTTTGTATGTGGGTACTGGATAAAATCGCAGAAAATGAAAACTTTTCCAATCTAGTTCTGTTCAGCGGTGAATGCACATTTCACAATAATGACTACGTCAACAGGCATAATAATAATAATAATAATAACTTCCATTATTGTTCAGACTGCAATCCGCATCAATTTAGAACAGTTGATAATCAACACAGGTGGTCAGTTAATGTTTGTGGCGGAATAATGGGCGAATATTTAATTGGTCCATATTTTTTTAATGAGCATTTAAATGAAAGATTATTTTAGAATTTTTATCAAATGAACTTCCAATTTTATTAGAAGATATCCTTACACAGAGGGCGAACATGTGGTTGCAAATGGATGGAGCTCCGCACATTATCATCGTGATGTACGAGATTTTCTAAATACTCATTTCCAAAATCGTTGGATAGGAAGAAATGGCAGTGTTGGCCTCCACGATCACCAGAACTTACTTCACCGGATTTCTTTCTATGGGGATATGTGAAAGGATTGTTTATAATACACTCAACTACACCAGATAACATGAAGGACCGTATCAGAGAAGCTTTCAAAGTATTCAACCAGAAATGTTATCCAATGTTGGTAAAAGTTTCGAAAGCGAATACAAATGTGTTTGGAATCAGACGGTCGTCACTTTGAACATTTATTATAAATAGTAAACTGTTATTTTTGCATTTTCATCATATTTTCATTTATTTTTATTTTTCTAATAAATTTAAAAAAAAATCAAAATCAAAAGTTTTATTATTATTAAATCAACAACTGGCAGCAATAAAATATTTTACCTGTAAAAATGTCATGGTTGACTTGATAGATGTTAAAATAGTTAAAATCGGTAGGTTTCACTAAATGTGAGTTTTCATGAGAACTGTAATATTTAGCTATAAAGTAATATCGTTTGATAGAGAATAAAATTCTACAACTGACGTTGATATACAAATAGTACAGGGTTCCATTTGAAATAACCAAAGTTGTGCAATTTAAATATTGACAATGTAAGTCAAATTTAGAACACCTTGTATAAGATAATCAATTTTCACAAATGCAACATGAAACTTATTCAATTAGTTGAACAGTACCCAAATGTAAAAGTAGAATAATTAACAAACGTGTCGAAACATACATTTTCACAAAATACATATATTAAAACCGTTTAGGTTTAGTAGATAAACGTTAATGAAACTCACTTTTATTTTGACCGTATAAAATCCGAAGAAGATATTACTCATTAAAAAACTTTAACATGTATCGGGTTTTGAAAACCTGTATATTATGACTATAATTTTAAAATGTTCGATAGAAATGTATTCTAAATAAACTTTAACTAAGATATATAATTCGTTATTAATAATTATATATATATATATATATATATATATATATATATATATATTAAATTACAGTGTTTCATAAAAACGACACAGAGCAGAAGCATGTAGAGGAGCATAAAATATAATGATTTAACGCAACTTATCTATATAACAAGTTGTGCCCCTGAGAACTTATAAGCGTTCAAAGCTGGATCTTAAATTTCTAAAAAACTCAATATCTCAGTAATACATTAAGTTATAAAAACCAAATTTGGTATACATTGTGGGTGTACCAAGAGTATTAATCGGTAGTAAGTAGAGATCAATTGTAGCATTTGAAAGGGTTGATTATTGATGCTCCCTAAAATTTAACAGACCGTTTTAACCGTTGGCAGATTTAATACATTATTACTTCATTTTATAAGTAATTCAATTCTAAAACTTTATTTTACTCTTGTTATTTTTTAAAAAACTTTGTCGTTTTCATACAAAAAGCGAATAACTAAAGACATGTTGTACTTTATTAATTTTACTCAAAATCATCAAACAATTGTAAATAAAAATAATTGAATAGAAAAACAAATAAACAATAGAAAACAGATTTGATAATGATAATTTGTAAAAATTGTTGAAAATAGCCACCGTTTTCTCTCAGACATAAATTTATTCTTCGTCGAAAATTGAAGGCTACTTTTTCTAATAACTCATGAGTATTTTTTATTATGTTACATTTGTTCGTAATACAATTCCACAATTCTTCCCGGGACGCAATGGAAGAAGAATACACAAGTTGTTTTATCATTCCCCAAAGAAGGTAGCCACATTTGTTTAGGTCTGATGACCGTGGGGGCCAAACTAGTGGGCAATTATTTCCACGTCCTATCCATCTGTTTGGATACTGGTGATTTAAAAAGTCTCTAAGCAAATTAATAAAATGGGGTGGTGCTCCATCATGCATAAACCAGTGTTCTAGTCTCAGTTGCAGTGGTACCTCGTCAAGCAAATCCGGAAGAGTATTTTGGAGAAATTCCAAATAATTTTGGCCATTTAGTGTATATGGTAAAATAACCGGACCAATTAGATACCGGTCAATAATGCCTATCAAAACATTTATTTTAAACTCGCGTTGGAAATGTCGAGAAATTACTGAATGGGGGTTTACGTCGGAATACTCATGATAATTATGCTGGTTTGTAATGCCTCTGCCAGTGAAACAAGCCTCATCAGTAAAGAGATTTTTTTTTGAAAACCAATCTCTTTTACAATGATATTGACCACACTTTTCGAGATCTCTACCACATCAGCAAGTTGATGGACGGTTATTGAGCACCAAATCCTTGATTTTATTCATGTGAGCTTCATCGGAAGACGATGATGATCGTCCTGGTCGCTCTTCGTTTTCGACACGTTCTCTGCCTTCTTGAAACTCGTTACACCACTTGTAAACATTTTTTTTCGACACCGCCTTGTCACCAAAATCCTTCTGCACTATTCTCAATGAATCGGCAGCGGAAAACTCGGTCCACAAACAAAATTTAATGCAAATTCTTTGCTGAACAAATTCAGACATTGTTAAAATCTCCGAATGCACTTTTTTTGATGTGTACAACCAAGCGTAACTCAAACACTAATGAATACTTTGACGTGAGATTTCGCACATATGTCAAAAACTGTTCTACCAACCTCAAAACAAAAGAATTTTATAGATTCATTTTTCGTGCGACGTTTAAATCCAAATGTTACCTTATTTTCTAGACACAGTATTATATTTGTACACTCTGGTTTTGTCTCCGTGTTATAGCCAACATGTTACAAGAAAATATTTATAACTAGCTGAATAAAAATGAAATAACCTACAAGATTGGCAGAAGTTTACTAACACAAAACAAGTTTTTGTCTATATCTTCGTTATATTCGAATTGTAAATTATTTGAAAACAGATAGTTATTTTAATAGCAATAATAGACGTTATATAGCCAAATGGTTTTGGCAATGATTCTGATTAAATTTAATTAACTAAAATAAAAAGTTATTTTCTAGCATCTTTGAGCAGTAATATATTTCTATGGCATTGAGAAGTAAGATTTGTGTTCAAAATACTTTAATACATGCATGTAAAATTGTTAAAAAAAATTTCTATTTGTGAATAGGGTTCTCCTTAATTATTTGTTTGTCTACCTTTGCAGGTCAACTGATTCATAATGAAAACACAACATGATACATGATAAAAATGATGAAACATTTTGATACAATACAAACGTGCATCTGTTTTGCTACTTTGATACCAGCAGAAGGATTTTTATTTAGTTTTGATAAAAAAATTCTGGTTTATAAACTTACCATATATTTTTACTTTTTTTTTATATTTTTCTCATTTACATTGGTTCATCAATAATTTATAAACTTTGACTCATTTTCGTGGTATTATAAAACATAAAAAACAAGTGGGAAATTATAGAAGAATCGCATTACTAAACACAGCCTACAAGAAATATGGACGAACATGCTAGAAGTAAGGCTAAGGAAGGAAATAGAGGAAAATAAATTGTTACCAGATGAACAGGCAGGATTCAAGGAAAAGGAAGAAGAACGATAGATAACATATACACTGAAACACATGACAAATAAGGAACAAGAAAAGAAAAGTCGGAAAATGGTGGTGGTATTCGTAGACCTAGTAACCGCATTTGATAGGGTGAATGGACAAAGGTGTGGGAATATCTAAGAAAAAAAAGATTCATGAAAGATTGATAGAAACGATGGAGGAAATTTGTGAGGAAGCAAGTAACAGAATAAGAGTGAATGGGGAACTGAACGAGGAATTTGTAACAAGAAAGGGACTGAGGCAAGGATGCCCATTAAGCCCAAGTCTGTTAGCTGTACACACAGGAAACCTGGAGGAGGCATTAAGCGGATAACAAGTGGGAGGTGTCGTGGTGGGACACATGAAAGAGTGAGTACTGGCATACGCAGACAACATAGCATTAATAGCAGAGGTAGAAAAAGATGTGAAGATGATGAAAACGACAGACAGATACTTAAAAAGAAAAGAACTGGAAGCAAATGTAAACAACAGAAGGTAATGATGTTGAAAAAGGGGAGAGGAAAAAGTCAAAAGGAAGAATGGAAATGGAGGGAGGAGGAGATACAGCAGGTAAAGAAATTGACATACCTGGGATTCACGATGAGGCAAGATAACAAATATGGGGGACATATAAATGAACCAGTCAAAAAAGGAAATAAAATGATAGGGCAAGTGTGGAGTGTGGAAGAGAGACTGTTTGTGATGGACTTAAGGAAAAGGAAACTATTATTTGATAAATTAATAAAAAGTGTAGTGTTGTAATGTGTGTGAAAGATATAAAGATATAGATAGGCTGCAGGAAAAAATTAAGTACCAAGTGGAAAGAAACACCGGGGTATATAATCAGAAAGTAACTGCAAAAACAACATAAGGGTTGAGACGGGAAATAGAGCAATAAAGTACGAAGAGGAAATGAGAGAAATAACGGAGTGCCAAATACTACGAGAATGTTGGAAAGAAATAAAAGAAAAGAGAATAAAATATGCACAAGAAATCAGAAAAGATTATTATGCAAGAAACGGACATGCGAAGGAAGAAGTGTAGAGATTAAGAAGGGACCGAGTGAGACTGAGAGAGGACGTAACAAGAAGCGACATGGATGTACAAAAACAGGAAAGGTTGTTACGGTATAAACTAGCAGTAAAACGAGATAACGGATAAAATTGGATTTTTCTCGACTAGTCAGCTGCTGGGGTGGATTCGGCGTACTAAACTTTGCGCTCAATAGGATAGCTTACCGTAAATAAGTCAACATAGGGGTTGACATTGACATAAAAACCGGAAAAGGGCGGTAGAGTATTTGAAAAGTCACAATAGGGGTTGAAATGCCTAAATACGTCAGTTCACAGCGCGCTCAAGATACTCAAATAACTCGCTTACCTGACCTTAATCTCCGCAGGTGGTCCTGGGACCAGCAGTTCTTCACTAACCCGGAAGGCTTCAAATATATTTGCACGCTTAACTAAAATAATTTCGTGCCGTAAAAATCAATCATTAACTTGATAAAAAAAACAATGATTCTATTGTTACGTTACATTGCTCAGTAAATCTGATCCTCAATGAAATTTCATTTCAATCAAAAAAACTCTCACTTTAATTATGTGTACAACCACTTGAAATTATGTTAATCAATCCGCTGTAAAATGTGCTCAAATTAATAAAAATAAGCCTTTCAAAGTTACATTATAGTTCAATAAGTAAAGCTTTCCAACGTAATTATCTTTTTACTTAGATTTACCGCAAAAAAATGGTGACGCTAATGCAATGATTTAATTCAAATAAAACAAACACAAAATATGCGTGTCGGTATGTGGCTGTACAACAAATGGATTCACATTTAAAAAAACGCAAGCACATTAATCTGAGAGATGTATTATAAATAAATACGAAAAAAATACTAAAAATTATTGTAAATCTGATTCATATGGAAAAATAACAAATGGTTTTAAGAAATAAATCGCTTTCTCATAACACACTCGTCACACATAATTTCGTTATAAATTCTTCAGTACAACAAAATAAAAAACTCTCAAATAAATTTGGATATGGTACGAATGGGTATGCTTGTATTATAATTTAAACGATAAAAAAATAGAAACAAAAGTTAATCTCAAAATAACAGCGTACTCAACCGTTTGTACATACAATGAACAATAATAAAAAACACACAACCATTTATTAACATTCGTCATCCACTGCAATAATACAAAATTCTACTAAAGGTTTGCCTTACTTTGGAATAGCCCCCTTTTTGTTGTACAGGCCTCTGGTTTACCTAGAGAGTGACCTCGGCAATATGATTAATGTAACTACTAACGGAAGTTCCTTCAACATGAAAAGGGGCTAACGTTGTTCCCAGATAACACGCTCGTCACCGAAGCGATACCGTGAGTAATCTCAGATCTCGCCATCTTCCCTTCTAACCCTTTCCATCTTACCTAAATTTTCAATAGCCAATCATAAAAACGAATTACTTAAAATATTGAATACACGCCACCCGAATCAAACTCGAAAATCGTCGGAAAAATTGAATCATCGAAAAAAATACCCTTCGTAACTGCCATTCCTTATCTATGTAACTGATATTCTGTAAATTAAAGATTTCCCAACGACCCTCACCGTTAATACCTCGTATATAAAGCTAAATTCTTTGTTTAAAACCAAAATTATTATCGAAATTCTCCAACAAATAGCTGCCTGAAACGTCTGAACAAAATGCGAATTATGCTCTTCTACTCTACATTTGAATACAATGTAATATTTTTAATGCGTTGTATAATTTTCCAGTGATGCAACTTTTAACTACAATATTTAACGATATCTATAAAATTACAAACTATTCTTATTTACAAAAAACGTAATTAATTTTCCCTCTCTAATCTGTAAAAAGGCTTTCACTAATAATATGTAAATTACATTCTCATTTCAAACTTTCATCTCGCTTTAATAAACCAAAACTTACAAGTATATTTCACTTTTCAGTAAAAAATCGAACTCTAAACGCGATTGCTATGTAACTATTTCAAATACGTAAAAGACAAAATAAAAACCTTACAATCAATTAACAAATTCAATGCATGAAACTATGCTGCACTTCAAATGTACGGCGCTCACAAATAATTTATAATTTTGACATTGCCGGCACATAATCGATAAAATCACGGCCCCGTGACAACGTGGACAAACGTGAAAGAAGACAAATATAATGTAAACTATAGGGACGTTAAGGAGAAGGGATACCAGGATATTAGAAATAGGAAGGTAAGAGGGAGAGAAAGAGGATGATAGCGAGATTTAGATGTGGAAACGAAGAGAGGGGAAACAAACATTGAAGTGGGGATGAAGATAGAAAATGTAGGTTGTGTCGGGAAGAGATAGAGACGATCAATCATGTGAGGAAAGAATGCAGGGAATTAAAGGAAATGAAGAAGTCAGTGGAAGAAATACTAGAGAAAGGGGGAAGGGGAGCGAATTGGATGAAAAAACATGGAAAAGTAATAGACAGATAAGGGGGGAGGGGACGAAAGGGAAGAAGACAGTTTAGGTTAAGTTAAGTTAGGAAAGGATGTAAAGAACACGAATACTTTGCAAAATTTGTATAAATGAGCAAATAAAGATATGTTTAATAGATAAAAAACATTCTGGTTTATAACTTTACCATATATTTCTACTTTTTTTACATTTACATTAGTTCATAAATAATTTATAAACTTTGATTCATTTTCACGGTATTAAAGGTTAAATTCATTACTACATATTTAAGAGAAACAATTATCTGCTCTTTTCACGTGAACGAAACTCGCTACAAACTCGTTCAAGTTTAGAATTGTCATTTTTAACCCCTGAAAATATTAACACAATAATAGTGATATTGTGGAACATGCTGCGTTACAAAATTGATTGTAGAAGTTAGAAACATTTATATAATTTTAAGATGCAAATTCGTCGCTTCAACTTTTAACCTCGAAAGGGTAATTTTTCTTTGTATTATTTGAAATTGAATTAACCCCGTTCATACGTAACAAAAAGTCAGCCTCAAAACACTTTAAATAAGTAAACGGGCGTAAATTACTGAGAATCTGAAACACGAAATATTAAAACAACATTAGCAGATTTATCACATTTACATTATAGCATATACGTAAACTGGAATGTGCATCATCGCATTTTCTTAAGAACAAACATTGATGTACGTACGTACTTACCTACGTGCGTACGTACGTACGTACATACATACATACATACATACATACATACATACATACATACATACATACATACATACATACATACATGCATACAGACATACATACATACATACATACCTACCTACCTACATACATACATACATACATACATACATACATACATACATACATACATACATACATACATACATACATACATACAACACATCACACACATACACATACACGGACACGACACGGACACGACACGGACACGACACGACACGGACACGGACACGGACACGGACACGACACAACACGGCCACGGATACACACACACACACACACACACACACACACACACACACACACACACACACACACACACACACACGGACACACACACCACACACTCACACACTCACACACTCACACACCAACACCCACACCCACCCACCACACACCACACACCCACACACCCACACACCCACACACCCACACACCCACACCCACACCCACACCCACACACCCCACCACACCACACCCACACACCCACACACCCACACACTCCACACCTCCACACACCCACACTCACACACACACACTCACACACTCACACACTCCACACTCCACACTCACACACTCACACCTCACCCACACTCACACCTCACACACTCCACACACTCACACTCACACACTCACACACTCCACACACTCCACACACTCACACTCACACTCACACCCACACACTCACACACTCCACACACTCACACACTCCACACTCCACCTCACACACTCACACCACCTCACACACTCACACACTCACACTCACACACTCACACACTCCACACTCACACTCACACACTCCACACTCACACTCACACACTCCACACACTCACACACTCACACACTCACACACCCTCACACTCCCACCCACACACTCCACCACACTCACACTCACACACTCCCACCTCACACACTCACACACTCACACACTCACCTCACACTCACACCCACACTCACACCTCACACACTCACACTCACCATCACACCACACACACACACACCACACACTCACACACTCACACACTCCACACCACACTCCACACTCACACCTCACACACTCACAACTCACACCTCACCTCACACACTCACACACTCCCACTCACCACACCTCCACACTCACACCCACCTCACACCTCACACCACACACACTCACACACTCACACACCCTCACACCACTCACACCCACACTCACACTCACACTCCACACCTCACACACTCACACCCCACACTCCACACACTCCACACCTCACCACCTCACACCTCACACCTCACACCTCACACACTCACACCTCACACACTCCACACACTCACACCTCACACACCCACACCTCACACCTCACACCTCACACACTCCACACTCACACCACACTCACACACTCACACCCACACCACCACCTCACACCACACCACACACTCCACACACCACACTCACACACCACACACTCACACCCACACACCACACACTCACCACACCACACACTCACACACTCACACCACCACACACACACTCACACACCACACACTCACACACTCACCACTCCACACACCCCACTCACCACTCACACACCCACACACTCACACACTCCCACACTCCACCACACCCACACACTCACCACACTCACACCCACTCACACACTCCCCACCCACCCACACTCCACCCACACTCACACACTCCACACTCACACACTCACACCCTCACACACTCACACCTCACACCTCACACACTCACACACACCCCACACTCCACACACCACCCTCACACACTCCACACTCACACACTCACACCCCCTCACACCCCCACACTCACACCTCACACACCCACACTCACACACTCCACACTCCCACACCCCACACCCACACCTCACACACCACACACTCACACCTCCCACACCTCCACACCCCACACTCACACACTCACACACTCACACACCACACCTCACACACCACCACACCCTCCACACTCACACACACTCACACACTCACACACTCACACACTCACACACTCACCACCTCACACACTCACACACTCACACACACTCACCACACCACACCCACACACCTCACACCACCACACCTCCACCCACACTCACACACTCACACACTCACACACTCACACCACTCACCACCTCACACACTCACACCTCACACACTCACACCTCACACTCTCACACCTCACACACTCACACCTCACACCTCACACCCACACCACACTCACACACCTCACACTCCACACCACCTCACACTCACACCTCACACTCCACACCTCACACCACACACTCCACACCCACACTCACACACTCACACACACTCACACACTCACACACTCACACCTCACACACACTCACACACTCCACACCTCACACCTCACACTCACACACCACACACCCACACCACACACTCACACACCTCACACCCACACCTCACACACCCACACCTCCCACACTCCCTCACACTCCACACACTCACACTCCACACTCCCACACCTCACACACTCACACACTCACACACTCACACCTCACACACTCACACACCTCACACTCACACCTCACACTCTCACACTCACTCACACCTCACACACATCACCACACTCACACACTCACACACTCACACTCACACCTCACACACTCACACTCACACCTCACACCTCACACCTCACCCACTCACACTCACACAGTCTCACACACTCACACACTCGCACACTCACACCCACATACTCATACACTCACACACCTCACACACTCACACACTCACACACTCACACACCCACACTCACACCTCACACACTCACACACACACTCACACACCACACACCCACACACCCACACACCTCACACCCACACACCACACCACCACACACACCACACACCACACTCACACACTAACACA
The DNA here is from genome assembly GCA_036346205.1 of Vesta saturnalis. Classification (NCBI taxonomy): domain Eukaryota; kingdom Metazoa; phylum Arthropoda; class Insecta; order Coleoptera; family Lampyridae; genus Vesta; species Vesta saturnalis. Next base: position 1,360,927 of record JARFJB010001710.1, read on the forward strand.
CTCACACACCCACACACTCACACACTCACTCTCACGCACTCACACCCACACACTCACACTCACACGCTCACACTAACACACTCATACACTCACACACGCACACATACACCACACACTCCACACACACACACCACACACACACACTCACACACTCACACACACTCACACACTCACACCACACCTCACACACTCCACACTCCACACCACACTCACACACTCACACACACCTCACACCTCCACCCACACACACTCACACACTCACACACTCCACACTCACACACTCACACACTCACACACCACACCTCCACACACTCACACTCACACACCCACACTCACACACTCACACACTCACACACTCACCTCACACTCTACACCTCACACTCACACACTCACACCTCACACACTCACACACTCACACACTCACACCTCACACTCCACACTCCACACTCACACCTCACACCTCACACACTCACACCTCACACACTCACACACCTCACACACTCACACTCACACTCACACACCACACACTCACACACTCACACTCACCTCACACACTCACCACACTCACACCTCACACACTCACACACTCACCCCCACACTCACACACTCACACCTCCCACTCACACCACTCACCCCACCTCCACACTCCACACTCTCACACTCCACACTCCCACACTCACACTCACACCTCACACTCACACACTCCACACACCTCACACTCTCACACTCCACACCTCACACCTCACACCTCACCTCACACCTCACACTCCCACACACTCCCTCCACACACCTCACACACTCCACACCTCACCTCACACTCACACCTCACACTCACACCTCACACCTCACCTCACACACTCACACCACTCACACACTCACACACTCACACCACCACTCACACCACACACATCACACCTCCACACACTCACACACTCCACACACTCACACACTCCCCACACTCACACACTCACACCTCACACCTCACACTCTCACACTCACACTCCTCACACTCCACACTCTCACACTCCACACCTCCTCACACTCCACACTCCACCTCACACTCTCACACCCACACTCTCACACTCTCACACTCTCACACTCACACTCACACTCCACACACCTCACACTCTCACACTCTCACACTCACACCCACACCTCACCTCACACACACACCACACACTCACACACCACACACTCACACACTCACACACCACACACCCACACCCACCTCACCCACACCCACACCTCACACCACACACCACACCTCACACACTCACACACTCACACACCACACACTCACACACTCACACACCTCACACCACACACTCACACACTCACACACTCACACACTCACACACACACTCACACACCACACACTCACACACCTCCACACTCACACCCACACTCCACACTCACACACTCACACCTCACACCTCACACCTCACACCCACACCCTCACACTCACACCTCACACACTCACACACCACACTCACACACTCACACACTCACACACACCACACACCACACACTCACACACCACACGCACACACTCACACACTACACACACTCACACC
>JARFJB010001710.1:1367500-1512869 GCA_036346205.1 Vesta saturnalis
TTTACAGAAATATAGTAAAAAATTAATCGACGTTACAATTAAACACGTATATAAGCAAATATGTTGTTATAACTGAGATATTAGACTAATGAATGAAATTTTTAAATCTTAACGGGTGAAATTTTGTAAAATTTGTAATGCCCTTTGTTGATGGATGGTTCCTTCTTTTTCAATACAACTACCAATAAAATATTTCCTATTGTTACAGTAGTTCACAGAGTGCCGGTACGAATGTAATTTTATAGTGTTCTATGAATATGAACTGAACAGTACAGGCTTAAAGAAAAAGTAATTTATATATTGAATCTTCATTGTAACAACATAACATGACATAACCTTCACGTCATTCCCTTGTGGGGTAAGCAAAACAGTCCCTGTCTGCCACATTTATTTTCAGTCACAATCTCTGCATACCTGTCTAGCTTCCACAAAATCCATACATTGCCTCTCTGACATGTCCTTTTATTTTTAAAACTCCTTATATTTCTTTCTTTTATCATACACTCTACTACATACAGCCAAGTTTTACAAGTGGTACAATGATCGCGCTATTCCAATCCCTCGGCACTTTTCCACAGTGGGGTCTCCAACAGTTGTAACGATTCATGACCACAATGAGCGCTTTCATCGGTTTATGTGTTAGGCAACACACAAATCAGCTGTTGGTTTTTACAGAAAATACAGAAATTTTGATAAATATGCTATAAGTGTCACCCTTTGCAATTCTGTAAATCAGGATGCGTTATATGAAAATAAGATTAACTTTCAAGAGCAAGACGGCTTATCGTTGCGAGAACCGTCGGTAGTGTCTACTTACGGTATGTATCTAAATATTGCGAATTAATGCTGCTTGGTGCAATTGAAATTATTCTCAGAATTTTTTGAAAACTAACTTTATTGTTTTTGTGTATGTAGAGTTTAATTAGTATATATTTTGTTTAAACATTAAGTGAAGTGACTTGTGGCGATTCTGCGTATCTTTCATTCCATATCATACACATATATAGTTCTATATATTTTTTTTAAATTTCATAACATTCTTATTACACATAACGATTTATTAAACATTATTATTACATATCACCATAAAACAATGGTTTATTTCGCTTCTTTGCTGTGCTAATATTTTTCAATCAACACCCATTACTTAAATTAGCGGATGACTATCTCTATAAAATAAAACTTTGCTTAAAATCGGCAAAATAAATGAGTCTGCGACCGCATTTAAAATTCACTTGCTAAACCGAAGCCCAATCATTTTTCTTCCCAAAGGAATATAATGCTTTCTAGATTTTTTAATATTACATACTTATTATTATTACATATCACTGTAAAACATTATTATTACTTATCACTATAAAACAAGGGTTTATTTCGCTTCCTTCCTGCGCTAATATTTTTCCATCAACACTCATTACATAAATTAGCGGATGACTACTGTCAGGTTGCGATGACGCACCCTGTATGTAGGATGTTATAATGACGTGTATTACGTGTTTTAAGTGCGAGTGTATTGAGTTTGAACGAAAAAAAAAAATTTTGTGTATGTGTATAAAGTATGTGGGTGTATGATACGCCACTGGAAATTTACGAGAAATATAATTCTGTATGTAGATACGTGTATTTGAATGTTATAGAGACTTTAGTGTTGGAATAAATAGATTTTGATGAATGTAAATGTGAAGAGAAATTTGTCTATGGGACGATAATGCTTTCCACTGTATTGCTTCTGTTTTGCTGATGATAAAGAAAGGAATGTTTGAAGATAAATGAGTAATCTTGGTTAGAAAATGTGAAGAATAAGTGGAGAATGTTTTAGAAAATATGTAGAGAAAGATTGGGTATGTTTAAGTGTTAATTTCCGAAGGGTTTTGTAATGTTGTGCAATTGTTTTGAGAATACGTGTATGTATATGGAATGTGAGACATTAGACTGTACTTATTTTTGCAAATGTTGCGGAAGGAGATCGAGCGCAAGTTGGAGATAACTGTTAAAAGTTGCGTAATGATTCAGAGTGGCTACTGAATGAATGTAGTGACGAAAAATGATTTCTTCACGAAGTAATTGTAAAATTTGTAAGTGAAAACAAATATGGCGATGTATTGTAATTACACGCGTGCTTGTATAGAGGGAAGCAGTTGTTGGAAGTATGTAGTTTTGAATGAATATTATTGGAGAATATAACGCGGAAGGAAGACATGTTTAAAGATGGATGACTGAAGTTATAAATAGGGAAGTCAGAGATTGACGAGTTAGTTGTCGTTGGGAGTTGAAGTTAAGTTAGCTTTTGGCTTGTGATGAGAGCTCGGTGAGACGCGCACGCGAGTTAGTGTGGTAGACTGTGATGATGTTGGAGTATGTTTGTGAATTTTAATGAGGCAGTAATTGTTTAAACAACTGCGTTACCCGAAAGGGGATGAATCGTAAAAGACGTTCATAAACAAAACAATAATAAATTGAGTTGAAGATAAAATTAGTTTATTTTCAAGAAAATAATAGTGCGTAAGCAGATTTGAATAAAGATAACGATGTTATGTTAAAGTATTAAGTGCAGCGCGTTTGTAACGAGATTCAGCTAAAAGTATTTATGAGACCACCTGTTAAGTGAACGAAGCGTTCGTTGTATATTAAGCCAATGTTTAAGTAACGTTATATGACATTGAAAGTTTATTTGTATAAGGACTAAATTGGTGTAAAGGTTGCTAGAAATTTTAATAGGTAACCAAACGTTTACCGTTATTACATGTTTGGTGCATTGTGAACTAATCGCGAGGATTAAGTTTTGTTGAGCCTTTTGTAATGTGCTTCAGGCAATTTTAAGGAATTACCAATGGACTACATATAATTGGTTTACGGAAGAAAGAAGAAAGAAAAGCCAAGGATTTATGGACAAATTTGTTAAGTAAGAAATTAGATTAAGGAATTTTATGAACTCATTTAAGCCCGATTATCTTTTTGTTAGTTTATTTGCTTATAGTTGTTTAAATGATTAAATAGTTTTGAATGGAAGAGATAATCGTTCTTGAGTCGTATTGTATGGTTTGTTTTAGTAGTAAGATTGCAAAGTGGTAGTTGGTGGTTTAAATTTCAACCACGCTGATATAATTTATGTAAATATTTGTGTTTTTGTTTATTTTATGCAGGACAATATATATTTATTGTTAAATGTTTTATTCTGTTGTTTATTTAACCAGGTGGATTACAAAATTTTTATGTCAGTTTCATTAGAGCAATGCACTATTAACAGATCAGCTGTTGTCCTAAAAATGTCATTAAGTATAACAAGAGTTTTGAGAAATTATACAGTTTACGAATGTCAACTACGATTCAAAAGTAAAGTAAATTTAAAAGATACCGTTCATGTTAAGAATTTTAAAAATCAATTACCGTTCATTGAATGAATTTGAGTGACAAATTTTGTTTTGGATATTTTAGTTTACGAAGTGTATTCAAAAAGTTTTTAATAACCTGGGTAGTACTAAATTTATTTGAGCTTGAGTTGAATTGTTTTGGACGAGTGTTTGGTTTAGAACCTTCGTATATGAGTTTACCGAGTAAGCACAATCCTACTTTCCACAATCAAGTAGGGTTAATTAACATCCAGCTTAAGACAATTATTTTAGCAAAGTTTCGATTGTGGTGGCGCCTAGAGACATATTTTCCCGAATTGAGCTATTTGAGTATAAGTGTAAGGTGTTTGAGCATATCAATCATTCATTTTACTTATTATTTCGACCACGCCCATCTCCCTGTTAGCTGGCTTGGCAACCCGCTTACATTAGTAAGCCTACACGACGCCTAGTGCGGTTTGGACGTGTAACACTACCACTATAAAATAAAACTCTGCTTGAAATTGGCAAAATAAATGAGTCCGTGGCCGCATTTAAAATTCACCTGCTAAGCTGAAGTCCAATCTTCCCATCTCAAAACAATCTAAATCGAATACTTATCTTTTTTGGGATTTTTTAATGGTGTACTCTAAATTATACAATTTAAACGTTTCGATAACACTTACAGTTATCTTTGTCAGTAGTAATGTTTGTTAAAAATTGTTAAAGAGTATACAATTTGTCAAATTTGAAAAATTAAAACATAAACATAAGCCTGCTATTAGTATAACAGTTTGAAACATAAAGCCAACTATACACATTTTTTTAGTAAAGAATAACTCTCTACGACAAGCTAACAATGAAATTTGCACAACACATTTAACAATTTAATCGAGTTATGATGTAATGTAAAGTTGTGAAAACTTCAATTTTAAAATGATAGCATTACAAATCCAAACATTACATCAAATAAAATAACAGTTAAATCTAACAAAGAGATATCATTTTCACTAATTGAATGTTACAATGAAAAGCACAATGCAGAACGTTCTTTGTAATATTGCACGACGGACTAACTGATTTGACCTTGAATGCAAAATTCGTATGATGTGGATCAGAACCGGCCCTATATCACTACTACTATCTTATACTAATAGCAGGCTTATGATGTTTTAATTTTCAAATTTGACAAAATTGTTTACTACATCTTTAACAATTTTTGAACAAACATACACTGACGAGATAACTGTAAGTATCGAAACGTTTAGATTGTATATTTAAAGTACACCATTAAAAATCCCAAAGATAAGTATTTTATTATGAGTGTTAATGGTGAAAGTTACATTTCCATAAATCTAAATCGAGTTTTAATTTTTTTATTTTTTTCAATAGTTCTTGTAGCGCTTCTTTTTCACATCTTCACTTACTACTACTACTTTTTCTCTTCGCATCACGCGTACTAGTTTCGTCATTTGTGTTTGCTGAATCGTACACGAGCACGCGCGCTATATCACCCGGCATCGACACGCACGTACGACGCATAACTGACACACACACACACACACACAAGCTTTAGATTTCGATCTTGACTCAACCACACACTAGTTATTAGCATAGAGTAGTGAACATTCTCTTTCTCTCTCACACACTTTTCGCGTGGATCAGGATCGGCCCTATATCTTCCTCGTGGGGATCAGGATATTGCACGACGGACTAACTGATTTGACCTTGAATGCAAAATTCGTATGATGTGGATCAGAACCGGCCCTATATCACTACTACTATCTTATAACGGAGAAAAACTGAAACACTCCTTCTTCTCGGATAAGAAGTAAAATCGTAGGTACTCTATGGATGGGATGTTCGGCACGATAAAGATCCCTGGTTGAGGGTGGAATGGACTTATTTAGGATTATTTTATTTGCCCAATTGACAGATTTTACAATTTTATGACTCTGCAAAAAACAAGAGCGTGCCATCTTCTGAAAGGAAAGGTCTAATCCTGGAAAACATTTTGTGAAATTTCTTACAGACCAACAGATTCTGTCTCCAGTCGGACGAGTCTATATTACCCGGCAATGAAGCTCTGTTGTTAGGATATGTTCGATATATTAAAGATGAAAGTATGTGGCAAGAACTGCTTTTTGCTACAAGTAGGCAAGTTTGGAGACTTTTGGAACACACCACAATTCCAAGGTCTCACATTTCCAAGGTTACCACTTTATCAAGGCTACCACTTGACCAAGGTCGCACAATTGCAGTGTCCTACTTTCACAAAGCCCCACACGTCCAAGGTTATACAACAGCGGCCTACTTTACCAAGGTCGCACACCAGGAAGGCCACTCGTATGCCCTACTTTGTCGAGGTCCCACAAGCTTACACAATACCAAGGCCAGTCATCTCATATATTAGCAAGGTTATTTGTGATGGCATACATAGAATAATTCACACAATCTTCGTATAAGCTTTGCATTTCACCATTGATTTCATCTACACCTGCTCCTTTACCGTTTTTCAACCTTCCTGCGGTATTCTCTACCGCATTTATCCCAATATCCTACTCAGTTTCATTCACCATTCCTTCTGCATTCTCCTGATTTAACCCTTCAGTCTTACTTTCCTCGCTACTGTACACCTTTCCGAAATATTATTGCCATCATTTCGTGCGGGTGCGTGTGCGTTTGCTTGTGCATTTGCGTGCGCATGTGCGTTTGTAGTTGTGTGTGTGCGTGGTGTGTGTTGTGTGTGATGTGTGAGTGCGTGTGTCGTATGTGTGTGTCGTGTGTGTGTGTGTGTTTGCGTGTTGGTTGTGTGTTGCTGTTGTGCGTGTTGGTTTGTTGTGTTGTATTGTGTTTGTGTTTGTGTGTGTTGTGTTGTGTGTGTGTTGTGTGTTTGTGTGTTTGTGTGTGTTGTGTGTGTGTGATTGTGTGTTTGTGTTGTATTGTGTTTGTGGTTGTTTGTGATTTGTGTGTTTGTTGTATTGTGTGTTTGTGTGTTTGTGTTTGTGTGTGTGTTGTGTGTTTGTGTGTGTTGTGTTGTAGTTGTGTGTTTGTGTGTGTGTTGTGTGTGATGTTGTGTTGTTTGTGTGTTTGTGTGTGTTGTTGTGTTGTGTTGTGTGTTTGTGTGTGTGTTTGTGTGTTTGTGGTTTGTGTGTGTTATGTTTGTGTGTTGTGTGTTTGTGTGTTTGTGTGTTTGTGTGTTTGTGTGTGTTTGTGTGTTTGTGTGTTTGTGTGATGTTGTGTGTGTGTTGTGTGTTTGTGTGTGTTGTGTGTGTGTGTGTTGTGTGTGTGTGTTGTGTTTGTGTGTTTGTGTGTTGTGTGTGTGTGTGTGTGTGTGTGTGTGTGTTGTGTATTGTGTGTGTGTGTGTGTGTGTGTGTGTGTGTTGTGTGTGTTGTGTGTAGCGTGTGTGTGTGTGTGTGTGAGCTGTGTGTGTGTGCGTGCGTGTGTGTGCGTGCGTGTGTGTGTGCGTGTGTGTGCCTGTGGATGTGTGTTTGGATGTATGCTAGTATCCACTATAAGAACGGAAGCACCTACATACTTAAAATTTTGTATTGAAGCTTTTTTCACATGGCTTAGAGCTGATTGGATTTTTGAAGAAATCCACTGGCGGAGAGGGGTGGTTTATTAGGGGTCGTTTTTGATTTTTATCAAATATTTCTAAAACAGCTGCATATTTCAAAGATATAATAATACCTAGATATAGACCTTAAACGTATCTATTAATTATGTTCTATGCAATTTTTGAGCGACGCGTAATTTAGCGGAAAAATTCTAATATAGAATTTAAGTGTTCAATTTTTTCATTATCTGAATAACGATTAATTTTATAAGAAAATGTTTTTTTTTAAAGAAGATTTAATTTTACATAAATTTTTTTATAATGTTTCTTAATGTAAATAAATGTAAAAATTAAATAAATATGATTGAAAATGCTGAAGCTGTATTATCGATATTTTTACAGAAGCGGGCGGCTTTGGAATTTTTTTTACGTTAACATGTATTTATGTCTATTAATCTCTATCTGACATGAAGTTTTAAACGCAATTATGACATAGATTATTGTTTTTGTTTTTACAATGTTGCCTGTTTTCGTTATGAACGTGTATAAAAAAGAGGTTGCATAGTTATCCTAAAAAATCTAGCCGATGGACTTCGGCACCACACTTTCTCGTATAAGGAAACTAACTGTTGCCAGCAATTCCATAGCTATGAGGATTGAAATTTTCAAATTTGAAAATGTTATATCTATTACGTGTGTAGCATAAAACGTATCAAAAATAAAAATATTGTGTTTTAAACCAATCAAAGTACTACAGTTGCAAGACAATTTCACGTTAATACTGATCAATGGAGAAATGATTGGGGAATAATAACCGGCGTGAAGTTAGCTCCCAACTTTGGAAATTTTCCCATTTTTCAATTGAAATCGTTTCTTGGTCGTTTGTAGGTGTTTGTTGGTTATTTTTTAAAATCAAAATTAATACGACTATATACATAGTTATACATATGTTATAGTAAAAGAGAATATGGGGATAAATGTTCACATTTACCGGTCAATATACACCCTTATATAGCGCATAGGTAGAAGCGAACAAGACTAATCTTTACATTCACTGCATTGCAATCAAGATAGAATTTAATGTATATTTAAGTGAATTTATTCGAAACAAGAATAGCAGTTCAGTTTAGTGTGGATGGGTGATGTAGAGCCCATAAGTTGTGGAAATTGCAATTTTTTTGCCATAAATGCAATTTTTAGAATGTTTGCTTTTAGTTCAACTTTTATCAATAGTGCAATTTTTATGCAAATTTTCGGTATTTGGTAAATCCAACATTCTAAATTTATACCCCGGTCATTAGTGACAGGCGCGAATAAGTAATCCCTTAGAAGTAAAGTGAAAGTGGGAGTAACTAATTACATGTTTGCGAGCCGTGTTGCTTTTATATTTTTCGATCAGTATTACTTCTGTGTTGGAGTTCATTTCAGCGTTACTGTTTTTGGCAAATGCGTAATGTAAAAAGTACTTTCTAAATATAAGTATAATTTAGAATTTACATCAGTTCTACATACATAAAGACAAAATTTACATCGATTGGGCCTTGAATCTCGATAGCGTAGTTGGTTAGCGCGGTACTGTAGCAAAGTACAGGTCGTAGGTTCAAATCCTACTCGAGGTAAACTTTTTATTTATGTATTTAATAAATTTAATAATAATTTTTAATTACAAATTTACTTTTGAACTTATTCATTCATAACAAAACTTATAATAATTCAATATAAGTCAAGTTGCTTTGGTTTGTGTGAATTCTTGCGATATTGCAGGCTCACATTCCATTAATATAAGTAATTTGATTGTAATCACACTATATTTAGAATTTACATCAGTTCTAATGTTTACACTACGTAAAAAACAATCTTAATTACATACAGCATGGGATTATACAAACTTCACATGAGATGTGGTCTTTACGTAAGAAGTGACTTGGAAACAAAACCCTTTATGGCCACATTCAAATTAACCATTAAGAAGTACCTAGTAAAACACATTTCTGTAACTATTACGTCAATAATTTTAGATACAGCTTCTTAAAACTTTTTTTAATGTGTCAAATCCTCTTATTATATACATTTTTTACCAGTATCTAGCTCGAGTGGTGCAAATGCATGTACGAGGGGTTTTTTTATATTCCCGGACTAGGCAATTTACAATGTTAATGTAATTTTTATTTTATTGATTTTAAATCACATATGCCATGGTAACGTGTTTGACAATTTACAAAACAATTTTAGCATTATTAGTTCTAATATCTGTCAGTTTGTGTTGATTGTATTCGGGGAAAATTACCCTTCCAAGTCGACTATTTGTGAATGGTCAAAATTGTTTAAACTTGGTCGAGAATCACTAGATGATGATCCCCATTCAGGTCGGCTTGTTAACATGATCACTTCAGATGTTATTGAAAAACCAAGTGTTTGGTATTGGAAGATGCAAGATTAAAGAAGCGACAATTAGCGTCTTTATTAGGAGTTTCAGAAACCACAGTTTTTTCAGAATTTTACACGATTACCTTGGCATGACAAAGGTCAGTGCGAGATGGGTTCCACGAATGCTTACGCCTTTTCAAATCCTTACTCGAATGGAGAAGTGTGAAGAATTTTTGGCGCTTTGACGAACCAGATTTAATTATCAATCGACTTATCACCAGAGATGAAACTTGGGTCCATCATTTTGATCCTGAGTCGAAAAAAGAGTCGATGCAGTGACATATTAGGGGTTCCAGTCCTCTTTAAAGTCACCCTTCTGCAGGAAAAATAATGCCAACTATTTTTGGGATTGCCAAGGAATTTTAATGATTGATTATCTGAAGAAGAATGGTACAATCACAGGGGAGTATTATGCAAACTTAATGCATCGCCTCAGAGATGTTATAAAAGTGAAAAGACGCGGAACACTAACGCGAAGTGTCCTGCTGCTTCATAATAATGCACCAGCCCATAAGTCAAGACTTTCAAAAGCTGCCGTTGCTAAATGTGGCTTTGTAGAAATTGATCATCCACCTTATAGTCCAGATTTAGTCCCCAGTGACTATTTTTTGTTTCCAAAAGAACACTAAGGGGAAGAAAATTTAGGGACGATGAACTTATAGCGACTGTTGAAACCCATTTTGCGAGCAAACCAAAAGAATATTTTTATAATGGGTTAAAGATGTTATTGAAACGATGTAATACTTGTATTGAAAAGCAAGGGCCCTATATTGAAAAATAAATTTCTGTTGTTCTAATCTACTCTTATCATGCCAAGTCGAAGAGTATAAAAACGACCCCTTGTATGATTTTGAGCACAGTCATTTAAGTTTAATTTAACCTTAAGGGATTAATTTTTAATTATTTTGACTTCTGTGTTCTTTTTCTGCATTTTAACAGCAATAAAGTTATTATTTATCAGCGCCAAATAAATATTATTACGTAAATCAAAACGTAGACTGTACATTTCATATAGGGGAGAGGATTCTCAGATAATGGTTAAATAAATGGTTTACCTGTTACATGAGATCGACACTGCTACAAAATTTTCGTTGAGATGTAAAAGGTACACTATAACTAACACCATGCAACATTCGATGAAGTAGAAATTAAAGCTTTGCTTATAGTAGGAACTTGTGTGTAAAAAAATAATTTTATTTGAATTTTATTATAGTCGCCTAACCCCTCGGAAGAAGATTGAGTAGCGTTGATTATCTGCTATCCACATATTATTTTCTATTGCCTTTACGTAAAGTAAATAAAGCATTGCTTGTTTCCTAAACGCTGCACTAATGCTCAATTTGCCCGAGAAATGATTTATTACGTTAAGAATGAGACGTTTCTCCTTACGGGTGAAGTGTTCTCCAGTACATCGGCCAGCTTGAACTTCTACTTCTATACCGAAGAATTAAAGAAATTTCTACAAAATTAAGTTCAATAACCGAATTATAGAAAATACTCATCATTACGTTAAAAGGCGCTTGTACTAAGTTTAAGCGTTCGCTTGTCTTAAATAATCAAAGTACATTGCCTCACGAACGTTTTTGCATGAGAGCACCTAGAAGAGGATCCGTAAGAACAATGTATCGATTTTTTAATTATTTAGGATGAGCAACACATTCGATGTTTGATAAGTATAGAAAGTGTATTATCTGAGGAATATTTTAGTCGCTAAAACATAAGAGCAACAATATTTATTAGTTAAACGGTATAAGAGAGCAGCCTAGAGGGTCCGCGAGGACAAAGTATTGATTTTTAATTATTAGCATCGGTGTTTGATATGTATCGAATATACATTGTCTGAAAAGCTTTTTAGTAACTAAACATAAGAGCAACGTTTTTTTAACAGACCTCAACGCTATAGGCCTGCGAAGGCAACGAGTCGTAGAAGCATATCTATTAAATGTTATCTCGTGTCTTCAACAGCACTTATATGACGTAGGTAACTTTTAAATAAGATCACTTTTACAAAACGTTTTCAAGCTATTTTAGAGCAGCAGATTATAGCACACTTGTTTTTGCTCTGTATATTTTTTCTAGTATGGGAGGGGAGTGCGTAGCGTCCTTAACGTTCAGTTTTTAAATGGTTTGGGCCTGCAGTAAGATAGCAGCAAAACAGCACAATATTTTTCAACGGGTGTCAATCATTTTGACGATGGAGGAGGGTTCAGCTTAAGCCAGGTTCAAATAATTCCCCAAAACATCCACACATTCAAAATGTTACTGTTTGGTAAGGTGTTAGAGCCACACAGGTCTTCAAAGTTGCAACTGACAATGTTAGGTAAACCTAATTACTCAGTAATTTCCTGTTTAGCGATGGTCAAACTGCTGTACTAAAAATCTAATATGGTGAGCACAAAATATATAGTTTTTCGAGAGACTAGTTCTTACGATTATCTGCAGAGGTAATGAAAAGATCCTAGTAGTAAAATTTTTGTTTCGAAAGAAATTCAGCTAAATTCTCTTGAAATATAGTATTTGCAAGTTACGGTATTTCTAGTTCCAGTTTTCAGTAGCCTTAGCCGAAAGCGAATGGACCGCACATTAAAAGTTATTCGACTTTCGAGAACATTAATTCGAAAACGTTCCGTTTTGGAGAGAATTATATTTTCCTAGTTCCATTAGCTCTGGCACAAATTTTAGTTATAAAGAGAACTATGATGACCAATTAGATTGCGCATTAATAAGTTATTGCTCTCTATCGAACGTCGGTTTGCAATAATTTTCGGTTTTCGCGAAAGTTATACTTTGAATTCCAATACTTGACACGAATTTTTGGTAGTATTTTAAGAGTTATAAAGAAAACTTTGGCGGCCGCAAGTGATCCGATCGCACATCAAAAATTATCCGACCTTAAAGAACGTTATTTAGAAAATGTAATGTTCACTTCTCGACTTATCTCGCTTAAGTGCATCCCAGCTAAAGAGGTTGGTTCATCTACAGGTGACAGTTCGCTTCTGGACTACAGTATAGGGCGTTCTTATCACAGCTAAGTGCGTCTACGCTAAAAAGGTTGGTTTAGAGCTAAGCTAAGGTGAATATTCGCTTCTGTAACAAAGTAGAGCGGGGTTCTTATCCCAGATAAGTGCATTTCACATGGTCACTGAATTCGGCCACTTCTCTGGAAGTAGGGGACAGCCACCCAAGATCACTGTTAGTGAAGGTTATCTAAAAATAGAACAATTCCTAGAATTGTTGGATATCTTTAAGGTGATCTAAGAATAGAATCTGACTGCAGGTTATCAGAAATGTGGGTGTGGGTGGGGGCGTGCGTGCGTGCGTCAGTGAGTGTCTATTTTGAGAGAGTAAGGCCCCCTTTTTCAACTGAGCTATCGAGGAGGCAAGCCACGCTCGATTTAACCTTAAACTATATGTATATACGCAAACATTGACGGTGATCCTTCAATGTGTATAAAAACTACAATACATCGTAACTAGGGAAGTACATACAGTATATACTATATATATATATATATATATATATATATATATATATATATATATATATATTGCGATGGTATAGCTTGTAAAGTATATGTATTCTGGCTCTATAGAGTTCAATTTGATTTGTTGACAAAAGAAATAAATATAATTTACACTTTGATATAAATTTACTTTTTTTATATGTGAATTTAAACTTATAATAAATAGATCGTATATGAAACAGCCCTTAATTAAATTTGCACAAAGATGCATGCGTAACTGAAATAAATATCAGCCTGTCAAAATTTTCAAATGGAAATTCTTAAAAATGTGAGTTTAATAAATTTATAATTCAAATTAATATGATGATAGAATAATAAAGGTTCAATTACTTTACAGATGTTTACACCGTTATTGCATAAACATATACACATATAAATGAAACACAAATGCAGGAAATTACAAAAATAATGGATACAAGTTTAAGGGTTATTATAAATGGACTCACATGTGTATCTGCATATTTCCACAAGACGTCTTCATTTGACTGGTTCCATATAAAAACTTGGGTAGGCTTCGTCCCATATGTAGTCGATTTTACTGGTTCGCAGTTCAAGTCGTTGCTGCTAATATTTCAAATCTTCAACCACCGTACACCTAGTTGAATGATGACTTTTCCTTTTTGGTAATCGTGATGTTGCTTATATTTGGTTAAATAATTTCAACTAAGCACTGTATTTATAATTATATTTTATTTAAGTGTTGTTTAAATGTTCGTAACATTTTCGATTTAAGAATGTTGTTTTAGGTTCGTAAAACTTTTATGCTGAATCACTTTTTTGTTTTAGATCCCGATATGGAGTATCTTTTATTATTATTATATGTCGCACCAGAAAATTAAACATAGATTCAGAAAACTGAAAAATCTTATTTACAACAAACATAAACAAAACAAAAACACATCAACCGAATTTTGACTACGGTAAACTTGAATGGAAACAAACTTTTATTATTATAGAAAATTATCGGTAACCTAACTTTATATTTATCGTAGGTTAAGAACAATTGTTATTTCTCAGCTCTTCACTAACCGCGTTTCAAAATTTCCGAAAGTAACGTAATTTGAAACTTACATGTTATCACAAAACACTTTGACTTTTGTTAGTAACTTTTAAAATTTGAAAAGAAAAGAAGAGAGAGTTTGGAATTCAGAATCAATTCCTTAACCCGTAACCACTGTTGACAGGTCAATTTGACCATACACATTATTAATATTTGAATTACTCGCGTATCTGTTGAATCAGCGCAGACTTCGTTCAGGAGTGTATCAAGTAATTATAGGTTAGTCGAGTGTTAAAGCGGCTGGAGTGTAGGTGTCAGTTTCGCAAAGTTATAAATATATTATTCTTTTTCTGGTCAATTTGACCCATATACAGTAAGTACGTTATTGCAATTTTTAGAATGTTATTATATATAAATATGAAGTTGTAGAAGATATAAAAAATGGAAAGCCGTCCTAGCTGTTCGAAAACGGTCAAATATACTGATGACAACTTTGAGGCTACTATGATAAAATGGTGCGAGGCGGAAGATGAAGAAAGTGATAACGAATTTAAAAATTTTGAAGATATAGATAGTGATCACGATTCAAATTCTCTTGAAGAAGGTGGCGAATCAGATATACCGAATTTAGAGGATGAGCTAAGTGAAAACGCGGATAATTACAATACAACGTTTCATGGAAGGAATAACTTTACTTGGTCAGCAGAACCAAAATTTAGATCAAAAACAAGGCAACATAATATTATTCAAGAGCGTCCGGGTTTACAAGGACCTGCACGTCTTTCAGAAGCTAGTCCAGAAGAGTTGTGGTAGCTACTTATTGACAACAACATATTATCCCAGATATTACGCTGGACAAATTTTCGAATTGACAAAGACAAAACAAAATATAAAAATCGGCCTGAGTTGAAAACTCTAGATATGATAGAATTAAATGCATTTATAGGGATTCTTTTTTATACCGCAGTGTTCAAATCAAATCATGAAGACATCAATTTGATATTTGCAACTGACGGAAGTGGCAGAGATATTTTTAGGGCTGTTATGCCCAAGGAAAGATTTGCCTTCCTCTAAGAGTTCTCAGATTTGACGATCCTGAAACAAGAATTGAACGAAAAAAAATAGATCGGGCAGCGCCAATTTCTTTGATTTTTGACACCTTTGTAAAAAATTGCCAACAATTATACAGTTTAGGATCTTGTGCAACTGTCGACGAAATGCTGGTAAGCTTTCGTGGCAAGTTTCGTGTATATATGCCTAACAAGCCTTGTAAATATGGTATAAAAATAATGGCAATAACAGACGCTAAAACACATTATTTGCTAAATGGATATATCTACGTTGGAAAAGATTCTGATGGGACAAACTCTTTCCATGGAGGAACAAAACTTTTATAAACCAACTCAGTCTGTTTTACGACTTTCTAGGCCAATTTACAAAACTAATCGCAACGTAACTGCTGACAATTGGTTTACGTCATTAGAACTTGTTCGCGAATTGAAAGACAATGGGCTCACATATGTTGGTACTATAAGGAAAAATAAAAAAGATATTCCTAAAGAATTTCAACCCAATAAGAATCGTGCTGTTCAATCTACATTATATGGTTTCACTGACGAAATTAGTTTGGTATCTTACGTTCCAAAAAAAAATAAAGCAGTAATGCTAGTAAGTTCTATGCATCACACCAAATGTACTGACGTTCAGACAAAAAAACCCGAAGTTATTATTTACTATAACTCAACAAAGGGTGGTGTCGATGCTCTCGATGAGAAATGTGCCACGTATTGTACAGGGCGTAGAACCAGGAGATGGCCTTTGGCAATATTTTATAGAATTTTAGATATAAGTGGTGTAAATGCATATGTACTTCATAATGAATGTAAGAACAATCCAAAAATGGAAAGAAGCAATTTTTTAAAGTCTCTTGCTAAAGAACTTGTAACGCCTGAGATGAAACGTCGATTGGATAATACCCACACAAAGCAAGAAATAAAAATTATGATTAGAAGGATTCTAAAAATTCAAGTCGAAGTTGAAGATAATCCTACATTGAAACTTGAAAAGCGAAAAAATTGTTATATTTGCCCATATCAGAAGAGTAGAAAAGCATCTTACGCTTGCGTGAGTTGAAAAAATCCTATGTGTTCCCAATGCTCGCAATTAATTTGCAAAAATTGTGCTAATTAGAGTAATGTTTGGTATATGCGTTGTTTTGTTTTATTATACCAACAAAAAATTGTAATTGTTCATTAAATAAACTTATGTTCTTGTAATGTGCGTTGTTTTGTTTCATTATACCAACAACAATTGTAATTAAACAAAGATATTTAGATATGGTCAAATTGATCCACCAACAGTAACTATGTAACTAAAATAGGGTCACAGTGGTTACTGGTTAAATACTATCCTGTTAGCTACAAAAATTTCAATTTTTTTTCTTACAATACAAACAAAGTAACTAAGCTTCTGATTAAATAAATTTAAACAAATTTGAAACCTTTACTAAAATACAAATTATGCCATAACTTTCTTAATATACTTCTGATTTACATTTTGAAAACAGAATTGTAATCTGTGCATAATTTCGCACAAAATGATACGTCACGAGCCACATATTGGTTCAAAAATGTACGATTTGACATATTCTAATTTAAATTTACTTATATCTAAAAAACTTTAAATTATACACTTAAACTAAACACATATTCGTGATCTACACGAAAAACTGAACTAGAAGACATTTATTTAAACTCAAATATCTTAACTTTAGAGGAAAATTCTTTTTCATATAGAAAATTTATGTAGTTAACCCCATTTTCATAATTTTATGTTTAAATAGCTTGTACAAAGTAAATTTCTACATGGAAATGAGGGAAACCTCCTATTATTTGCTCTAATAATTTATTCTATGCTCAAACTATTCTATAAAAACTACAAATTTGCAAAAACCTTAAAATTAAAACTTAACCTAACTTTATATAAATATGAATATAATTTTCATTTCTAACGTCCAAATTACTTGAAATGTTACTCTAATAATTTGTTAAAACTGTCTTCAACATCACCAATGTTCATTTTTATAGTACTGTCTACAACTTTCTCAACTCAACAATCCATATTGTTAAACACACTTCTTCATAAATTTTGCACAAAAATAAAAATATCCACATGTATGATTGTTGTTTATATCGTCTTTAATGTTAATAATGCACTACTTCTTCTGTTGCACTTTTTTGTACACTAATTTTGTGAGTAATAACTAAACCATGTCTGCACCGTAACCCTTTCTTAAGATTTTAAATCTTTCCTGCATTTTATCTAACTCTATACATGTTCTAATTATAATTATAAATCTAAACTGTGTGATAAACATCTGCAAAGTTTCCAAAATGCCAAAATACTTTATATAAACTGTAAATTTAATGAAATATGTTCTACTAACTTAATCGTACTTACAAATATAACTTTATCTGACCTTCCTGACATGCTCCTTACATAGCACAATGCTTTTTATGATTAAACAAACTTGTGCAAATTTCATCAAGCCTGTTTCATTAAATCAAAATCAATTTCTTTCACTGGTTTACTATATCACTTAATAAAATGCAGTATAAAAATATTGTAATTTATCTCAAATTGCCCACTATAAGAAATACAAGCTTATGCACTCTAATCTCTGTCTTAAACTTATATCTAACCATCTCAAAATATATATATATATATATATATATATATATATATATATATATATATATATACGCGTACTCTTACACCCAAATTATTTAAAAACCACTTTCCACTTTTTTGCACTCAAGGATATTCTGTGTCTCAGTTGAGTTGCAATTTTTTTTTATCATTTGAATAACTTTCACTTTTTGGTGGGTAAGTCAAAATTGCAAAAGGAAGGTTAGAGATAACCATTTTCAATTCAGTGCATTTATAGAACTTGCAAGTAATTTCTTTGTTGAAACTGAGTGTATGTAAAAAAAAACATGACATTATTATTATTAGGGCGGAAAAAACACTTCCTTAAGATATCACATCCATCATTATCTAATAATTTAGATTAAAGGTCCTGTGGTTTTAATGGCCCAGTTAATTAAGTATTAAAACCGTAAGACCTTATTCTTAATTATTAAATAATAATGATCAATGTGACATCTAAAGGGAGTGTTATTTTATTTACAAGGCTATTTCAATAGCCAAATTGTTCTACAAGTTCTAATAAATTAAGTTAGCCTCTCTGAAAATTTTCTCGATTACATAAATTACAATTTACTATACTCACAATATTTACTTAGGATCTCCGCATAGCCTTACAATAGAAGAATTAGCGCCATGCTGTGAGGGTATGATTTAATGGTTTACGTAATGTGTACTGCCTAAAAGTGAATATTTTACTACAACAAAATATACAGCACCATCTAAGCGATGATAACTCGTAACTCTGTTCATACCCCTGCCCTTAAGTATCTAAGTATAATATAATTACGGTTCCGCAAAGAGAGCAATGGTAAAGCAACGAATTCAGGTATTATATTTTTACTGCCATAAACAGCATAATTTTAAATTCAACATCACATTCGGGGCCGTCTTTAACCTATTGAGGGCCCTGGACACATTAGGTTAGTGGGATCCCTATGACCTTGACAGAGCACTATTTTGTTATAAATAGACAAAGAAAGTAGATAAGCAAGGTTCTAGATTTATTTTTATTTCTTTACAGTCACATTAAATGAATAGATAATATTATGTAATCCACAAAAGTAACTCTTTTAGCATTCACAAGTTAGTGGTTAAAAATCTATGTTGATTGGAGAGGTACCCTTCTAGATTTGAGATGGGAAAAATCGTTAATCCATTCTTCAAAATCTATATTTTTGAGCATATCACATTTTATGGACAGCAGCGACAAACTGGTGAATCTCTCTTGAAGCATTGTACTTCTAAATTAATTTTTTATTCTTTTCAATTTGGAGAAGGAGCGTTTCCCACTGCAGTTAGTTACCATCATGCTTAAAAAGATTCTCAATGTGATTTCTACATTTGGAAATGTCTTTAATTTTGTTTTCTTTCAAAAGATGATATATTTCCAATATGCTATTAGTTCCTTCATTTTCACTTTGAACAATTTTCAAGTATTCTATTAAATGCAGACATTCAATTTCCAACTCATTCTTGTCAACGTTTTCATAATAGATTTTAGTAAATTCTGTGCAACTTTGTCACAACTCTTCGGAATTGAGAGTTTTCAAGCGAAAAAATAAACCAAAACGTTGACTAATATTCTTATACGAACTTAATCGCTGTTTGTGACTCGCGCCATTTCATTTAAGCGAACAAAGCGAAGCGTGAAGCGCCAAGTTTGAATTGAATTTAATTGAGAAGTACATAAAAAATTGATACAAACTGTGTTTTACGTTATGTTTAAAATTCACCATTTCCATCGATTATTCGCATGTTTTATGCAAAAAAAAACCTTTAAAATAAATACAAAATTTAATTAAGAGAGCAAACAAAAATTTGATTAAAATTTTATTGTTCACGCTATCCATGGGAAATTTATAAATAAGTATTATTTTACTAGACGGATTTTTAATATCAGAATTAGTGGAATCTCTAATGCAACAATACGTCATTATTTATTGATATTTTTTTATAAATAAAATTAAAAAACATTTTTAAAATAATTTTTCGGATTCTTAATTGTTAACGGACTAAGGTTCTAGTTTTCGACAACATACAGCGCTAAGATCTACTCGGAGGATCCCAATAGCGACGTAAAACAGAACGTGACCGACTGACTTAAATAAATTTACTCGACGATCTCCTGTATTTATCTGTAGTGTTGTCACATTTGTTTTGTTTGCAGTTCTTACTGACTGCGTTCTGAGGTATTCTTTGATTAAATCGTCGTTTGCCTGTTTTGTTTTGTGTTAGCGACTATTTTCAGTGTAAAAATAAAGACTGAATTATAATATAAAATATCGAAACGGTCATATCCTAGTGGATATGAAAAGGAAAAAAGCTGTATCTCAGAAGGAAGTATTGAAAAGTACCAAAATTAACATCATAATTTACTACTACTACTGGAGCAACTTCTGTAAGTAGCAATAAAATAATAAATCTTCCACATGATGAGTGGGTCACAAATTGCAGGAATTTCTTAATCTTCATGTTCTACACCAATTTCTACCAATTTTGGAAAACATATTGGATCAGAAAGCGACGAAAGAGCAACAACAGTGTCAATTGAACAACAACAGTTTTCCAACCCACAAGAAACATCACACGACCCCCGCCTATTATTTTCATGAAAATTTTACTGAAAAAATCGCGAAATTTTGATTCGTATGGGACCTGTGTATTCTCAAAATAAAGATTTTCACTTTTCTGAGGCATCCATAACCTACAAATATTACAAATCTGTAACTAGATATTTCAACAAAGGATTATTTATTCGCAAATTAAAGAACAATGAAAGCGTCGAAAGAAAAGAGTTGCTCTTCTGGCCTCCCAAAAACTGTGTATTTTGTTTTTCATGCTGCTTATTCGAACCTTCTGATGTAAATCTATGCTCTCCGAGTGTACGTAATGATTGGAAGCACATTAATCACATAATTTTAATAAATGAAAATAGCCCAGCACATAGTCAATCTGGTACGAAGTAAAGCGGTTGGTAGAGAAAATATAGACTTATTATCGCAACATCAATTGGAAGTGGATTACTGGAGAAATGTACTTAAACGAATGTGACCGTTGAAAAAAGGTTAGGCATCGAGAGGGCTTCCGGTTCGCGGTGACAATCCTAGGATCTCCCAACAATGGAAATTATTTGGGATGTGTGGAATTATTGAGTGAATTTGATCCATTTCTTGCAGATCACCTAAAAAAATTTGGGAATCCTGGAAAAGGTAACACTTCTTATTTATCAGCGAATATCTGTAATGAGTTTATTGACGTATTGGAAAATGGGCCCTAAACAAATTATAAATGAAGTTAAATTAGCAAAATATTTTTCCATTAGCGTTGACAGTACACCCGATCTGTTATTTTGACCAGCTAACTTTCATAATTCGATACGTAAAAGCCCGTGTCCCTATTGAAAGGTTTCTGAAATTTATACCTATTAAAGAGCATAAATCTGAGTATTTAGCGAAAACCATCTTGAATTTTTTAGAGAATTATGATATTCCCATAAACGACAAAGTTTTTTGAAGTGGTTCAGGAAGTGTACAATTTTTTTTCGGGCTCTACCCACCGACGGAATATATTGACAGAATATTTAGGTTCAAAAGAGTTTGTTAAAAGTCTTTCACAAACCGGATGGTCAGGCCGAGCTGATGCAGTAAGTGCCTTGAATGAAGGTCATAAACAAATTATACAAGCTTTGATGCCCATCGCAAAAGATACAGAACAGGCACGAGAAACTAGAAACGAAGTCTGGGAAAGCTAGAATTTATTATACTAACGGAAATTTGAAGCTCTATATTGGAAAGAATAGACAAAACAAGGAATTATCTTCTGAAAGAAATAATAACACTGGACGTTGCCACTAATTTGTTTACTTCACTTGATGATTTTATTATTAACCTCGGGGATAAATTTGATTACTTCGAATCGTCCGCCAAAGAAAGAAACCCGGAATCTGACTACAAGGGCCAGTCTCAAAGAACAAAACGTAGAAGCTCACGCCAGAGTTTTTTGGATGGCTTTGTGCCGTCAGTCCAACTGAATGGAAAAGAGAAATTGAAAGTAGAAACCTTTCTACCCATAATTGATACCCATCTAAAATAGCGATTAAGTTCGTGTAAGAACATTAGTCAACGTTTTGGTTTATTTTCGCTTGAAAACTCTGAATTCCGGAGAGTTGAGACAAAGTTGCAAGGAATTTGATAAAATCTATTATGAAGACGTTAACAAGAAAGAGTTGGAAATGGAATGTCTGCATTTAACAGAATACTTGAAAACTGTTCATAGTAAAAATGAAGGAACTAATAGTATATTGGAAATATATCATCTTTTGAAAGAAAACAAAATTAAAGACACATTTCCAAATGTAGAAATCACATTGAGAATCTTTTAACTGCAGTGGGAAACGCTCCTTCTCCAAATTGAAAAGAATAAAAAATTAATCAAGATGTACATTGCTTCAAGAGAGATTAACCAGTTTGTCGCTGATGTCCATAGAATGTGATATGCTCAAAAACATAGATTTTTAAGAATGGATTAACGATTTTTCCCATCTCAAATCTAGAAGGGTACCTCTTCAATCAACATAGATTTCTAAGCACTAACCTGTGAATGCTAAGAGTTACTTTTGTGGATTATATAACATATTATCTATTCATTAAATGTGACTGTAAAGAAATAAAAATAAATCTACAACCTTGCTTATCTACTTTCTTTGCCTATTTCTAAAAAATAGTGCTCTGTCAAGGTCATAGGGTTCCCCTTATCCTAATGTCTCCAGGGCCCCCATTAGGTTAAGACGGCCTTGAATGTGATGTTGAATTTATAATTATGCTGTTTATGGCAGTAAAAATATAGGATGTAAAACTTGATTACCTGAATTCGTTGCTTTACCATTGCTCTAATTTTTGCGGAACCCTAATTATATTATACTTAGATACTTAAAGGCAGGGTATGGACAGAGGTTCGATTTATCGTCGTTTAAATGATGCTGTATATTTTGCTGTTATAAAATACTCACTTTTAGGCAGTACACATTACATAAACCATTAAATCATACAGCATGGTGCTAATTCTTCTATCGTAAAGCTATGTGGAGATCCTAAGTAAATATTGTGAGTATAGTAAATTTTGATTTATGTAATCGAGAAAATTTTCAGAAAGGCTAACTTAATTTATTAGAACTTGTAGAACAATTCGGCTAGTGAAATAGCCTTTTAAATAAAATAACACTCTCCTTAGATGTCACATTGACCATTATTATTTAATAATTAAGAATAAAATCCTATCATTTTAATACTTAATTAAATGGGCCATTAAAACCACAGGACCTTTATTCTAAATTATTAGATAATGATGGATGTGATATCTTAAGGGAGTGTTTTTCCGCCCTAATAATAATAATGTTATGTTTTTTTACATACCGTAGAGTTGGGTGACTTGAAATCGTAGGGGTGACTTGACACAGTGTGCCATTTATTTTTGGAACTACTGTTGCCATCTTTTAGCTAAACGCCCAAACTTCAGAAAAATTTCTGAAGTATTCCACAATGATGAAGTAATGTTTTCAGTAGCTAAAAGTTGTAAACAAGTGTTTTATCTGGCTCCTAAAAAATACTGAATAATAGGTAAGAAAACCACGGTTTTTGATATGCTATATAATTAAGGTCATCCTCAGGTATCCATATGAGCAAATTACATGTAATATTTTTTTTACAATAGTTTATTGTCTTCTCAACGGGTTCTGAACCCCAAGTCTGTTGATTTTATTTTTTGAGGTTAAGTAATGCTTTTTTACATTTTTTGTTACAGATTGAAAAATGCCAAATAAGTATAAGAGTGTTAGGAAAGCGAAAATACCACGATTTTACTAAAGATGAATTAGAAGAAGCCTTAACAAATATACGCACTGGTAGATGGACATTGGCGGAGGCTTCAAGTAATACCCGGATATCAAAATCGACATTATATCGAAAACTTAAAAATAAAAATATGAAAACTTCATTGACAACGGAGGAGGAAGCGGTTCTAAAAGATGATGTTTTATTTGCTGCGGAGTGGGGATTTCCCTTTGATGAAGACAATATTAAAGATCTGGTTCGAAATTATTTAAACAAACAAGGACGAAGATTAGGTGCTTTTACCGATAACATACCGGGTAATAGTCGGTACTACGCGTTTATTACTCGTCATAGCGAGCTATCCATTCGCCTATCAGAAAATATAAAGCGAAGTCGTGCTGCTGTTTCTATTGACATTTTAAGCGAATATTTTGATACGTTGGCTATTACTTTAAAAGACATTGACATTCCTGAAGAAAATATCGTCAATTATGACGAGACATGTTTTACCGATGACCCTGGGGGGACGAAAGTTGTTGTTCGACGCACAGCTAAACATGCCGAAGAAATGAGGGACCACACAAAATCTCCAACGAGTGTGATGTTTTCCGTTAGTGGATCAGGAGTTATGCCGCCTTAGGTATATTGTGTATAAGGCAGATCAGCTGTGGTCTACGTGGACAGAAAATGGTCCCGAAAACGTCCGGTACAATCGCAGCAAATCTGGATGGTTTAACCTACACCTATTCGGAGACTGATTTAAATGTATTGCGCTCCCTTATTTAAAAAAACTTGAAGGACCGAAGGTGTTGATCGGTGACAATTTAGCCAGCCACATTAGCATCACTGTCATACAAGAGTGCCAAAACAATAATATTCGCTTTGTTTGTTCTCTTGCCCCCCAATAGTGCACATCTAACGCAACCGCTAACCACTGAAGGGTAAATGGAGGTCTGTTTTAACTAAATGTAAGCAAACACAACCTGGTCCCATAAGGAAAGATCGATTCCCTGGTCTACTCAAAGCAACATTAGTAGAACTAGGTGCAAAAAATGCTGATAACATAAAAGCCCGGTTCAAAGCGACAGGACTTATTCCTATCGATCGAGAATTTGTTTTACAACGAATCCCTTCTCAACACAGACCTGTTGGGGAAATTGCCAATGTGTTAAAAGATGTGTTTGAAACAACAAGAAATGTACAACCCAGTAAGTCCGGCAGACGGCAGAAACTAAATGTTGCTCCAGGGGAGAGCATCTCTGTAGAAGATTTAGAAGCAGAAAAAATAGACGAGACAATGGTGGCAGTACAACTATCTGAGCAAAACAAA
Organism: Vesta saturnalis; assembly: GCA_036346205.1. NCBI lineage: Eukaryota > Metazoa > Arthropoda > Insecta > Coleoptera > Lampyridae > Vesta > Vesta saturnalis. The sequence continues at coordinate 1,392,207 of JARFJB010001710.1, forward strand.
ATTGTTAAAAAAAATCCGAAGTCACGCAAGTCCAATAAATCCGAACTTTCTTCTGAAAGTGAGATAGATGATATAGAACTTGAAGACGAGACCGGCGAAGAAGAGTCCAGTGATATTGAGCCCAAGGATAATTTACAAATGCGAAATCAAGACAACAAGCAAAATGAAGAACCTGCGGAACGACACTCATTTCAATGTGGAGAGTTTGTGCTTGTGAAATTTCATACAGAGAAACGGCTTGTAAAATATGTTGGAGAAATCTGCCAAGTCATTGATGAAGAGTACCTTCAAGTAAAATTCCTACGAAAAACTGTGGGTGCAAAAGAAACATTTTTTTCATATCCTGACGTAATAAACGAATCGATGGTGCGCAGAGATGAGGTCGTATGTCTGCCAGCTCCACAGCTCCTTCGCCGAGAACGTTTCAAATTTTTGACAGATTTGGTAGATGAGAATGTTTTATAAACAAATATGTTAACTACATTTGTAAAAATATTGTCAGAATAAACGTTTCTTTTTCGAAATAAATGGTCTCAAAAAATTTGTTCACCCTGTACAATGAAAACATACTTTTTTAAAAAGTTAAACTTGATGTCAAGTCACCTATAGAACAGTTTTACTTGTCATTTACACTGATTTTTGCTTACATTTTCAAGTCACCCAACAGGTAGGGTGACTTGAAAAACAGGGTTTTTATTTTTTTTGTGCATTTTTTTTTGAGTTTTACAAAAATCTTTTATACAGGTTCTATTCTTTGCAAAAAGTGGCATAACGCCATATTTTTTGTTTTATTATATATTTATGGGTATGGCAGATATTATTGGATTCAAGTCAAAATAGCAGTCAAGTCACCCAACTCTACGGTACACTCAGTTTCAACAAAGAAATTTACTTGAGTCTTTACTTATAAAATGGCTCAATTTTTTCATTTAAGTTGGTGTAGAATAATAATAAAATTGTTCTAAAAGTTCTAATAAATAAAGTTAGCTTTTTAAATTTTTTTTCTTCACTGTCCAATTTCATGGTAATAACAATAAAAAAATGTAAAATGCTTAGTAAATTTGCACACTTATTACTCACATCTGTATGCTAGTGAGTACAGAATTATTATCTCAATTGAGTTTTCTCATAATTATATTTTTTTAATCATTACATTAACTTCCTAAACAGTGTTGAATATTTTATTGAATTTGCTACATTTAGTTCCCATGATATTTATTTGTAGTATAGGTACTTAATTAAAATGTAATCAACTTCATTTTGTAGTAAGCTTTATAATTATATTTTACAAAGGTACATCGACAATGGAAAGAAACTCTCATTAACAGATATTTATGTATTAAGGGCATAATCAGAAGATTATGGCTCGAGGGCGCGGAGGGCTTTTATATTCCTGAGAGCCATAATCTACAATTATGCCTGTGGTACATACAATGTTTTATTTTATTTTCTTAGTAACAACAAATTAGCCTACTGTCGACTTTATTTCACTGCATTTGCATTTAAAAACTTGCCGAAAATACTGAATCTTTTTAACATTTTGTTCCAGTTTCATGGTGCAAAACAAAATAAAACATTGTATGTACCAAGGGCATAATTGATTATGGCTCAGAATAAAAGCCCTCCGCTTCGCGTCGGGCTTTTAACATTCCCTCGAGCCATAATCTTCTGATTATGCCCTTAATGCATAAATATCTATTGACTTTTTGAATGATAATCCAGGTAGAACACAATTTTCCCAAAATTGGATTAATTTTGGTAACATTTGGTGGTGCCGAATTTTACGGTTTTCCTTTTAAATTTGACGCATTGAATGTCTTTATCGGTATAAAGCACTAAGTAACAATAGTTATTTGATTAGTACAAAAAATGTTAATTTTCGGAACGAGGAAGAAAGTTGCTGGACGACGCGAAGCGGAGTCCAGCAATATTCCTAGTCCCAAAAATGCATGTTTTGTACAAATAAAACATAACATTTTTCTCGAGCCACTTTTATCTTTATATTCAGGCATTTATTTGCAGTTCAAATGTTTTTGGAAACCCCTTATTCATGTCGCTATCAGTATCAGACATTAATACTCTTTTTATACAAAATGAGCAATATTTTACTTTTTAGTGAAAAAAAAAAATTGCCGTGTAGTTTTTAATTAATATCCATTGGATTTTACCTCTGTACATTTAATTCAAATGTGACAGATATTAGTGAAATAATTTGAAGGTAGATGGTACCACCCGTGACAGCAAAACAATTTCTATTCGTAGAAGATTTTCGCTCAAAACTTTGAAATAAACATAAACTTGCTTAAAACGAAAATAAAAAGCAAAATTACATTGAATATCAATACTTATTAATGACTAAAAACGTCGTTTGTGATGAATATGAGAAAACTGTATTTATTAAAGTAATGACATCCCATTAACATAGACATAGATCCTAAACATATTCATTAATTATGTTCTATGCAATTTTTTGATACGACGCGTAATTTAGCGCAAAAAATCCTAAAGTAGAATTTAAGTGTTAGTTCAAATTTTTTCAATACCTGAATAAGGTTTCATTTTATAAAAAGTGTAGACATATTTTTAAAGAAAATCTAATTTTACATAACTTTTCTTTATAGTTTCTTAATACAAGCCTGAAAAATAATTAAATATGAATGAAAATGGTTAAATTGAATTATTGATATCTTACAGAAGTGGGCGGTTTTGAAATTTTTTTTAAGTTAACATATCTATGTCTATTAAACTCTATTTGACATGAAGTTTTAAACGTCATTCTGACATAAATTGTTTTTTTGTTTTTTCAGTGTTGCCTGTTTTCTTTACAACGTATGAAAGAAGTTACATAGTTACCCTAAAAAAATTATAATTCAAATTATTTCATTTTTTTTATATTTTTTTAAGTTAGCATCTAGAAGTCTATTAACCTTTGTCTGTCATGAAGTATTAAACATCTGTTTGACATAGATTATTGTTTTTGCTTTTACAATGTTGCCTGTTTTCGTAATAAAAGATATTGCATAATTATCCTAAAAAAAACTGTTATTAAAATTATTTCGTTCCTTTTAATTTCCATTTTGTAGGTTGGAAGGTTGTGTGGTGTTCCACACCAGATGTTTTCAAATTCTAATTGCTCTACCTCTCTTAACTAAAATGAATTATTTTTGTAAATTCAGAGAGAAGGCGATGACAAAAAATTAGTTCATCACAAAGGGGGTTCAAAAGTTATTGCTGTTTTTATTCTATTTGGCTTAATTTAAAGTATTACATTTAACTTATATGCCTATTAGTTAACTGAAAGCTGACATCTCTAAGGCATTCACATGCAGATAATATACAGTCCTAGTCACCTAAGAATGCGAGCGCGGCAATGCGCAAATGACGAATTGACGCTGCTTGTAAAATTAACGTGTATCTATAAGTCAGTGTCGTTTCATGTTGTTTTTGTAGATATGTTTATTCAAAAAAAGTTATTGTATTTAAATATATTAGTACAATAAATGTAATTAAGTACCTACTTTATGACAAACAAAATATATTTCAAATTCTAACAGTGGTGCTATAAAATTAATAAAATACAGAAATACGTAATATGAAAATGTAAACTTTCACCATTAACACTCATAATAAAATACTTATCTTTTTTTGGGGATTTTTAATGGTGTATTTAAATTATACAATCTAAACGTTTCGATAATACTTACAGTTATCTTCGTCATTAGTAATATTTGTAAGAATTGTTAAAGATGTTGTAAACAATTTTGTCAAAGTTGAAAAATTAAAACAATAGCAGGCTGATCTTTTAATTTTTCAACTTTGACAAAATTGTTTACAACATCTTAAACAATTCTTACAAATATTACTACGGACATAACATAACTGTAAGTGTTATCGAAACGTTTACATTGTATAATTTAAAAATCCCAAAAAAGATAAGTATTTTATTAGAAATACCTAATATATAAAAAAATGTCATTCACTATCGTTTGAACTTAAATCACTAAACTGATATTCACTGTCACTGTCTTCATACACATTTATCACTAATTGATCAATTTCTATATCTAACATGTTATCACTTTCGCGATATTTATTTTCAATGTCCTTTATAATACCACAGCATACGGACAAACAGCAGGTTCACTCGGACGAATATTTTTCCACGCGTTGATTTTCTCGCGCAACTTTACCGGGCTGCTACCGGGCTGTTGAGCACATTTTTAGTCTAGCGTTTGTTGGATACACTTCGCAATTATAAAGAGGCGTATTAAAGAATATTTGCATATTTAATAATATACATAATATGTATTAATATTATTATTAATTTTATAAATCTAATACTTATGCACTACATATGTAGGCATTTACTTACTATTAAACTTTAAACACCCATGTGAGAACTTTAATTATGAATTTATATTTAATTTATATGCCAGGTTAAGGGTGTATTACACAACAGAAATTTTAAAATTGCAAATAGGAACAGAAAATTAATAATTTGGAGACATGTATAAAATTCTAATGTAAATGTATGTAAAGTAAATAAATATATGTAAGTATCTATCAATGTTTTTTACTACCCGTAATCAAATCCAATTTGAAAAAACTTTATGCAATAATAAAAATTAAAAAAAATTGCAAAAAGCATGTTTTATTATAATTTGTTAAGCACGGACCTGTTCATTAACGTGGTTGAGAGGGGAAATCTTGGTCCCTCCTCCTGTTTTAAAACCGCACGAAAAAGATCAAAGCGCCGACACGAAAGTGAACCTGCTGTTTGTCTGTATGCTGTGATAATACGTTCTATTGTTCGCACTAATATTTTTGTTGCATTTGAAGTTGTTTTCTTGATGCTCCCCATGGACTCTGTTTCTTTTTTGTGACTTAAAAAGTATTGAAACATGTTGAAAACTACGTTTCGCGTTTGACCGCTGAAGATTTTTCTTGAACTCGACATTTACAATAACTGCATTGCAAGTTGTTAAAATTAATTTGTATATTCGCTGTGAAATCATTTTGCGAAAAACAAACAATAGTTGCCAAAGAGTAAGGATATTTATATGCAATTGGTAATGGATGTCGTTATTTATTGAATTATAATTACATATTTTAGTTATATATATTCAAATTCGAATTATCTTATTGAAAAAAGTGCACTTGTGGGAATGCATTATTATGCAGAATAACAATAAGTAAATGAAGATATGATATGCCACTGACTTGTCTTTTTACAGTACTCGGCTTTCGGAATCATGAATCGGGTTACGCCGGTTGCTCGCCTTCTTAGCTGACTAGGACTGTATATTAAATTTTATATGCAAACCTTTTATCGCTATCAAGAAAATCGATGGAAAGTTTGGGCTGCAATTTAATACATACCTTAGTAGGTGTCATACCATACTAATAATGAATCGAAATCTCTTTAACTACAAAAATAAACGTTTTTTTTTAATTTAAATGTGTCTTAATTTTTAGGTATAACCCGCCCTTACAGTTACTGGTGAAAGTTTACATTTTGACATTGCCATATTGATTCACATTTATAATAATGTTTTAATGATAGTTAAAGCTTGTTAAAATGTATAGTGCCATTTACACTTACACTATACAATAGAGGGATAGAGTAAGTGTGAATTTGGAACGGATCTGCAATATGAGTTAGATCTCTAACTTGTCATAGAATAGACCTGGATGATAATCACACAAAATTGTATTTAAAACCGGATGGAACTGTGTTCCGCTTCTAAAAAAGTCCTTACCATGAAATTAAATGGAAAGGTATCTGGTATGCAACAGGGGTATAAGAATCTAGTTTATTGTGCATTACATCATCATAGAGAACACACACACGGAGTGTTGCCACCATGGCATAAATACACAAACTGAAATATGGCTTGCTACCACAGATGCAATATTTCCTAGGTTTTTCTGTTTAAGACCTGTATCTGTTGGAAATTTTTCTCAATGAAGATTTTTGATAGGTGACGAGGTGAAAGATGTTGAAAACATTTACTTTGATAGATTAGAAGAAAACTTCAGCCACAATGAAACTAAAGCTTTGGAACATTGTTGGCAGAAGCGTACAGTGCGATTATACTTAAAAATAAAAATATTCTTAAACACATAACTTTGTTGCTTCGTTAGACTACCCAATTGTATTTCTGTAATACTAAATTAATGGTAGATATATTTAGAATGCAGTTCTTTTTAAGCTGTAATAAAATAGTTTCATTCTCATACACAAAATTAATATTAATTTACTATATTTTATAATTTGCAATTTATGAACATTCATTTTCCAACGCAACATTGCAACATTCTGCGACATGTGATTAATTTCTATAAAAAATCTGGCAATACTCATGTAAAATGGAACTGTAATATTTTAATAATATATTATGTACCATAGTAAATTAATTTCATTATATAACACATTGCCTAACTAGTAGCTATCAAACATATGAATGCATTTTTCATTTTGAATAAGCCTAAAACTTCTGAAACTCATGTTGGCCCACCTGCCTACTTTTTTTCATTTATTGTCTTCAAATGATGTTACCTTTACACAAATAAATATACACATGTGATCAACATTTATTCATAAGTTTAAAACTTGATATAAGCAAGTAGCACCATTCAAAACAAATTTTGATACAAATTTCAACTAATACACACAATTATATTTAAACAGTTGTACTGTTAAAAACAAATAAATAACACAATACTGCAATAAAAAAGAACTAAGGAAATAATTTATGTAGCTAAAAATTATTTTTTTTATAAATAAATATATAATTTAGATAAAGCACTCTAAAATGATAGAATAATGATATACTTGCATTATTAATCAGATAATGTTACTGAAATATGGCAGTGAAACTTTCAATTTTTAAACTGAGTTTTACAATAAAAAAATGCTGATTATACACTTTATACTATGTCTATTGCTTTATGAGTATACTAAAATTAAACTGCATTAGTATAATTAAAGTAATTAAATAAACAACAAAATAGTGTACCTGGATATTATCCAGAGGAATGTAAAAATAAATTTAAAAAAACTTGAAATAAATTAATTTTATCTTATATACAACTATCTATATTCACAAAATAGTATTTTTTGATATAATCAGTCTCTAAAAGGCACATAGTTTGCATTGATATATGAGTGTAAACTCTTACTAGCATGCACCAAAGTTATCTAAAACTACTCATGGAGAGTATCAACTGATACAGCAAAGTCTCGATTAAAATTAGACATGCGTGCAGGTGTACTCATTCTGTTATTAATTTCATCTCTTAAATAGCATAGCACCTTTTTCACTTCAATACTTTGGGAAGGTGTCAATCTTAAAGCTTCTGTAACATCAAATAAAGCATTTTCATACAATTTCAAATCTAATTTAGCTTTTGATCTAGCATAATATGCCTCATATGATTCAGGTTTCATACTCAATACTTGATTTGCAAGTTCAATGGCTTGATCTGTTTCCTATAAATGCAAAATTTCATATTACACTTCATTGTAATTTAGGATAATAAACTACTTACATTCATTTTTCGCTTACATCTAGATTGATTAAGTAAAAAATTTATTCTAAGTTGGTGAAATGCGGCATTATTTTCAGATTGATCATCATTTGGGAATTTTTTTAAGGCATATTGATATCTATGAGCTGCTTCTCTTAATCGACTCTTGCGATATAAAACATTACCATCCTCCAAAAGTTTATTGAGAAGAATAAGCCTAAAAAAATTTAATTTATTTGTAATACTCAGTTAAAAAATGCAATCATACATTATTTCAGATTTGCCTGCCGCCATGGCCCAAGTTGCAGGACCCAGTTTTGCCCCTTTCTTTAAAAAGCACTGTACAACTTGAATATTTCTGCAGCCTATAGCACGATCAAGCGGGCGCATACCATTAATATCAACATGCTCAATTAGAGCACCACGTTCTAACAATACTTGCACAATGGTAGGGTTACCTTGAAATGCCGCTAAATCTAAAGGTGTTCTGCCAGTTTTATCCGAGTGATTTAAATTAGCGTTCCGGTCTAGTAGACTTTGAGTTGCTTGCAGTTTCCCCCTCAAACATGCCCAACATATAGCTGTCAAACCTTCTTTATCTTGTTTCTCTATTGCCGCTCCTAAATAAAATTTATTTATATGTTTCAGTAAATAAACAGTTAAATGTTACATTACTACCTTTGTCTAAAAGCAATTCGATTAGACCAACATGGCCCTCAGAAGCTGCTAGCATGAGTGGGGTACGACCAACTCCGTCACTTTGTTCTAATGCTGCATGATTTTGTATAAGTTTTTCAGTAATAGCCCAATGACCCTCTTTTACTGACAGTAAAAGAGGAGTCACATCTTTTTTATTAGCAACAGATATATTTGCACCTCTATTCACCAGGGCAGTACAAACATTGTGGCAACCATTTGTGGCTGCTATTGTTAAAGCAGTTTCTCCAGTCAAACTATCAAGGGTATCTACATTGACCTCTGCCATATCCAATAAATATTCAACTATATCAATATGCCCTTGTGCTGCAGCTGCTATCAAAGCTTGTTGTGCTGCTTCAGATAGTTCTACATGATTTGAGTTGGATATTACCCAGTCACAAGCCAAAAGGTAACCAACTACATTTAAAAATCCATTTCTTGCAGCATGTACTAAAGCACATTGGCCTGCAGTATCGGTATGTCCAGGGCTAGCACCGGCAGCTATTAGCTGTCGGACAACATCGCAATGTCCTTTGGCTGAAGCTAACGAGAGAGCTGTACAACCTTGGCTATTACTTAGCTCTACATCTGCACCAAACTCCAATAATAAAGATACCATAGGAACTATTCCCTCACAAGCGTACATACACAAAATCGGAGCATTTCCTAAATAACTGGTAGTAAAGTTTGGAGACGCGCCCGCCAATAAAAACAATCTAGACACTTTAACATTGGGACTATATATGTTTCGTAAATTGCAAATGGCTGCTGAAACGTCTTCACAACTTTCTGCTACCCAATGTGCTTGCAACTCCCTTGATGATATAGTTTGAAATGACATATTTCTATAGACGTGCGCTTTTAATATGTGATGTCCTAATTCTAACGATTTTTCCGGATCAAGTGGCATTTGTACTCTGGAAAGACGAAATGCAATTCCAGAATGACCAGAACGTAAATCGCATAAAAACTTAGTGCTTTCTGCGTCATCCCGCCTAATAAGCCACTCTCTGAAAGAAGGGTGAAAAAACATATATGTATTGTCTAAACGCTTAACAAGAAATCCGGATAACAACTTGAATCTTTGAAGAAATTCATCCCAAGGCAGGAACCTATCTACTAATAAGGAATTAATTGAGTAATATATTTCTACTAGGGTAAGAGGATACAATGCTGATAAACAAACACTTAAAATATGAGTTACTTTATCGAAGGAACGTAAAGTTGGAAATCGTAAATTAAAGTGTAAGGAATAAATTTGAGCTAAACTAACTGGAAGTACTTTATAACCTGAAGACTTAGCTACCAAGTGACCTCTTTCTAACAGGTCTAAAGTCAGTTTTGAGAATAAAAAAGAACCCTGACTTAAGTGTAACAAATGTTGAGCGAATTTGTGTTGAGCAATATTACCACTTTCCAATTTACCAGGCGTTGTAGCTGTAATATTAGTTTGGATACTCGGACTGTTGTGAAGTCTAAAATTAATATAATCCAGCAAATCTTTTTGGACATTGTCATTTCCCTTATCTAAACTTATTCGCGTGTAAGGCAATTGTTTTGTTATATCTTGAAGCTGCGTTCTTACTGTAGCCAAAACTTTTAGCCAGGATGGAAAGCTAGGCATATGCTTAACTAAAAACGAAGTAATAGTATCTCCATGATCTGGTCTATGATATTCAGCTTCACACAGAGCATCTATTAAAATAACATAATTCTGACCATCAATTTTTCCTATTCTTTTTAAACTAGCAAGAGGTTCAAGTATACCCCTATTAAGAGCAAGATCTGGGTTTGTGATACATTCTTTTAAAGATACAACACCTTGAAGATGGGGCTCATTTAACAAATGGTCTCTATATGCGGCCAATTGTGGTGCTTGGCATAACTGAGCAGCCAAAGAATGTATGAAATCAGGTACTAAACAAGTGTTATTATTATCTGCTTGACAAAAATGGTATCCTACAACTCGTGAAGATAACTGTTTGATTCTTTCCGAAACGAGATCAATTTGATAATAAATACTTTGAGGACTAAGCGGACGGTCTGCCGACTGAACTGTTTGAGATTTAGTTTGGTAAGAGGGTTCCTTTCTTCTGCCAAAGCAGCTATATTCCACTAACTGAAGTATCAATGCCGTCTTTCCAGTGCCTGGATTCCCTGTTAATAGAACACCTGGACTAGAAGAACCTGAAAGAATACAAAAGTTTAATCATAATGAATAGATATGATGTAAGATCATATTTATGTAATGTCAAAATGAAAATACATACCAACAATATCCTCAGTCTCTTTTATTAGCCAGTGCCTCCCTAAGAATAAAGGATCTGGTTCTTGCAGAGGAACTTCAAAAAATAATGGCTTTAGGGTAAGATGGGGAGATCTATATTGGGCAAAACGTATCTTAGGATCTATTGGACCTTTAATAGTTGTGGTCCGAGCAGATCGCCTTATACAAGTTCTTCTTGATGAAAACTGTCCGGAATCATCAGTCATTCCCGCTTGAGGTGCTAAAAATATTTCCATGATCTTATTTTAAAAACATCGTTCTAGTACTTACAAGTCACGCTGTGTCTTCTGCTTATAGGACTTGAACTACAATTACTCTGTCCTGACATAGACATTGACATGAGTGATCCTACACTATCTGAACTAGGATTTGTTCTATGTGGATCTTCGGAACTTCCTGTTAATGTAGACACAGGGCTAGTGTTAGAAGACATCATTGTGCCATTATCGTAGCTTACTAAAGAAGTACATGATTCGTGTGAATTTCGAGTAGGCGGTCTTCTGGATCTGCGCGCTTCGTCTCCTAACAATAAACCTAGCCTCATGTACATATCATTTTCAGAAGACTTCTTCGCAACTATAGGTTTTACTGTTCCACCTTCATCATCTGAAATTTACAAACTTACATTGGTAATTTAAATGGAGTAATTCAGCAATAGTGCCAACAGGTGCAAAAAATGAGCTTGTGTACGACACTCAAAGTGCGTGATAAGCACAATGTTACATGCAAAATCAAATAAAAATTAAAACGTGTTTTGAACCGTAATTGGGTGATGTAGACGGCTACCAACCTTGCGCTTGCATATTAGGTTTTTTATAGATACAGTGAAACATACTGTTGCAATTGAAAATGTCAAATGTATTTGTCTTTAGAATTTTACTAACGATTCCTACGTATATAAAAGCACGCCATGCAAAAACATAAAAAAACCAAGCGCAAAAAACACATATCCTGCCTGAAACTAGTTGATTGAGTCCTGTGTTTGCAGTTGAACTACCAACAGACCATAAAGAACGAATTTTTCCTAAAATTACGCTTGGCCAATGACGATTTTCTGTAGACGTTGCAGAAGCAGTCATGGAAGCTACAGACATATTTTATTCAGCTCGTTACATATCTTAAGCGTATTCAGTGCGCATAATTCAATTTACCTATCCACACTGTTGTAATTTGTAATGTACACGAGTAATAAAGATTTAATAACAAACTGAATTACCTGATAAAGTGGAATCAGCGCCATCTTGCCGAGCCGCTCTTTGTGCAAATGGACTTCTAAGTCCCTTAGGACTCAGAAAAAATTTTCGCCGTGATTGTGGTGGTGTAGGACAACTTTGAGTCATTACACCGTTATCCACCCGATTTCTAGGATTTGAAGGTCGAGTTTTTGGCAACTTTTCTGGATGCCCTAATTCACTGCTGGATGTTAAATCATGACGGCTCTGTGTACAAAATTAGGAAATTAATATTATACAAGAACATCAAAAATAAAACTAACCTGCATAAATGTAGTAAAATGACCATTCGTTTTTACTTTAGTTCTTGATTGTAAGTGATCATTGTTTGTTTCCGCCTGCACACGAGGAGTGGGGTCAGCATATAGAGTAATCTCTGAACCACGGAACCCTTGGCAGCCCATTTGTTTTTGGTAGGGTGTGACTGCAAAATGCAAGAACATTTAAATTTATTTGCAATAAATGATACAGAACTTATAATGAAATTTCAAATACGCTAAATTTAGAACATACGTTGTTTCTATATATTAGTTAAATTCCCAAATTCATAGATTAATGGGAAAGCGTGTTGAAAAAAATATCAAACTGGTATAAAAAAAGTAAGATGGTATTAAACATATTATAGGGACACGACGAAAAACAAATTCTATAAATTACAATAAAATAAATATAAATCATTGAAAGAATAGATAAAATTTCTCACTATTATCGTTAAGTGCAATAAATAATGAAAATACCGCATAATTAATTAACATTTGCTCCATGTGTACCAAAGGAAATGTGTAAATAAACCTTATTTAGTATAAAAAGCAACGTAAATGTACCTAGGATAACTTCTTAATTCTTTTGATTCTCACAAATCAATCAATTTTCGACAACTCTGGGCAATTTATTTCATGAGCTAATAGTTTAAATAAAATTTCTTATCAATAATATTTTGCCTTTTTTCCAGAGTGTCTAATTAATGGTATTAATGAAATAGTTTTAGTTAGGATAGAGTATATTCATTTTATATGTTAAGAAACAAGTAAACTTTTTTTGAACACTTCCAATTACACTTGTAGATTTATCTGTGGATACTGGAAAGCTGGATGAGTTCCGAATAATAAAATTGAATAAAAAAAACAAGTATAGCTTACATTAACCCCGTGTACCCTACTTGTGAGAAATGATTGCAACCAATCCAATGTTAACCCTACGATACCTAAAGCTTTTAGTTTTGAGGGCAATAGGTATTTTATAAAAGACTATCAAAAGCTTTTGATAAGTAAGTCAGTAAGTAGATATAACATCCACTTGTTTATTCTTCTCAAAATCATTTTGTAACACTAATTAAAGAATATTTGTATAGTAGGTTTTCCTTCCAAAAAACCATATTGTTGACTTATTACCATACTTTTGCAATGCCACTGATATTTTTCTGTAATAACTAAACAACAACTTAGTTAGAGCAGATTGAAAACAAATCTATAATTTTCTACATTATTTTTTTGAGATTATATAACTAGTTTTCCATAATCGGGGAAACAACCCAATAATAACCAGTTCTTGAAAAGTAAACAAATTGGTATGCCATCTGGTCCGCAGTTAAAAAATCTTTTTAATGAATTACGTTACCAAACATTTCATAAAGATCAAGAGATATTTTATAGATATTAACATAGGAAAGCAAATAAAAACCAGTATCAGTAGTAAATCTCACTATGTACTCAAGAAAAACCTTAGCAAAGAGTTGTGGTAATTCATCCACATTGGGACTACACTCATTCTTGTGCCTCATCAATACTTGAAATCCTCTTATCTTTGTAAAATCTTCAAAATGATTTAGCATCATTGAAATCATATGTTCTACCGTATTTATATAATTTATGTATCATTGATTTGAAAGTTTCACATTTATTTATTTATTCTGGATTTTTTTTTATTCACTATTAAACAAAATTGGAAAATTAGATGATTTTCTCGTCTTAATGGAACAAATAAATTTAAGGCTTTATACACAATGGAGTAAAAATTATTCACGGCACTGTTGATATCTATATTCATTTGGTAAAGATGACCAGACCATTAAAGTACATGTTCGTGTAGTAGGTAGTCAGTAGATATCGAAAATCATAATCATATTCTTCGGTCTTGACTATGTCCTCAATTTTCAACAAAACGTCAATTATATATAGAGTGATGAATACTATAGTCACAAATAAGGTCAAATGCACCTGATACCGTTCCTTTATTTGAGAAAAATTAAATCAAATAGTTATTTAGGATTTTGTTAATTTGTTTTAAGTTCCAAAAATTGAATTCTAGTGCGAGTGCGGTTGCCAGATTATTGTTAGAATAATTCACACACAAATGGGAGTTGTTTATGTATCAGTGGGCTTTAGGTAGATAGTAGTCACTTCAAACGATTAAATTACTATTTTTATGAGAGTACACATCTTGAATCACCATGGAATGATTTTTGTACAAATCAATATTATTTAGGGGGGAGTATAAACACCACCAATAAGTATGTAGGTGCGTCTTCACTAAAATAGACAACTGTTCAATATTATTATAGGGAATATTAATACTTGTACTGGACAGACTTTTCTTTACAAATATTATTACCACCACCACTCTTTTTTTCTGTACATATCTTAAGTCACGATCTAATCGGAATGCATTGTAATTAAACACTTCAACTTCACTATCCAAATTACACTTAACCCAAGTTTTTAAGGTATGACATAAGTTCTACACAGTATAAATAACTTGATTTCATGAAGTTTGAAAGCATTCTGCATCTAAATACATAAATTGGAGTTTGTTTTGTTTTATTTTTAATTATGGCCCCTGTATGTATTTTATTTTAACACCTTCACCAGCTTCTTACTGCGTTTTTAAGATCTTCTTGGTATTCCTATTTTGGGAGTGGACTTAAGCCGGCAACAATTCTGTAATTATTACTTATTTTACGTTTGTTTCGGTAATGCACGATATATGTTATTCTTATATGTAAATATTAACTTTAATGAACGGTCTTTAGAGAATTTGTCTGCTCCTAATCTCATAATTTTATCAATATAAATATTAACCCCAATGTTTCTTAGTACTTCAGTTGCAAAATATTTCTATCATCTTCAATTCAATCCATAAAAGTCATACTTCACATTATACATAATTAAGTTCTTTGATCGAGACAGTCCACCACTTAATTCTTGATAAATACAGGATGTATTATTATCGACTTTATTTTCCAGTTCAGCAAATTTACTACAAAGGTTTTTCTTTTCCTCGGACCATGTTTGGTTATTTTCCGATAATTTTACCAGCTTGGTCACTCAACATTTCAAGCATAACCTCACATTTAAAAATAGGTTTTACAAATCCACATTTTCCAATTTTCATTTTTGGTGTATATTACATAGTACATACTCCTGCTACATGAAATAGATACAATGGAGATTGCGATTAATTGCTTTTTAAACTTCGTTGTATGCATTTTTATCATACTACCATTCTTTTATAGAATTGGAATAAATAATTTCATTTAAAAAACGAACTTTTAGATACTTTACACAAGATCGGGCTATAAAGTGCATTTTATTAACCAATTTAGCGGACGTAAAATGTCACTTTAGCACCCGCGAACTAACCACTTCAGCGCCCTCGGGCGGTAAAGTAAATGTTTTTGTTTGTTTTTTAGAATTCACATTCAGTCAGTAGTTAGATAAAGACGGCACTCACCTATTCTAGTTTTATTAATTTAGTTGCTATGGTTACGCGAACGTATGTATACAGATTATTGTTTTTTCATCTTACTAGTCGCAGTAAGAATAACTACGGAGAGGGCATAAATAGATGTCCAGACGATATTATTTTCCACTAGAACGGTGGTTTCTAAACATTTTTTTTAAGTAAAATTTTTCGACATCTTGTCAAATTAACCCATTTTTCAACAATAATAATACACTTTTTTAAAATTCTCGCTAAACCGATGATCGCATGACATGTGTCAAGATAGGTTTTTTGGTTATCGGACATGCGCAAACGATCCCGAAAGATTTTTTTTTTAATAACAATAATTAAACATTTTCCCATATGTACCTAACTTTATGGCGGACGCTGTATAAACTAAGAACTGAGTAAGCAATAAAAGAAACTAGTTTAATTTTAAACCAAATATTGTGTAAATAAAATAGAGTTAATGCATTAGTTAATAGCCAGTGATTAAATTTAATGCTTAATAATTAGAGTGTTAATCTCCAAACTATATGTACTGGTAATTGGATTGTAATAAACCAAAACATAATAAATTCCTTATGTTTAAAGAAATTGTACAAACTATACAAAATGACCTACTTTAGAAGTGATTTATAGAAGCATGATAGCAAATTGGTCTACACCACACCGGGAAGATAATACACTATAAATAAAAACCTGACAACCAAAGGGCTTTTTTATAAATGTAGTGAAAGGAAACAAAGTCTCAGGGAATTTTACATTCATAAATATATCCTTGATCCCTCAGGATATAAACTTTCCATTGTTTGTGATGTTGTGTGCTTCATCAATTTAGTTAATTACCGTCAAGTCAATCTATTACAATATGCTGCAAACCAATACATAACATAAACATGCACATATACAAGTACTGTAGTTTTGATTACCTTTACGTTTTTCAATAAACAATACCGTTTTTAACCAAAAAGTATGTAATGGAATGTTTTTAAGCTGACGAATGTCTATACCGGTGGACTAGCACAGAGAGAATCGTTATCTCATTCTATTTAAGGAACTTGGAACAATATCTTTTCAAGAGAATATAAATAGAAGGAATTCGGCTGCTAATTACTCTCAGCGGGCGTTTTCCTTTGTTACTTCTTTTTCAGCAATCTCTTCACTAACCAGTACGTTTGTATTGTGTTTTAATTTTTGTGAAATGTGGTGTTCATATGTTAAACATCCACCCTGAACTTCTTTGAAAAAAAAGTGTGAAAGAAATTCAATTTCACTAAATGAAAAATAAGGAATAATTCGCGGTTGCCGGTTCGTTAAAATATAAACGTGCAAAATGGAATCTATTTTTACGTAATATATGGATGATCTTGTCATTCAGCCAATGCCACGGTTAAACCCTCATCTTCACGTCGTAACACTGAATGTCTACAAATCGTGATGACATGCAACAATCATACCAAAGTACAAAATCGATTTACGACTGCCATAAACGTAGATACCAATTATAATTAATATGCTTACAATAAACATTTTGTTTAAAGCAAAGTAGAGCAACAAGCAGAGCAACTAAGTTTTCAAGATATGTATAGTGAAGAAATGAGTAACCACTTTAAATAAGGCCAGCCAATTCATTAACATTTTTTTAAATGTCTTTTCCAAGCTAAGAAATATGAAACTACATAATTAGTTTTATATCTTATTACATTTAAAACTCCAGTAGTACTTAACCCATTTTTTTTTCTTAAATTATCTATGCATTTTTGTAAACTGTTTGTAAATTGCGACACATTTGGGGATTATTCAAGGCAATATCACATTTGATAACGTTCATACCACAACCTCCTATCATTCTATCAAAATCAGCGAAGGTTGATCGTATATACAGTGTGCGCCATACTGAACGGGGCGCAGTATACAGACTAAAGGATTGCACGTCTCGTAAATCGGATTCGTAGGTATACGAGCCTCTTCACATTTTAGTTGAATCTTAGTTTTTTGGGCACCATAAAAAATAATATACTGTATGCTATTTTAGGGTACAAATTAATTAACAGAGTATAATTAATTATATGCAATAGAAAACATCACTTTCATCGCTTATTTTTAAAATTTTTAGTCATAAATAAACTAGGTGAATGCTAGTGCATTACATGACTTTCTTGCGAAATACTAAAAAATGTATATGGGGTATTTTTATATATCTTTGAAATATTCAGCTGTTTTATAAATATTTAATAAAAACAAAACACTGGCCCAATAACCCCCCCCCCCCTCCGAGACATCCAGACATCATGGTTGATCTTGACGAAACTTGGCCAAAAGTTGTAAAATGAGCTACTAAGATTTAGCGATAATGAAAAAAAAGTCGATTGCATAACCTTCTATACCTACATATGTATATGTAGGTTGAAAGTTAAAAATAGATATCTTGCTTATCTTTCAAGATAACGATGGACTGTTTCATATCATTTAAAAGCAAATTTCGCTCCCTTTCAAATAAACTAAGAATAGGTATGTTATACCAGCAATACTAGGAATGTTTTCAATTTCTGGAAAAACCGGAAGTAGTGTTTTCATCAGGATAATATCATTTTGTTTTGTCCGTATAGTTTCGGCAGCGAACGACCACCGACACACACACACACACACACACAGACAGACATTTTGAAAAATTTTCTAAAATTTTATTTTTCGGGTTCAGGGAGTCGTAAATCATCAAAATAACGCAACTTACTATTTTCCATTTTTTTTCGACCGCAATACCTTATTTTATACTTTGTAAAAAAGTAAGCCTACAATGGCTTGTGGCTTTGCAACACTGACGCCAAAACAAGTGCTAGTAGCTGTCAGTTGAATGGGTGGAGTTTCGATGTCTTTGATCCGGACCTTCGAGTGGGGCGAGAAGGCTAAATCCGCCGCGCATGCGCAAGCGTCTGAATTCGTACCGTTTTTGGCGGTCATTTTGAAATCAATTAATCAAAACAATTAAATCAAATCAATTTTAAAAACAAACGTTTACCTCGAGTAGGATTTGAGCCTACGACATGTACTTTCCCCAGATCAATTAATCAAATCTACTAATCAAATCAATTAATCAAGTCAATTTGATCAACAACCCGTTGGGAGACAAAAGTGGATTTATTTATTAAATCTCGTCATTACATAACACAGTAATTATAAAACTGTTTTTTTTATGAATATTAAATTGGTTGGTATGCCTGTTGGTCCTAAAGAACGCATTGAATCATCTTTACACTTCAACCGCTCGTTAAATTGTTGTATACAATGGTCCTCGAACTTGAAAATCTTATGGAAACGCACGTTTAACACATTTAAATCTCTCCAATTCCATAACCACCCTTTCGCCGTACTTCGTTGATATGATGATTGAGTATCTTGTATTCTACCCCAGTCCCTAACTTCTTAACGCTTTGAAAAGGTTTAAAACATGTTGTTACATTTAGGGTAGATAAATCCATATCTGGAATTATAACATAACATTAAAAATCTGTACAAGTAATTAAATAAGGTAAATAAAATAAGGGGTAAAGCTAGAAAGAAACACTTACCCAATCTCTCGATCCCTCTGCGTTTATTCAGATCCAAGGTTTGCAGCCTTCTTTGAACACCATAAATTTCTAGATCCCATTTTAAACCTTTTACCTTTAACAGTAATTGGTCTATTTGTGCAACAGCAGTTGTTTCAGACATGGCCACGACAGTGAATAACTGGTGGTTTTCTGTTACTTATATATAGCCACGGTACATTCACTTTCCGTGTTTTATTTATAAATAGTCAATATAAAGTACTTATAGGTTTTCCCAATCATTGACATTGTTGGTTATGTAACAACAACAACAAACTTTCACTATTCAAATACCTCTTTCGTGTCTGGGAAAAGCCCCCTAATTAGGTGAAAGGGAAACGAGTTGACATTCATATTTTCTGGATTCCCTAAGGTTATGTAGCGCCAATAACAACATTTCACTATTCAAGTATGTCTAACGTGTCTGGGGAAAACCCGGTAATTACGTAAAGCCAAACACGTTGCGCGCAAGAGCGTTGGCAATTTATGGTGTTCAAAGAAGGATGCAAAAAGTTGGAACTAAATAAACGCAACAACAGACGACTCATGAGATTAACATAACCGTGGGGAATCCAGAAAATATGAAGGTCAACTTGTTTTACCTTTCACGTAATTAGGGGGGTTTTCCCAGACACGAAAAAGGTATTTCAATAGTGAAAGTTTGTTATTGTTGGTTATATAACCGGGGGAAATTCAGAAAATAATTACTTTGTCACTGAGTGGGAAAACCTACAAGTAATTTATATTGGCTATTTTATAAACAAAATACGGAAAGTGAATGTACCGTGACCATATATAAGTAACAGAAAAGCAGCAGTTATTCACTCTCGTGGCCATGTCTAAAGCAACTGCTGCTGAACAAATAGACCAATTGCTGTTAAAGATAAAAAGTTTAAAATGGAATCTGGAAAATTATGGTGTTCTAAGAAGGCTGCAAAAAATTGGAAAAATAAACGCGACAGCAGACGGATCAAGAGATTGGCGTAACCAATAAGTGATTTTTTTGCTTTTACCCGTTGTTATTTACTTTATTTAATTACTTGTACAGATTTTTATTAACAAGAAAGTATTGCGGTCGAAACAAAATTTTGATGTTTTACGACTTCCTGAACCCGAAAAAAAATCTTAGAAAATTTTTCAAGATGTCTGTGGTCACTCGCCAGCCGAAACTATACGGATGATTTTGATGAAATTTGGACTATTGGAATACGAGACTATTATGTCGACAACACAAGCTTTTAAACGCAATGGGTATACAGAGGGTGAAAATAAGGGTGTTATTTTGGGGGCAATTTTTCAAATTTTAACATAGAAGATGGAAATTAAGGTCATCAATAACTCGCATGAAATGCAATTTTTTAAAACTTTTAAAATTGAATATGGCCGCAGTTACAGTCACATACATTTTTTTTGGTAGAAATGTATATATTTTCGATACCGTTCAAGATATAAAAGAATTGTAAATAGATATACGTGGTTAAACAAAGGTTCTTTAAAAATATCTCTTTACGTAATAAATTATGGTATAAATTTGCCTGCATTTAAGGGGTCAAACTTAAGCAATTATTCGTAACTGATTTATTCAAAATTCTCTCTAAGCACTCGTTTTGTTGTTTTAATATTTTCTAGGCAATCAGCCACTCATATGAATGCAACTAACCTGCTTATTCTAAAGCTACTAGCATAAGAGATATGAATTTTCAAATATTTAATATTGATATTGTCATAACTTTCTAACTATTTTGGTTACAAACTTGAGATTTTGGAAATAAACTTTGTTCATTTGCGCTAATGACATGATATTATCCTGATGAAAATACTACTTTGAGAGATATCTATTTTAACTTTCAACCCTACATATGTAGGTATAGAAGGTTATGCAATCGACTGTTTTTTCACTATCGCTAAATCGACTTATTAGCTCATTTTACAACGTTTGGACAAGTTTCGTCAAGATCGGCCAGGATGTCTGGATGTCTCGGAGAGGGGGGGTTTATTAGGATCAGTTTTTGCTTTTTATTAAATATTTCTAAAAAAGCTGTATATTTCAAATATATAAAAATAACCCATATATTTTTTAGTATTTTGTAATAAAGTCCTGTAATGCACTAGCATTCACCTAGTTTAACGTTATATTATAATTACAGATATGGATTTATCTACCCTAAATGTAACAACATGTTTTAAACCTTTTAAAAACGTTAAGAAGTTAGAAACTTGTCAGGTTGCGATGACGCACCCTGTATGTAGGATGTTATAATGACGTGTATTACGTGTTTTAAGTACGAGTGTATTGAGTTTGAACGAAAAAAAAAAATTTTTTTTTTGTGTATGCATAATATATGTGGGTGTATGATACGCCACTGGAAATTTAGGAGAAATATTATACAGTATGTAGATGCGTGTATTTGAATGTTATAGAGACTTTAGTGTTGGAATAATTAGATTCTGATGAATGTAAATGTGAAGAGAAATTTGTCGATGGGACGATAATGCTTTCCACTGTATCGCTCCTGTTTTGCTGCTGATAAAGAATGGAATGTTTGAAGATAAGATGAGTAATCTTGGTCAGAAAATGTGAAGAATAAGTGTAAAATGTTTTAGAAAATATGTAGAGAAAGATTGGGTATGTCTAAGTATTAATTTCCGAAGGGTTTTGTAATGTTGTGCAATTGTTTTGAGAATATGTGTATGTATATGGAATTTGAGACCTTAGACGGTACTGATTTTTGCAAATGTTGCGGAACGAGATTGAGCGCAAGTTGGAGATAACGGTTAAAAGTTGTGTAATGGTCCAGAGTGGCTACTGAATGAATGTGGTGACGAAAAATGATTTCTTCATGAAGTAATTGTAAAATTTGTAAGTGAAAACAAATATGGCGATGTATTGTAATTACACGCGTGCTTGCATAGAGGGTAGCATCGGTTGGAACTATGACATTTTGAGTGAATACTATTGGAGAATATAACGCGGAAGGAAGACATGTTTAAAGATGGATGACTGAAGTTATAAATAGGAAAGTCAGAGATTGACGAGTTAGTTGAAGTTGAAGTTAGGAAGTTAGCTTTTGGCTTGTGATGAGAGCTCGGTGAGACGCGCACGCGAGGTAGTGTGGGATAGAATGGGATGATGTTGGAGTATGTTTGTGAATTTTAATGAGGCAGTAATTGTTTAAACAACTGCGTAACCCGAACCGGGGATGAATCGTAAGAGACATTCATAAACAAAAATCTGATTACGCCATTTAATTTATAAAAAAAGAAATTACAAGCAATTTTTTTTTAACAAGAAAAATTAAACAATTTACAACAATTCTCGAAATAGAACAATGGAATTGCGATTAATTGCTGTTTAAACGTTATTTAAGTGCTTAAATGCGAATTTTAAAATAAATCGAACTTCGTTGTATGCATTTTTATCACATTACCATTATTTTATAGAATCGGAATAATTTCATTTAAAAAACGAACTTTTAGATACTTTACACAAGATTGAGCTATAAAGTACATTTTATTAACCAATTTAGCGGACGTAAAATGTCACTTTAGCACCCGCGAATTAACTACTTCAGCGCCCTCGGGCCGTAAAGGGAATGTTTTTGTTTGTTTTTAGAATTCACATTCAGTCAGTAGTTAGATAAAGACGGCACTCACCTATTCTAGTTTTATTGATTTAGTTGCTATGGTTACGCGAACGTATGTATACAGATTATTGTTTTTTCATCTTACTAGTCACAGTAAGAATAACTACGGAGAGGGCATAAATAGATGTCCAGACGATATTATTTTCCACTAGAACGGTGGTTTCTAAACTTTTTTTTAGTAAAATTTTTCGATATCGTGTCAAATTAACCCATTTTTCAACAATAATAATACACTTTTTTTAAATTCTCGCTAAACCCTTTATGGCGGACGCTGTATAAACTAAGAATTGAGTAAGCAATAAAAGAAACTAGTTTAATTTTAAACCAAATATTGTGTAAATAAAATAGAGTTAATGCATTAGTTAATAGCCAGTGATTAAATTTAATGCTTAATAATTAAAGTGTTAATCTCCAAACTATATGTACTGGTAATTGGATTGTAATAACCCAAAACATAATAAATTCCTTATGTTTAAAGAAATTGTACAAACTATACAAAATGACCTACTTTAGAAGTGATTTATAGAAGCATGATAGCAAATTGGTCTACACCACACGGAAGAGAATACACTATAAATAAAACCTGACAACCAAAGCTTTTTTAATAAATGTAGTGAAAGGAAACAAGTCTCAGAATTTTACATTCATAAATATATTTGATCTCAGGATATAAACTTTCCATTGTTTGTGATGTTGTGTTCATCAATTTAGTTAATTACCGTCAAGTCAATCTATTACAATATGCTGCAAACCAATACATAACATAAACATGCACATATACAAGTATTGTAGTTTTGATTACCTTTACGTTTTTCAATAAACAATAACGCTTTTAAGCAAAAAGTATGTAATGGAATGTTTTTAAGCTGACGAATGTCTATACCGGTGGACTAGCAAAGAAAGAATCGTTATCTCATTCTATTTAAGGAACTTGGAACAATATCTTTTCAAGAGAATATAAATGGAAGGAATTCGGCTGCTAATTACTCTCAGCGGGCGTTTTCCTTTGTTACTTCTTTTTCAGCAATCTCTTCACTAACCAGTACGTTTGTATTGTGTTTTAATTTTTGTGAAATGTGGTGTTCATATGTTTAACATCCACCCTGAACTTTGAAAAAAAAGTGTGAAAGAAATTCAATTTCACTAAATGAAAAATAAGGAATAATTCGCGGTTGCCGGTTCGTTAAAATATAAACGTGCAAAATGGAATCTATTTTTACGTAATATATGGATGATCTTGTCACTCAGCCAATGCCACGGTTAAACCCTCATCTTCACGTCGTAACACTGAATGTCTACAAATCGTGATGACATGCAACAATCATACCAAAGTACAAAATCGATTTACGACTGCCATAAACGTAGATACCAATTATAGTTAATATGCTTACAATAAACATTTTGTTTAAAGCAAAGTAGAGCAACAAGCAGAGCAACTAAGTTTTCAAGATATGTATAGTGAAGAAATGACTAACCACTTTAAATAAGGCCAGCCAATTCATTAACATTTTTTTAAATGTCTTTTCCAAGCTAAGTAATATGAAACTACATAATTAGTTTTATATCTTATTACATTTAAAACTCCAGTAGTACTTAACCCATTTTTTTTTCTTGAATTATCTATGCATTTTTGTAAACTGTTTGTAAATTGCGACACATTTGGGGATTATTCAATAAACAAGGCAATATCATATTTGATAACGTTCATACCACAACCTCTATCATTCAATCAAAATCAGCGAAGGTTGATACTATACACAGTGTGCGCCATACTGAACGGGGCGCAGTATACAGACTAAAGGATCGCATGTCTCGTAAATCGGATTCGTAGGTATACGAGCCTCTTCATATTTTAGTTGAATCTTAGTTTTTTTGGGCACCATAAAAAATAATAATATACTGTATGCTATTTTAGAGGACAAATTAATTAACAGAGTATAATTAATAATATGCAATAGAAAACATCACCTTCATCGCTTATTTTTAAAATTTATAGTCATAAATAAACTAAGTGAATGCTAGTGCATTACAGGACTTTCTTGCGAAATACTAAAAAATATATATGGGATATTTTTATATATCTTTGAAATATTCAACTGTTTCAGAAATATTTAATAAAAACAAAACACTGGCCCTAATAACCTCCCCCCCCCCCCCTCACCGAGTCATCCAGACATCATGGCTGATCTTGACGAAACTTGGCCAAAAATTGTAAAATGAGCTACTAAGATTTAGTGATAATGAAAAAAAGTCGATTGAATAACCTACATATGTATATGTAGGTTGAAAGTTAAAAATAGATATCTTGCTTATCTTTCAAGATAACGATGGACTGTTCCATATCATTTAAAAGCAAATTTCGCTCCCTTTCAAATAAACTAAGAATAGGTATGTTATACTAGCAATACTAGGAATGTTTTCAATTTCTGGAAAAACCGGAAGTAGTGTTTTCATCAGGATAATATCATTTTAAAAGTTTGTTCTGTCGACATAATTTTCTCGTAGGCTTTCATTCCAAATTTCATCAAAATCGTCCGTATAGTTTCGGCAGCGAACGATCACAGACACACAGACAGACATTTTGAAAAATTTTATTTTTCGGGTTCAGGGAGTCCATTAAAATAACGCAACTTACTTTTTTCGATTTTTTTTCGACCGCAATACCTTATAAATACGTGTTACTTAATACATCAACCTATTTTATACTTTGTAAAAAAGTAAGTCTACAATCGCTTGTAGCTTTGCAACACTGACTCCAAAACAACTGCTAGTAGCTGTCAGTAGAATAGGTGGAGTTTTGATGTATTTGATCCGGACCTTCGAGTGGGGCGAATAGGCTAAATCCGCCGCGCATGCGCAAGCGTCTGAATTCGTGCAATCTTTGTTTTTGGCATACAAACGTTTACCTCGAGTAGGATTTGAGCCAACGACATGTGCTTTCCCCAGATCTATTAATCAAATCAATTAATCAAGTCAATTTGATCAACACCCCGTTGGGAGACAAAAGTGAATTTATTTATTAAATCTCGTCATTACATAACACAGTAATTATAAAACTGTTTTTTTAAATGAATATTAAATTGGTTGTTATGCCTGTTGGTCCTAAAGAACACATTGAATCATCTTTACTCTTCAACCGCTCGTTAAATTGTTGTATACAATGTTCCCCTCGAACTTGAAAAACTTATGGAAACGCACGTTTAAATCTCTCCAACTCCATAACCACCCTTTCGACGTACTTTGTTGATATGATGGTTGAGTATCTTGTATTCTACCCCAGGCTCTAACTTCTTAACGCTTTGAAATGGTTTAAAACATGTTACATTTAGGGTAGATAAATAAATATCTGTAATTATAACATAACATTAAAAAATCTGTATAAGTAATTAAATAAGGTAAATAAAATAAGGGGTAAATCTAAAAACAATCACTTACCCAATCTCTTGATCCGTCTGCGTTTATTCAGATCTAAGGTTTGCAGCCTTCTTTGAACACCATAAATTTCTAGACCCCATTTTAAACCTTTTATCTTTAACAGTAATTGGTCTATTTGTGCAACAGCAGTTGTTTTAGACATACGAGTGAATAACTGCTGGTTTCGTTACTTATATATTGCCAGGTACATTCATTGCCGTGTTTTGTTTATAAATAGTCAATATAAAGTACTTATAGGTTTTCCCAATCATTGACATTGTTGGTTATCTAACCAACAATAAGAAACTTTCACTATTCAAATACCTCTTTCGTGTTTGGGAAAAGCCCCCTAATTACGTGAAAGGGAAACGAGTTGACATTCATATTTTCTGGATTCCCCAAGGTTATGTAGCACCAATAACAACCTTTCACTATTCAAGTATGTCTAGCGTGTCTGGGGAAAACCCGGTAATCACGTAAAGCCAAACACGTTACGTGCAAGAGCATTGGCAATTTATGGTGTTCAAAGAAGGCTCCAAAAAGTTGGATCTGAATAAACGCAACAGCAGACGACTCAAGAGATTAACATAACCGTGGGGAATCCAGAAAATATGAAGGTCAACTAGTTTTACCTTTCACGTAATTAGGGGGGTTTTCCCAGACACGAAAAAGGTATTTAAATAATGAAAGTTTGTTATTGTTGGTTACATAACCGGGGGAAATTCAGAAAATAATTACTTTATGTCACTGAGTGGGAAAACCTATAAGTAATTTATATTGACTATTTATAAACAAAACACGGAAAGTGAATGTACCGTGACCATATGTAAGTTACAGAAAACCAGCAGTTATTCACTCTCGTGGTCATGTCTAAAGCAACTGCTGCTGAACAAATATACCAATTACTGTTAAAGATAAAAAGTTTAAAATGGAATCTGGAAAATTATGGTGTTCTAAGAAGGCTGAAAAAAGTTGGATCTGAATAAACGCAACAGCAGGCGGCTCAAGAGACTGATGTAACCAATAAGTGATTTTTTTGGTTTTACCCCTTATGTTATTTACTTTATTTAATTACTTGTACAGATTTTTATTAACAAGAAAGTATTGCGGTCGAAACAAAATTTTGATGTTTTAAGACTCCCTGAACCCGAAAAAAAGATGTCTGTGTCTGTCGTGTGCCTGTGGTCACTCGCCAGCCGAAACTATGCGGTTGAAGAGTAAAGATGATTCAATGCGTTCTTTAAGACCAACAGGCAAAACAACCAATTTAATATTCATTTAAAATTCATAAACAGATTTATAATTAGAATTACTATGTTATGTAATGACGAGATTTAATAAATAAATCCACTTCTGTCTCCTAGACACAGAGTGTTATTGTTTTTAGTTTTATTTAATTGATTTGATTGATTGATTTGATTAACTGACTTCAAAAATGACCATCAAAAACGGTTGTCGTGTTGATCAAATTGACTTGATTAATTGATTTGATTAATAGATTTGATTAATTGATCTGGGCAAATCCTACTCGAGGTAAACTTTTGTATTTCAAATTGATTTCAAAATGACCGCCACAAACAAAGATGACCTTCAAAACAAAAATTTCCGCCGAAAATGGGCGAAGCTCTTCGGCGATTGCACGAATTCAGACGCAGGGGGTGTGTCCCTATAGTGCCCCTCACTCGAAGGTCCGAATCAAAGACATCAAAACTCCTCCCATTCTACTGCTGTCAGAGTGCATTTTATACACTTGGAAGCTATATGAGTAGTGGTGTTCATTATAACGGGCAGAGGAAAGATAATCGACAAAAAAATTCGTTCAATTATAATTAGATTTTCCAACTGTGCGAAATCTAACTCGAAAATTGCAGATTCATTAGTGTTATCGTGCTATGTGTAAAAATGTAGTCAGAAGATATAAAATCACTGCGTCAGTCGTAACCAACCGCGACATGTAACGAAAAGTAAAACTTTTAACACCAAAGGTACGAAAAATAGATTAACATGGGGAAAACAGCCTGGGGATTGGGAATCTCAGCAGTGGAGTGCAATACAATGGAGCAATGAGGCGCGATTTCAAGTGTGGATTGGAGGCAGTAGTAGTTGAGTTATTAGGAAAAAGACATGAGGCGTTCCATCCTGCCTGTCTCAAAAAAAAAATTCCTGCATCGGCCATGATCTGGGGAGTAGGAGAACATTTTACTGCAGGAACTGTGAATAAAACAAATATTTGGACATTTTACAGAATCGCTCTTACCGGTCATGGAAGAATGTTTGACATCGACAAGATTTTGTATTTCATCAAGATGGTGCAGCATGCCACATCTCAAAAAAGCATTGGAATGGGTTCTAGTAGTCCGACTTATGTCCAATACAAGATTTAGGGCACGAGTTGAAAAAGGTTCCACGGAGACATCCTGCTAGAACAATCGCTAAACTGAAGCAAAGAGTTTAGGAAATATGGGATTCGTTTACACCGGAATATTGCCAAGGCTTGGTTAATATTATGCCTCAAAGAATTTAGGATGTTATAAAAAATAAAGGCGATGTTATTCAATGGTAGACTTTAAAATTGTTTTTTATTAATTTTATGTAATTGTACACATTTGTACATTTGTTCTCATTTTGGGTTAGTTATCGGCTGTAGTCACTGAATATCTATTTTTGTGTTTAAGAGATGCAAAAAATGTTCTTAAATGATTAAAACAATTTGTAATTTATGTAATATTTGTTTATAGACGAATTTCTCAAAAATCCTATGGTAGGGCAACTGAAATATGTACCCCGTTTCCGGCACTTTTGCGGGGTATGTTCCTTATTTTTAAAGATAGAGGATTTCGGTTTTCGCTACAGTGTGCTACTTTTTTGTGAATTTACGATGGTACCAGCAGAATTTTCATAGTCTTTTTGGTTTCTGGGATACAGGGTGGAATTAAAAGTATCACTTTTGAAAGGCTTTCAAATCTCAGTTGCCTTTAAACTTATTGAAGAAGTATACCTATAAATTCTTTCCGTAGAATCCATGGTCGTAGTCAGTTTTTTTCCATCACATTCCATTTTTTAGTTATAAAGTGCAGATTATGCAATCGTGTAAATTACGACACTCTGAAATTTATTGAAGATATTTGATGTTTGTGATGCGCAGTGTTGCCACGTTTTTAATTTATTATTAAATGTAATATAATAGTATAAATATAAAAAATAATTAAGCAGCTGAAAGAATTACATTGCCTTGCGCCATTATTCATTTCAACCTAATAATGAGACTGAAGTTGAAACTAATAATGGGACTAGGACAGCGTGATTTCGATAGAAAATTTAAGATAGAAACAATCTGTCAGAATGACACACACTGGTCATCAGTCATCAGGATACTTATTAGTCTCTTGAAAATAAAGTAGTATGTTGCGTTCGACGTGTAAGTTGATTAATATTTCACTCAATAATGATCAATTTACACGTCTTGCATAATAATTTATTATTATTTAAAATAAAAAGGATTACCTAATTATATCATTTAGTCGTTTAGTCGTAGTGTTTGGAATTTATTGCCGACCCTCTACCGACCATCTTACTGAAGGGGAGGAGAAAATCTGCCACACCATTGAACCAATGAGGTGTTAATGTAAGACAACGATTGGCGCGCTAACGCGCAGTATAAAGTTTTGCCATGTAAATAAATTCATCGCATTATTAAGCAACAAAATTCTTTTCTTGCTATTAATCGCATTGCTAAGCAGTAACATAATTGCACGGTAGTATTTCAAAAAAATTAACATGTGGGAGTTAGAGTATAATAATACAAATATTACAATTTGTAATAAGTATAAAACTTTTTTTAAATAATTTTTGTCCTGTACAGGCAGTTCCGTCAAACGTGCGAAAGCACTCAGAGAATGCATAGGGATTTTGGACTGCCAAGAGATATTTATGAGCGGCAACCTTACATTTTTTCACATCATCTCATGCCAGAGTTCGGAAGCAGTGCGAAGAATGTGGATTGTGCGCACCTGGAACGACAAGTTGCATACTTGTGAATGAGCGACCCGAGAATCCCCATCCCGAGATGTGCGATAAAGAATGTAAGTCAGTAGCCGCTGAATCCCGATAAAGACAAAGAAATAATTGAAGCGATTCTTCTTATAATTCTAATTGCTCTTCGTTGAATACGTTCAAAGATGTTAGAGAGCGTGTTGGGGAGTACCAACCTACAGATTGTAGATGAGGTCGAATTTGGTCCTTATATAGCTGAAGGGGTTGTTGGGAGGTAAAGTACTGCTTAGATCTGTTCAAAAAGCTATTTTAAGAGCAGCTGGTTTAGTATCTGACTGAACCCATGATAGATTTTTAACATAGTACAGGAAATGATCGACCTTTATTTTGGCGAACGCAAGAAAACACAGTTTGTTTAGCAATAAATTTAACTAGATGATTACTTTCCCATTCAAGGATACCTTTGAATGTCTCTGTTGATTGAAATGACCATTTTAGGTGGATTAGTAATAGTGGTTAACTGAGATGAACTTCCTTGAAGAGTGCTGTCTTTCTGCAAAGCAATGGATCGGGTTAGTTGTTGAAGAAATGAGATCATTTATGTATAGTAGTAAAAATGTAGGCGTTATCACTGATCCCTGTGGCATGTCGGCATTAATGCCAACTTTTGAAAAAAGCTAGACACGTATGAATGTGCCTCAGTACTGCCAACCATATGTACTTGAGAAAATGAACGTAACACAGAAGTATAACCATAAACTTTGAGTGCTAACATATTAAATACGTACAATAATTATCGTTTAATCGCTAAAATACAATTTCCTTAATAAAAACTAGTTATGCATATAAAGATAAACATCAACTGACTTATAATGCACGAAATTATTTACGTACCAAGAAATGAACTTTAAGCCGACATATTTTAAAATTGTACATGTCGTTCGCCATTTTTTTTCAGTTAAATCCTTTAAATAGGAGTTAGGATAAGTATTTTTGTAAAGAAAACCTTTTTTTTTCGAGTAAAAATAACGGTTTATTTAAATGTGTATTAGTACAATATTTGCAATCTTTTATTCACTTTTTACAGTCACTTTTGCGAAGTTTAAATAAAATACACTGTTAATAAAAGCTGGTAAAAGATCATTTTTCACCAAAACACAATTTATTGTACTACAGTAAAGAGGGCGCTTCGTTGTTATTAAATAGTTGTTATTAGAGCAAAAAATTAGATACAGGCGATACAGCTATGATAATGTAAATAAAATTTGATCCAAAATAGTCTTAAGTTCGACCCACAAAGGTGTTTGCACTAAGGGGTTGAAATCTATCCTCACCACTAAAAACTATCAACTCGCAATAAAATCTGTTATTGTGATTTTAAGATGCAATATTAAGAAAAGTTATTAATGGTGTAAATTTCCCTTTCTTTTTCTCATCTGTATATGTGAGAGGAATTACAAAACATAGTAATGTTTAAAACGCCTTGTATATGCGGAACGAATTTGAGACTTTTTTAAGTATGTGACTTATCACCATTTAAAGAACCACTTACCTTGGTCAACAGAATCAATTGTACACAACGGACACATCTCGTTTGTAAACATGCAAGAATAACAGCGCTCATGTCCACAGTTATCTATTAACCTTCTCTTTTTGCCCTTATCAAATGGCATATTACAGCTTGGACAGTTTTCAGCATTGCCTCCAAGATCTAACAGTCTTCTAATATTGGCCAAATCTGAAAGTATAAACAAAAAAGAAATTACTAACCTTAGAAATAAATAATTTGTCAAAGTTCATAACTCTCAAAAAGGGAAATTAATTTTGCGACTAAAATTATAAAGAGAAAACATTTTTTTATTTATTTTGAACGCACCTTGTTTGATAGGTATTTTTTTTATAATATCTTCCTTGCAATTTCCTTATATTTTCTCACCTATTAAACCTTCCTTAGACTTTTAGTGAGACTAACAAACGTCAATTCATTTTTATATAATATAGATTTAGATTCACTTGATAGAGCGATCCAAACGAAGTCTTTATAAGGTATAATTTATGTTGCCTGCATTACAACTGATTTGTGTGTTGCCTTGTAAAGTCTATAAATTTGGTTAAAATTTGAAGTTTTTAATTAAACGATAATTAAGCACCTAAACAACTGGTTTTTTTTAGTTTTTCTACATGCAACATAAACAACGTATGTGACTTTCGCGGAAAGTTGCATGGCGTGTGGCGCTTGCCTTCAGTCTGCAGCATTCACTACGTTTGTAACACACGTTATATGCGTCAAACAGTAAGTAAAAAATGCCTCTGACTTAAACATCGTTATTTACTTATTAATTTTGCCCATTTTTTAAATTTTTGCTGAACTTCTACAATTATCGTACTGGTAATATATTTAATTCTTTAAGACTAAAGCATGTATTAAGTTTATTTAATACAGCTATAGACTGTACGGTTCTAGATCTTTTTTCTTTCATTGCAATTCGCCAGCCATAAACATAAAAACGTCAAAAGTAATGCTGGCAACACAAAAATTCTACCTTGACTACAGGATAATAATAATAGAAAAAACTCACGTAAATACAACAAAATCCAACCTCTTATTTGCTTGAAATGTAACTTATAACAAACACAGCTTCCGTATGTTAATTTATTATTAATACGTCATTAGAAAATTATTAAGATATTACATGGGCGTAAATCTCACTACTAATATTATATAAGTTGAGTTAATGAACATGAGTTTGAAAGAATCTTCTAGTCCATCCTCTGATTTTTGTTGCAGATCTAGAGAATGTAAGATAAATTCTTGCATGTTTCGTGATGGAATTCGTTGTTTTTTGTAACGTTTGGAAATTATGTGTTAATTGAAATAATTACCATTACTAATTTTATCATTCGTAAATTTGAATTATTTTATTTGCAATTTTTCCATATGTATATTGATACATATACATCATACCATTAGACAAGGTAAAGCATTTGAAAGTATATTGACATAATCTTAAAATTGAGATGTGTAATAAAGAGACGCAAGGTATGTTTTCAATTACTTTAAATTACAGATTGTCCTTGAAAGAATAACATTTACCGATACGTATAACGATATTTAAAATAACAAAGTTCAGTATGAACTTTCTTAAAAATTGTAATAAGTGATTGTAAAAGATTTATAAATACGATTCAATACGGTCAACACTTTATAACGAATGTCTAAAACTATAATATTTTGAAAGTAATTTATGTATGCTTGTTCTACTATTTCCTCTAATAGAGATAAATTGTTTCGAGGTAAAATATAAACCTATTGTGTATCTCATTAAGAAACATGAGAATCTTTAAAATAACAGCTTCGATCGTTAAGTTTAGTATCTTCATAACAAGTTGGAAAAATAGAAAAACTCGAACTTTTGGGTCTCGTTTTTCTAACTTTTTAGCGATCTTATATCGTAATAATATAGTATTTTCAATTTTGATTTTTTAATTACTTTTAGAAACTCAATTGAGTGGCACAAAGTTACGGTTTAAAATTTTTTTGTATGTAGGTTGGCAACATGGCAGCAATATTTCTGTTTAGCACAGAGCCAACAAAAAATAAATATTTATTTAAAGATTCAACTAACGACATTTTCACGTCGTGAACTGCATATCCTGTAGTTCCATTTATATTGGACAAACACTTAGGAATTTTAATATAAGATACAAATAACACATTAGATGTTACATATAAACACAAAGACAAATAATCACCCCTAACTTCATAAAGCGATATTAAATTTTTACATTTTTATAATAAAAAAGGCAAATTAGTTTCTTAATTCGAAGCCAAATAAGCTTTAATTATAAATTAAAATGTGTAAACATTTTTTAAGATAATTTCAATTCGCATAACTCCTCTTTATAAAGTTTCTTAATAAGTCTAAAAATTAATTAAATAAGATTGAAAATGAATAAACAGTATTATCCACATTTTTTAGAAGCTTTGGACTTTTTTCAAGTTAGCATGTAGATGTATGTTAAACTCCATCTGACATTAAAGTTTAAATGTCCATCTTACATAAATTTTTGTTGTTTGAAAATTCTGGAATTCTGGAGCTAAGCTATCAACAGTCGACCGGTAAGAATGATAGCTTAGCAATTGAAACGCGTTCGGTGTTTAGTTTATTATTATATTACTTCATTTCTTTTAATTTCCACTTTATGAGTTGGAAGGTAGTGTGTTGTTCCACACCAGATATTAAATGTAATTATTGACCTTTATTGTTTTACATGGGTTACAAATGTTAACAAAATTGTAAAGGGGAACATGTACTAAATTAATTAATGATGTAATTAAGGAGAAAACATACAGCGTTTATTTAAAAGCATAAAGATAATTGTAACAAAGTCAATATTATGAACGTTTGATTTGAAAATAAGTAATTTTCAGTTTCATGTTCTAGGTAATAGATGCTGTGTTAAGATTTATGCATTTTCTTATAAGCTGCTATTTCTTAATAAATAAAGTAAGCATTCGAAATCCATGCGTATCATTACACAATTTCCTAATAAAGAGCTTTATTAAATCACAAAAGTTCATTTATTCATTATTAAGTAGCACATGATAAGTATTACACTGTAAAACTAAACGTTAAAAGTTTTAATGTTGCCTACAAAGCATACATCTCTTAAAAATTACTGAATTTTTTCAATCCTTTTAACAGTTTGTTTAATATGCATAACTGTTGGTATTGGAAATTTTTTTAGAAAGTGGCGTCAGAACGTTTAATTGCCAATGGTTTTCTAGTGCTTTTAAATGTAGGCGGCAAATTACAGCAGCGCCATGTGTGACATTACTAAGAATAAATAAAGTAGTATATTTCATTAGGAGTTCAGAATATAGGATTTTCCCGTGCGCGTGTGACAAATTCCCGTGCGAGAAGTAGCCGAACACGAGAAGACATGCAAGCAAGCAAAAAGCATTAATGGACGTGTAATGACCGATAAATATCCCAATTACTTCTACAAGTGCATAATCAGATGTTTTATAAATTTGTTACACGGTCCCAAATTGCATTAAAAAATAAAGAAGTAGTACGTCATTCAGATTCCAAAACCTCAAACAAAGTGTAATAGTAATACGCTGTTCAACCACAATCATGGAATTTACAATACATACATACTCTTCAGATTTAAGTACAAACATCGAAGAAGATAGGTTCTGAGAAATACTACTCATTCTAAGACCACATGGGTGTATACTGACTGGGCATGACTATGACCTTAGATTAATCTATACCATGACGTTACACACTTGTGACTATACTACTGCGCCCGAAGTCAAGTTTATTAATTTTTTCTTCAAATGTCAAAATAGATGATTCTTCAACTGTACAGTAGTAGGTGCCAAAGTTTGACATTTTTACCATCGGAGATTTACTGTTCCTTTCTCTTTCACCGGATGAAAAAATTAAAAATAATTTACTTTTCATTCATTCATCAGTCAAATTACAATTTTAATTTTCCAAGTTATCCATGAATCTAATATTAAATGAACAATTAGACTTCCTTCGCTGGTTCCGTTGACACGGTTACATTTAAATTTAATATTAGTCTGAAATTGTCATTTTTGTATCGCAGAGTCTTTTGTATATTCTTCTGCCACGGTGTTGGAATTCGAATCCCCGTGGCTCTTAAAAGATTCAATATTTCCACCGGCATCAATCAGCAATGAATCCGAAGCATGTCTTAAGCAGTGACCTGCATATACTTTCGCAATAGTTAATTTTAGAAAAGTTACCACTTTTCCGGTTACAACCCTAATAGTATGAATTCCCATGACGTTTTGTAACATTTTCCATTTTGGTACCTCAAAAAAATCTTCTTTCTTGCATATTGAGGTCTCAATAAAGCGTACTTATGATTATTGACAGGGTGTCCCAAGAGTCCGAATAACCAAAATTGTCTTTTTTAAATTGAACCCCCTGTATATTATTGTATTTTTGGATTTTTCGATAAAAATAAGTGTATGTTTTTATAAGGTTTATAATACCTAAACCTCAAAGTTTTTTCATTAATTTGAATTTTATCATAATCTAATCCATAAAGTAAGGATGAGAGGGGATTCCAATAGTTTGTAGGCGCGCAAATTGGAAACAGGCCGAAGGGGAAAACTCGATAATTTCTGCAACCAGTGAAACGCGTTGACCAAAACATTAAATTATCATATGCTCTAATGTGATTTAATATTGTGTCGATTCTTTCAATTCTCTGTATTAACTGATAAGATAGGCTTCACACATTTTACAAGAATAATTTCTTTATTTATAGAGTTAGGACTAGGCATATTTTTTTAATATATATATATATATATATATATATATATATAATCAAAATCATAAATTTTTAGTAACATTTTATGAATATATCAATATATATCGTAAATACATAATTTTACAATTTTATTTAGAAAAACACATTGTACATACGTACATACATAGATATTTGATGACTCGAAAATATAACAAATTTATTATAAAGCATCCGGTTTGAATATTCATTTTACACACATAATGAATTGGTGTTTTAACATAAATTTCACATATTGATGAACTAATTGTATTAGATAAATGAGTAGAAGTATAGTAATGCTGTGCGACAAACTTGAATGATTTTAGTACAACAGGTAATAAATACTTTCGTGGGACCATAACAATTAAATGATGTGAAATTTTGTTATTCGTAAATTTAAAGAAGAGCGTCAATTGACTTTAAAATGAATCTTGATTAACTGTAATGATAGTTTCAATTATTAATAGAACTAATTGTGAATTAGAAGTAATGGAAATAAATCAACTTCAAATTTATTTAAAATAGTACTTAATACCGAGTAAAATATTTAATTTAATTTCTTTTAATTTTATGTTGAAATATTATATAAATTAATTTTTAATGTTAAGTCGAAGCCTAGAACACATATTCTCTACACTAACCGGTATTTATTATAATTAATCAGATAAAATAAACCAATACTATACTGTATTAAGCGTGAAACAAAACGTTTATTTCCAGCTTCCGTGCTTCGTTGACCTAAACTTTTTGTGCGGATCGATTAGCACCACAACACAACATGTAACCATTTTCAATCGCTTCGATCACTTTTTAGCACTAGTTAAAAATGCGTTTATAAATATATACGGGCTCTTTGCTAATTTGAAAGGTTATGGTCAACAGTATAACAAGTTGCCTACCCAATCAATTCTTTAGTTTCATTCAAGTTGCTTATGATACTTCTCGTGTACTCATGATCAAACCTAATGTTCATGTTTTAAATACTTAGAAGTATTTAATAGAAGAATTACTGAAGTGTTATACTAATTATAATTTTGAATTTGAAATAACCAATTTAAGATCTTTACATTAATTATAGTCTAAATGTCAAAAAATTTTAATTATTGAGATAATAATACAACTTAATTTGCATATCTATCTTAGGAAATAGTATTTATATCCGGTTTCAAATATTTAATTAATTTCTTTATTGATACATAAGATCTGTTAAAGTAATTCTGTAATATCTAGTCGAAAGCATTATCTAGAAATCCTCCATTTTTCACTTACCGGTATTTAATTCGAACATGAATGTTTTGATTTTAGCTAAATATTATCGTGCAAAGCGCCATCAATACTTAAGGTGGGTTTCTAAAACGTTTTTTCGCTATTTTGTATACTACCATTTTACTTTTATTCACGTTTACAATCAATTTACAACAATACATTGTAAGTACCATTTGATTTTCATTCGCTTTGCGTACACTTTTGTTATGATGAATTTTAATGGAAACTTTCAAAATAATGCAATAAGTGGATTACAATTTTAAGAACGAAATTTGAAAGGTTATGTATAAGTAATTCAAGTTTGGGGTGCGTTGATAACATTATGTCAAGTTGCACCATGTGAGTTAGTTAACCTCTTTGTAACTCTGTATTTAGATACCGAGTTGATCAAAAAACGTTATGTATAAACAGTTTCTAAGGTATTTATGTAGTAATTATTTAGTTACTTTAAGCAAATTTTAGACCTTCATTATGTTCATATTAATTTGTATTAATAAAATATCTGTAATTGTTATTATTAACATTGTAAACTCGTTTAATTGTTCGATAATTTAAAAAACAATTGTGGCCCAAAAATTATAATTTTTACATTCTTATTATATGTAAGGGTAATAAGCAAACTTTAATGTACTGGCCATAACTTTATTAATTTAAATATAACATCAGGAAATGTACTGAATAAGTCTTCGCGTTATTACAGAATATGCCAAATAATCTTTTTTTGCACCATTCGGTGTTTTTTAAATAAAAGTTCTAATGTATCTAGTTCCCTATGCTAGTTAGAAACGTCAGGTAATTTACAATTATAGGTAAGAATTTTTTTTTATGATTGTGGACCTGAACAGGCTAAATATGGCCTATCGTGCTAAAGCACTCAGGAACACTTAGGAGGATGGATAGAGGGATAATGAATTGCCTATAGATGCCTATGAACAGCTACCTTAAATTTTTTCATCATAAGTAAGAGGAAAATAGGAACTAGGGAGATCATTCCAGAGTTTAGAAGCCGTGTAGAAAAATGTGGATTGCGCCCGTTTGGTACGACAAGTGGAGATTTGTACTGCATACTGATGATGTGAATGAGCGAACCGAGTATTTCTCGCAAAGATAGCCTGAGATGGTATCAAAGAATATAATTCAGCAGCACAATAGCCGTTGTAATAACGATAATACAAAGAAAGAACTGAAACCATCCTTCTATGCTCAAGGGACTGTATGTGAGAAGTAAAAGACGGGTCATTTATAAGCCTAATCGCTCCCGTTTGAATACGATCAACGATATCGAGAGCGTATTGGGGAGCCCTAACCCAGAGGTGAGAATTATATTCCAGATGAAGCCGAATTTGAGCCTTATACAGCCGAAGAAGTTGTCGAGAGGTAAAGTACTGCTTAGATCTGTACAAAAAGCCTATTTTACGAGCAGCTGTTTTGGTAGCTGACAGAGGATGGTCAACCCATGAGAGATCTGAAGATACAGTCATACCCAATAGAGTAATAAAGTCTGAAAACTTAAGAACTGGCCCATTCATACTTACAACAGGAAATGATCGATCTTTTTTGGCGGACACAAGGCAATACTGAGTTTTGTTAGCATTAAATTTAAATTATGAGGAATATCTTTACAAATGTTCAGAAACTTGTAACGTAATTTATAATCCAACAGGATATAACAGCAATAATGGTAGTACTAATAAATATCTTCGATAACATAACACGGAAGCAAAATATTTATAACAAATGTTCGAAATGTCGACTGACCATTTCCCGACAATAACGTATTTTTTTTCAAAACCACTGCTAACTCTGGACAACATTTGCGAGGTTATAGTTTCAAAAGCGTCTCTTATGCCTATTTTCATACCGTGTGGTGTTGTCGGAGGTATTGTAGACAATTCCTTTATGTATCCCCATATAGAGAAATCTGATGAAGTTAAGTCCGGTGATCTGGGAGATCAATTTTAAAATACATTTCTTCCAATCCACCTGTTATGAAAGTTGGCATTTAAAAATTGACGTCACATGGTTGCTCTAATCTTTAAAGGGACACTAAATAAAACATTAACAAAGTTTTCATTTTCTGCCACCTTATCTAACACCATATAAATGTCAACATTGATTCTCCAACAAATAAATCGTATCAATACGCTATTGTTCATCTTCATTTTCACTAAGCAACACCACAACAATATTCACATAATAAAGATCTAAACTTCCACAACTACAAAAAATAGCATAGGCAACTAGATACATTAGAAATTTTATTTAAAAAACTCCAAATGGCGCAAAAAATGATTATTTGGCGTATTCTGTAAAAACCTGGAGACATCCATAGAACACCCTAATACCACTCGATAGGTAATTAAAAGGTACATTTCCTAATAAAGTAAAAAAACATGGCGTTCTATCTAAATTAATCAAGTTATAGCCACTTGAAGTTCTTATTTTTAGTTTTAATTTTTGGACACCCTGTACAAGATGGCAACGTTATTATAATTGGGATATAAAATATTCAGTTTTATTATGAAGATACATAGTGAAACCTGAAAAGTGCATTTTGTGTAAAACCATTATATTTCAGTTACTAAAAAAATATTTACGCTCGATTTGTTCAAAAGAGGTTTCAGATAATGAGGATTTGATAAATGACCAGAAAAAAATGTTAGCCCTACCAGATGCTTACGTGCCCAGCATTTAACTACTATTTTTTTATGGGTGACATATTTGATTTTCATATTTTGGAGATTTTAAAAAATCCGGTTATGTTCACATTCGATAGGGTAAAACTTAGAAATAATAAAAGGTAAAATTTAATCGTAGTAGACAATGATATCACCGTTACTACAGTGTAATGAAACAGTTTAAAGTGATAATTAAGAATATTTAACTAACGTTCTCGAGCTAATGTGTTTATTCTGGGGCGTGTAGTATGATTATTATGATCACATTATGTTGTAAATATGATCATGATATGATCAATTTAACTGCATTTTTGCTGGTCTGTGCCAATATTCAACAGTCAACATACACAGGTACTGCATGGTACCTATAGAAAAAAAGGCAAAATAAGAAATATTTATTACTTGCCACTTAAGGTTATAAGGTAAATTGTTTTACAAACTTAATTATTTGCATTGTATAACAGAGATACCTAATGCAATAAGCTGATAATTTCTTCTGGGATTCAATTACAAATGATCGAATAATTTACGCGATAAGCATTCAATTTACTAAATAATTATTTTGTTTACAACGGAAGATGTCAAACTATAATAAAAAATATTTCCATTTTTTATTGAAGCATTTCACTACAGGTATAAATTTTTTACGTTCAGTCCAAACAGTGTAATTTTTTAAGTAATTATTTCTAGACGCTTATTCAGAGTAACACATATCAGTTCAACTTTTATCAGTCTTAAATAATTTTAAGAGTAATGAATTTGATTAATAACGATTTTAAAATAAAACGTTTTTAAAGTTTTGTTATTATCATAAAAAAAGCATTTGGGATTTAATCTTGAACGTTCGTAAATCACAGTTTCTTCAAATTATCCTGGTTGTTTAAGTGATGACGTATGTAGTACATTCTAAATGTATGTCATGGAAGAAACGCCTACCGCACCAACTTTTAGAACTTTCCATAAATTGCTAAA
Organism: Vesta saturnalis; assembly: GCA_036346205.1. Classification (NCBI taxonomy): domain Eukaryota; kingdom Metazoa; phylum Arthropoda; class Insecta; order Coleoptera; family Lampyridae; genus Vesta; species Vesta saturnalis. The sequence goes on from JARFJB010001710.1 coordinate 1,433,565, forward strand.
CCACTCAATTACATTTATTTTAAGTCTATTCAAAAAGTCTTTTTAAGGAGAAAATTTAGTGAGAGCACAACTTTATCCTTTTTAAAAAGCGGATTTCCTCTTAATTTCTTTTAATGGAATGTCACAATATTTGTTATTCTAATTGGAATACGTCACGACGATTTTAATGAGTCCAGTTAGTGCTACGGATGTCAGCTTTTTCAGTTTAATAGAGGCTTTTTAATAAGTATAATTATTTAATTTCTTAAGTAAAATCCTAAAATAATTAGAGAAAATTTTGATACTGCATATACTGCTTGATATGTGTGTTAAATATATTGACCGCTGATATAATTTGTAATAGAAGTAGTATTGCTCAGGTATTAGTAAAATCAGTAAAATCTAAAGTTAAATAAAGTGTAATGACTGGATGACTTTCAATGCTGTACTAATAATACCAATGAAATATTACAATAGCTGTTAAAAAGGATGAACTTGTCTTAAGAGGTGAACAGTTCAAGATTAACAGAACCCAAATGTCAATCTATTACATAGTATTTATAATTTATAATGACAACTACAGTTAGACCTACGAGAAAATTTTACAATTCAAAATATAATTATACGTATTTTTTATCATTGCAACAATGTAAGAGCTTATATATACATTTAACTAAGATAACAACGTTTCATTTTGAGTAATAGTCCTTTGATTATTATCAAATGTACATACCATAAATAATGAAAAGCACAAAACTTAATAAATACCTGCTAGCGTTAGTCACCACTACTTTGCCAGGTACTTGTTATTTGTACGGTTATCTAATCTGAAGTGTAATAAATATTATAAGTAGTATAAGGTATATCAATAATTTTTGGAAGATACAGAGCTTTCGCAAATGCACCAGAAGCAATTCAGTGCCTCCCACTTCTAGGAATGTGTAGCATAAAGAATATGTAAATAGTTATTCGTTTCATTAGTACAAAAAATGACAGTTTTCAGGACGAGGAAAGCAGTTCTTGTACGACGCGAAGCGGAGTCCAGTAACCATCCGTGTAAAGCTCCGCTAATCCAGATCAATTGTAAATGGCTCATCCGGAATAGAGAAAAATCTGGATTACTGGAGCAAAGGCGTAATAAATATTGAAACATTTATTATAACTAATAATGTACATATTTTCAAGGAAAATAGTTATTTATTTATCAGTAACACAAATTGTTACTAATATAAAAAAAATTCTGATAGTTTAGTTTAGCGAATACGCCCTTGTTTAGACTCTACTGCGCATTGTCGCTTCATTCTGAGAGCGGTCGAACTGTTTAACTCAAGTGGTAAATTATTTGAATCCCCTTGAATTTCTGAATTTATAGCGATATCAGTGGGATTATTATCACCTAGGTAGCGATATATATTTTTCAACATTCTTCTATTACATCAAGTGACAATTTATCCCAGCAATTAGCCAGGAAAAACACGGCATTCTTCAAATTAATGTTCTTAAGAACCCTCGAAATGTCATTGTCCTCCAAATATAGAATGTGGACCTAAAGGCCCTTTCGATAATACATTTGGGTTAAGCGTATCGCATTTTGGTCCATAGATTGTGTAAGTGAAGTGCAATTATGTGGCAGAAACATGCTTATAATTTGTTAGTTGCGTCTGCGGTGCATGGATAGAAGCATTGTCGACTAATAAATATATTTTTCCATTGAGGTTATTCTCCCCTTCAAATTTCCTCACTTGCACAACAGACCAAAAAGTATGTCAATAGCTATTATAAAACCAAAGATATAGTCAAAATGTGGTAATATAACAGTCAATTTGAGGTATAAACAAATCGTACGCTTAAAATTAATAAGTAGGTTATGAAAAGAAAAATGAAAGATTTGTAGCGATTATGTCAATGCTGCAAACTAGATAACAGAGTGACACTAGTGTATTTCGGTTGTTGTGTTTATTATAAGCAAAATGCCAATTTCCAATGCGGAAGCATTTGATATTGTGCCGCATATTTCGAACTCATGCAAAATGTAATTGTTTCAGCACGAATTTATCATATGCGATATCCTAATAGACGAAGATACGACCGACGTGTTTGTCCGATTAGCACAACATTTACGTGCTACTGGTTGCATCTATCGTCCGATATATAATAGACGAGCTCAAGGTTGTACCGAGAGAAACTCTACAAATGTCTTGGAATATATTGAAACTAAGCACCGAGCTGGTAGTGTAGTGGTGACACGACCTGCTTAGCATTCGGAAGGTAATGGGTTCGATTCCCGTTTACAGTCTACCTTGTATACATGTAGCGGCATGGTCACTGCGCATATGCACACCATATGCGGCTACTTAGGCGAATGCTGGGTAGTACTTTCCCCCTCAGAACCTTAACTTCGTTCCTTCCGATCCTATCCTGACCACCCCTATCCTTAATTCCACCATGCATATATACGTAATGTATGTATGTATGCTGGGAGTCCAAGATTGTGGCTGAAGGAGCTCGGGAAGCTCGAGCAGCCCCCCCCCCTTGGGGAGGGAATGAAATACGTTGCCTTTTCCTTTTTTGAAACTACGTCGCATTTATGTACTAGGACAATATCACAAAATTTAGGGATGTCGCATGGAAGCGTTCAAAATATTTCAAAAAAGCATAAGTAAGTAGGTTTTTATTTGTAAAATTTCAAAATTTTTTTCCCGACATGATAAACATTTTTTAATATTTAATTAAAAATTATTATTAATTTTATTAAATACATAAATAAAAAGTTTACCTCGAGTAGGATTTGAACCTACGACCTGTACTTTGCTAGAGTACTATAGCAAAGTACAGGTCGTAGGTTCAAATCCTACTCGAGGTAAACTTTTTATTTGTGTATTTAATAAAATTAATAATAATTTTTAATTACACATTTAATTTTTAACTTATTCGTTCATAACAAAAACTTATAATAACTTAATATTAGTCAAGTTGCTTTGGTATGTGTGAATCCTTGCGACATTGCAGGCTCGCATTCCATTAATATAAGTAATTTGATTGTAATCTCATTATATTTAGAATTTACATCAGTTCTACATACATAAAGACAAAATTTACGTCGAGTGGGGCTTGAACCTTAATGGCGCAGTTGGTTAGCGCGGTACTCTAGCAAAGTACAGGTCGTAGGTCCAAATCTTACTAACTTTATTTATGTAAAATTAATAATAATTTTTAATTACATATTTAACTTTGAACTTATTCATTCATAACAAAAACTAATAATAATTTTTTAATATTATTTATATTTTATTTATACAGGGCGATTTCTAACCTATGAAGGAAACTAAAGGGCAAGTAGTGGATTAAAATAAAGTTGTCTTTTAAAAATAATTTAGATCAAATGGTAATAATAAGAAAGTTACAACGTTTTAAAGTTCTTATATGTTAAATCCCACGTATGACTTTTTAATAATTCACGTTTACATAGAAACACAAACACTTCTCATACACTCTAATAAATTAATTTTGTAGTAGTATTATTTTTACGCTAGGTATGCATGAAAAAACAACAAAATTAAGACAAAACAAAGGATAAAAATGAACGAAAATTATTTAACAAAATTTAAAAAAATTACAAAAGTTATTCAATATGCTGACCTTGAATTTCTACGCACAATTGCGCACGTCGAATTCAGTTTTTTGATAATCGTGGAACTTGGTGTAAATTATCTGCAGCGGTATTGATATTGTCGATTTGGAAATCGTTCCAAATACTATGCCTTGCATGTTCAGCAGTTTCCTTCAGCAGCTCCATGCACCATTATCACATCTACGTATTTTCATTACTTAATTTACCGTTAGTTAACGAACTAGTAATCAATAATTAATAAATAAACCAATAACAACAATTCCAGTAGGTACTTAATTTATGACGTTTAAGTAACTTGATTAGATTAAATAAACCAGCAGTTTTCAATAAATGAACACTCATAACTGGGTATTTTTAAGATCAATTTAAACAGCCATAATTTCCATCTTATAAAAGTTTTATTAAAATTTTAAGTGAACTTTGTTTATTTAACTTTCAAATATTCCAAATTTGAATTCAAAACTTTTGTTAGTGCCGTATTTTATAAAAAAACGCTCAATTGTTTATAAGCATTCTAAACCGTTGTAACTTTCTTATTATTGGCATTTGAACTAAATTTTTTTTAAAAAACTATTTTATTTTGATCTCTTCTATTTGTCCTTTCAGTTTCCTCCGTACGTTAGAAATCACCCTCTATTTATATTTTTTTCCTTCTTTCCTACGTAACTATTCCTGCATAATATTCCTACCTTTTTAGATTCCATCCATACCATATTGTCCTTCATCAAGTTTTAACACCTCAAGGTTTTGATAGAGGGTTGAACTTTTGCAACTGGCTATATTAAATATGTCACAAGAGGATCCTCAATTTTTATCGAGAATTTTATTTTGGGAACAGACGAAGCCACTTTAGTTGTCACCGGAAAAGTAAATTTGCATAATATGCATTACTGGTTGAAAGACAATCCTCATTGGTTACGCGAGGTGCAGCACCAATGAGGTGTTCGAAAGAGCATTGACTGGTAGGGTCTATTTAGACTTCCTTCAAAACCAACTGCCCGGTCTGCTTGAAGATATTGACCTTCAAACTAGAAGGACAATGTTCTTCCAACATGATGGGTGTCTAGCTCATTTTTCATTAAATGGTAGAGGGAGCATATTCCCCTGGCCTCTCGTTCTCCGGACTTAACTTGCTTGGATTTCTATTTATGGGGCCAGTTGAAGGATATAGTATATCAAACTAAGTGACGACAAGAGAAGACCTACTAAATAGAATTCAAGTGGGAATACGTACAATACCGGTGGCAGAAATTGAATGTGCAGTCCACAAGAGATGATATCCAGTTGTGTATTGAAAATGGTGGTCGGCAGTTTGAGCGCTTGGAACGTCATTAAAAGTATTATTTATTAAATCGGTCCTTTTCAGGATCATAGCAATTTTAAAAGAAATTAAAATTTTCATAGCATACTTATTTATTTTAAGCGTATGATTTGTTTATACCTCAAATTGCCTGTTATATTACCACATTTTTGGCTATATATTTGGTTCTATAAAAGCTATTGACATATATTTTTTTAAATACCCTTTGCTTCCAATAGCAGTGAAAAAAACATTTGGTATCATTTAATTTTTAGGAAGTAAGTTGTATCCTCAAACTATGAGTAGACGAGACATTGAATGGTTTTGGATTTGTTATAATATCAAGAATTCCTAACATCGAGACCAATCTTGACAATACCGGTGCGAAATTGATGTTCCAGTAACAGTTACATGGTTTCTCTCTTTATGTTGACAGCAATCGTAAAATTCATTAAACAAAGTTTACATATTGATCACTAGTTTACAATGGACTATTATTTTTAAATGCATTACTAAGGAAAATTGCCAAAAATGGGAATTTCAGAAATCAGTGAAACGCCCTCTGCTAAATGGTAGAAATTAAAATAATTTCAGCATTTCTCTTGCATATTTATTATAAGATTTTTATTTCACTGCTCAATGGCTCAAATAGTTTCTGAGTTATGTCACCGACTTTCTTAGTTGTACACTTTGGCTTGGTAGTAAAGTGTAGTCTTTACATAAATAAATATAAGAATTATATAACATCAAACTTGTAAAGTACATACAGTATAGGATTAACTCGAGTGGAACTAGTCTCGATAGTTCATTATAAGAACTACTTAGTAAAGTAGTAATCGGTTCAATTCCCTCCAGGCAATCTTTACTGTGTGTACATAAACGCTCTAATAATTCACATTTAAATACTGTTATTGGCTTTGTCATTATAAACTTAGATTCGTTAAGTATATTTGAGTATCAGAACAGTAAGGACGTTTACCGGAGACCGGTACAACCTTAATGTTCGAAGCTACACGATTGTTTCCAGTAACACGTTACATGTTGAAATCTCCTTTAATGTTCGACTAGCAATAAACGTAAAAATTCATTAAACAAAGTTACATATTGATCACTAGTTTACAATGGACATATTTTTTTAAATGCATTACTAAGGAAAATTGCCCAAAAAATGGGAATTTCAGAAATCAGTGAAACGCCCTCTGGCAGCAATGGTAGGAAATTAAAAATAATTTCCAGCATTTTCTCTTGGCCATATTTATTATAAGATTTTTTATTTCACTGCTCAATGGCTTAAATAGTTTCTGAGTTACGGTCGGCCGACTTTCTTAGTTGTACACCTGGCTTGGTAGCAAGTGTAGCTCTTTACATAAATAAATATAAGAATTATATAACATCAAACTGGTAAAGTACATACATTATAGGATTGACTCGAGTGGAGCTAGCTCCCTCGATAGTTTAGTTAATAAGAAACCTACTCTAGTAAAGTAGTGGTTGTGGGTTCAATTCCCACTCGAGGCAATCTTTTACTGTGTGTACAATAAAAGCTCTAATAATTCACATTTAAATACTGTTATTACTTTGTCATTAATACAACTTAGATTCGTTATAGTACATATATTGAGTATCAAGAACAGTAAGGGACGTTTACCGGAGACCGGTACAACCCTTAATGTTCGTGATGCTCATACTGTTTTTTGCACGATTGTATTAAATTTACCACAATTGAAATTATTTAATTTCCACTAAATAAACGAAAAGTCAAAAGTGACGTTTTAAATAGAAATGTCCAATTTTTTGTTCTTATTGTTGTGAAATATAAGTAGTATATATAATTTTACGTTGGTAAGTAAAAGATGTCGGTAAGTAAAATACTCGCCAACGAGTGGGGCCTCGTAACCAGTACACATATCCTACTTTCTTAGAAACAGATATGGTAAATAAACGAAAAAGCTCAATCGTGTATAAAATTATATTACCTCTTTAATTTGCGTTAATTACCTGCTTATACCAACAAATTTCTATATTCTAGTCTTGTAGGGTCTGTATGAAAATTCAAGCTTGCAGACACCTTGCCACAAAAGTGACTGGTTATAGAAATACATATAAGAATTATATGTATTTATAACTTAATTTACCTCCAGGTACTGGGGTCTAAGTGAACATGTGGAAGATTTTGAAGTATTTTAAACTTCGTTAAAATGAAAGCACTTAAAAATGTTTTAATGCAGTTTTTTATACACTGTACTAGATAAGGAATATATGTAATGTAATGTACATGGAGGTCAACATAAATTTTAAAAATGAGCCGACAAACTTAAATTGTCCAATTAGTCCCTAAAAGTGTCCAAATATTCCCAGCCTCCCCAATATATATATATATATATATATATATATATATATATATAACGCAAATTATATCAAGCGTTTATGCATTTTTTTATAACGATATAATAGTTATTTATATATCAAGGGAGTTATGAGGGTGTTAATTATCGGGAGCAACAGATAGCAATCTCGAGGGACATTAGTCCTGAGGGATTGTAAGTTACCCGAGGTTATTGACATACATAACTCACGTGATAGATAAATAATTTTATATCATATTTCATTATAAATGAAATACGAAAATGAAATTTTGTTGGTTATTAACATTGACAAGGTTGCAAATATTTGTCAAAATACATAGAGGGAGTTATAGATCTATAATTCCCTACTATGATTCACAAGGGAGTTATGAACATGTTTACAGTTACGGTAACTACGGTTTATTTGTTTATAATGTATTGGTATGGAATAAAAGAGATAATCATTTTCGAAGATCGGCTTAAACCGTATATGTAATTCAATTGCTGGAAAGTTACTGCTAACTTCACACTAATTATGCCATATTTAGTCCGGGAAAGCTATTGGTAACTGCGCAGGGGTAAAAAGTAGCTTTCATTTTTAGTGAGAAAAAGTGGTATTTTCTATAGAAGTATACGAAGAGATATTTTAGACATAGATCCTAAACATATCGATTAATTATGCTCTATGCAATTTTTTGATACGACACGTAATTTAGCGACAAAAAAATTCGTAAGATACAATTCAAGTGTTAGTTCAATATCTGAATGACGATTAATTTTATAAGTAGAAGTGTAGATATATTTTTTAAAGAAAATTTAATTCATAACTTTTCTTTATAAAGGTTCTTAACATAATGCAAAGTAAATCTAAAAATTAATTAAATATGAATGAAAATGGTTATAAATGTATTATTGATATCTTATAGAAGCGGGCGGCTTTGGAATTTTTCTTAAGTTAATATGTATTTATATACAGGGTGTCCCAAGATATTTGGACACATTTTGATCATGAATGCTGCCTAAACGGAAAACGATAGAAACGTGTAGTTTTCACTGGTGTACTTGATTTAGCCCAAAGTTTTATTTTAGCGATAAAATAATTTTTTCCCACGAATACAAGGTGTTTTAAAAAAATTGCCACTTTTTAAATCGAAAATAATGAAGTTTTTTAAATATAACACCCTGTATATTTTGCTGTCATCTAGAAGATGTAATCTTCTGCTTTCTAAAAATGTATAATATGGCACTATTTACTTCAAAAACAAAAGAGTTACATAAGTTTATATAGGTACACCTACTGTATACACGTAGGTTAGATATACGTTTTGCTGATTAATGCTTCTAAACCAAAAATTATAAAAATATGCCCTTGCTCGGATTCAAAGGGCTCTGGAAGAGGTCAATGACGTCACTGTAAAAAAAAGTATTATGTAAGGTACTATTGTCTAAATGTACTGGGTTGTTCATTTAAAAAACCTAAAACTTTTGGCAAATTGTATCTGACTGTGCTGATTAAAATGTATGCAGTCGGTGCATAAAAACTTACATAACTCTTTTGTTTTTGGAGTAAATAGTACCATATTATACATTTTTAGAAAGCAGAAGATTACATCTTCAAGATGACAGCAAATATACAGGGTGTTATATTTAAAAAACTTCATTATTTTCGCTTTAAAAAATGGCAATTTTTAAAACACCTTGTATTCGTGGGAAAATTATTTTATAGCTAAAATAAAACTTTGGGCTAAATCAAGTACACCAGTGAAAACTACACGTTTCTATCGTTTTCCGTTTAGGCAGCATTCATGATCAAAATGTGTCCAAATATCTTGGGACACCCTGTATGTTAATCTCTATCTGATATGAAGTTTTAAACGTCATTCTGACATAGATTAATGTTTTTGTTTCTACAATGTTGTCTGCTTTCGTTTGAACGTATAAAAATGAGGTTACATAGTTACACGTACGTTTTTATTCTTATCGAAATTTCTTTTTAGTAGTGATGAGGATTGATGAATGTGACGTCATCAAAAAGAATCGCAAATAATCGATGAATTGTATTGGTTAAGGAACACTTTCAAAGGTGTTTTGGTGGATTGTTAAAAAGTATGACAAAGTCAAACAAAAATTTAAAGTTTTTTGAAAGTGGTGAATTAAAGCAAATATTACTTTGAGGTTAACTTTTTGAAAATTCACCAGTTCACCGTAAATGAAGCTCGATGAATCCGATTGCTAATCGTACTTTCACCGATAAATAACAGACCGATGAAATCCATCGAAGTTTCATTGGTGAGACTAAAAACAGCCAACCCGAATTTCTGCTTAATCGATGAGCTCACCGGTGAGAATAAAAACGCACGTTACCCTAAAAAAATTATAATTAAAATTATTTCATTTCTTTGAAGTTTTTAAGTTAGCATCTAGATGTCTATTAACCGCCGTCTGACATGAAGTTTTAAACGTCTGTTTGACATAAGATTATTGTGTTTGTTTTTATAATGTTGCCCATTTTCGTAATAAACTTATTATAAAAGAGGTTGCATAATTATCCTAAAAAATGTTATTAAAACTATTTCATTCTTTTAACTTCCATTTTGAAGATTGGAAGGTCGTGTAGTGTTCCACACCAGATATTTTATTTTGAAACTCACAATGCATGAGTGTGATTGCAGGCGGTTTAAAACCTATCAAAATAGAAAAGAAAAAAAAAGAGTTGAAATGTCAATAGCGGTTGTTTATAAGAATATTTTTTTCTACTTTTGGTACTTAAAGAGACGATTTTCAAAACCGGTTGACGTTTTAACATGACTTACTATTTGTATATTCCACTTTTCGTTACTAATAGCACAGTGTCCATTTCATCATAATTACGAAAACCAAAAATACCTTGATATTTTACATGTTAAAATCATAAATATTTTCTTAGATTTCGGTATAGGAATATAGGTTCAAATGAGAAAAAAATGTATGAAACAAGTTAGGAAATTTTATTTCATGTAACTCCAGTTTTTTTGCGGGATTTACTACACTGGTTGCGCAGGAATTTCTTTAACTACACTAAAAATCATCTAAGAATAAAGCAAAGGATTAGATAGGTAAAATTTGACCTTCGTGTTGATTGGTTAAAACAAGAAAGCCATTAACAGCACTAAAGAAACAATTTTAGGATACAAATTTAGAAATAGCGATGTTACCAGTTGTAAAAAAAAATCAATCTTATGACGTAATTATCATTACTTATGTCATTAAGCACCAAAATTCTAATAAGGTAGTCGTTAAAACGAACTAACACTGATCAGAATGAACGTTTATTGTTTAATTATAGCAGTAATGTCCTTTAACACGTTTAAAATGTATTTAAAATACAAATTTGCAACATATCAAATTCTAATATGGTCTGACAACACTGTGTGTACTAAAATTAATTTCGTTTTTGTGGTTATGTTATTCTTGTTTCACTTTATAATTAATATTTCCTTTAAAAAATTCCGATCATTGACTTGTAGAAACTGTTCTTTTCAGAACAACCGTTTGTCCTTTGTTAGTGTACAAGTGTAAAATAAGAACATTAATTTAATTCATTGTACATAAACATACCTACACATTAATGTTTGAGAACAAACTAAACAGAACAAAATATGACAAACTTCAAGAATTTGAAAAAACTGCTATACGAGGACATGTTCATGCATTTTATTTTCGAAATGAATTACCAACCGTACTAACATTATTGAATGTAATTAATAATGACGATTCACTTCAAACTTCAGCCATTCAGCGTTATATCGAATACTCCTAAAGTAGGATTTAAATATGACAAACGATCACGAAAAACCTGAAATTGTTCATTTGAGAAGAAAATATTTAACACCAATTAAAAAATATCGTGAAGGGAGAAAAATTTATTACACTGATGAAAAGTGGGCTAATGCGGGACATGTGAAAACTAAAATGTGGCAAGATAGAACAATTACAACTGCAAGACAGACACTAGTTCAAGGTCTTTCTGCATGTATACGGGACCCATCAGGCAAAAGGAAACTTTTAAATGTTGCTCATATTGGCAGGACACAGGATTTGTTGACGGGGGTTTATTGATCTTGAATCGAAAAAAAAAACTGGTAAGTTTGTAATTTCTTTATGTATTTTTATTATATCAATAATTTTCAGGGATTCTCATGAAGATATGAATGGCGAGTTTATAAACAGAGGTTAGAAAGTATACTACCAAATTTGGAAGAAATAAAATTCTGTTCCTTATCATAGCATAAAATCTGAGAAAGTACCAACACAAAGTTAGAGAAAAGATGACATTGTCAATTGGATTAATTACAAAGGCATTGAAACTTGTAGTGATCTGTTAACATTGGAATTACTGGAATTGGTGAAATGTCATCGCATTTTACATCCTGATACCTACGTTATTGATGGTGAAAAATAGTGGAAGAAGCATATTACGATTACCACCGTAGCACTGTAATTTAAATCCAAATAAATTGGTATGGCACAAGTGAAACATCATGTGGCTCCTAATAACACTACATATAAAATTGGCGATGTGAAAAAGCTTCTTAATGATGGAATTGCTACAGTAACTGCGGAATACTGGTGAACTTGCGTTCAGCATGCATTGGATGAAGAACAAGTTATGTGGAAGATGAGTGTTGATGAAGATAAGGATATAGATACTTTACCAACATGAAATGGCTGGTCCTTTTTCACGAATAATGTATACTTATACGTTTTGTTATATTTTATTTGTGTGAAATATAGGAAACGCTGTTTTCGATGAGCAAAAGTTCATCAAATGAATTCACAAGCCTGCCCGTTGCTTTTTTCCTTAGTCATTTTTGACATTCTGATCGGATTCTTTATTAAATTAAAAGTATTATTTTGAATTAATACAATAAATATATACTTTATTTCATTAAACAGTTCTTTTGTTCATCATGGCAATGCAAGCTTGCGCATTCACAACTGGTTTAATTTCTTGTACTGAAGAAAAAAATCTTTATAGTTTTTCGTAAAGAATTTGTTAACGTTATTCAAATTTGCCGCCATATATAGATTAGAGCAGTGTAAACATAACTTGAATTCAAGCGCCCTCTAGTTTACTCTTATTTGATTTCAAGTATAGTATAATTATAAATATATATTGCGGCTAATGGAACTTATATGAATGAATTTTCTAATACTCAGATAGAACTTAAGTGTATGCAAAATAAATTGCAAGTATCCGTAAGTAAATAACAAAGAAATCTATAGTATCTATATTCCAATATATCACATATTTATCTTGACCCAGATGATTACTGGTTCATTATTAAAACTTTCTCATCCGAATGAATCCTTGAGTGTTAAATATCGTCACGATAGACAATGTTTCAATCGTTCGTTTTATGATTAATTGTTACTATTAAATTCATTATAGATAGGACGCCCCGACTATTAAAGCAAGAATGTGCAATCTCGATAATGATCGTTTATTTGTTTTGGGAAGGTATTATCTAATCGGATAATTCCTAGTAGTTATTTATAAAAAAGTCTATTGGGATAATATAATTAAGATAATATTGTTAATGAAAAAGTAAATTATATTTAAGCGTCCAAATTTATATTCTCTGGTTCAAACGTAAAAAAATAAATAAACTAAAGTAATATTTAAAGTAATTTGCCTTAATATTCATTACATTACATTGTGCATTCATCTTCACACCTCTTTATTATACGAATTGAATAATTGAAATTTAGAAAATATAGCACTGTTCTTGCAGTTAGTATCTATCTACTACCATCTATCTACGAAAAAAAAGTTGTGTATGGTAACCATCAAACATTTTAACAAGTACCTTTGTTCATAAACAAAATTATCTAAAAAATTTAAGAAGCAGCAAAAAACTTTAATCCCTTTAAAATCATATACTATTATTGTGGTGCGCCCGACTTTGACACCTAAAAGGAAATTGTTTGTTAAGGTTTTTGAGATGTCTAAAAATGAAAACATTTGAGGTCCTTAGAGGCCACTGGTTTTTGAAAAATGCTAAGTAAGCTATTTAGTAACGTTATTATCTACAGAATATTACTTTACATTCAATTGCATGTTCAACAAGTGTCTTGAGGAGTCTTTGTAGACATGGTACAAATACAGATGGGAGTGGGTGACTGGGTTATCTAGATATACGTTGCAGCGCGCAAATGATTGCATTAAAAATTGCTATAATTGAAATACTTTTCATCATATTACAGTTTTGACATTGTATAACATATTAAATGAGTAAGTAATAAAACAAAATTGTACTCAAGAACAATTAGGTATGCCTTGGGAACAGGAACAGTACCTGATAGTTACCGTCAATGCAGGTTTTAATCTCTAAACATTTGTCGCCAGGACATTTTTATATTGTTTAATTTCTAAATAATTTTCTAATAGTTCGTATAAATTATAGGTAGAACTTATAATTTTAAAGGTTTATGATAGATTTGTAAATAATGGATGATAAATATGCCATCCGACTGAATGGGGAAAGGGTTGCTAATTTAATTTTACTTGATGCTATTGAGCTTTCCACCTAAGAGTGACACAGTAACACAACAATTTGATTTTAATTATTACCAAAATGTTGAATGGCAAACCACAGTATGTCAACTATCATAAAATTCAGGTAGTGGCTAACAGCATCGCAACAGTGACACTAATTAAAATTGTCTGTTTCCAACATATCGGCAAGCAGTATTATACTTTGTTCGTAGTTTTTTATTACCAAGCCAATACTTAATAAATTCGGTATACTGTGAAATCCAACTAATAAACAGAATTTCTCTGTCATCAATACTTTTGAACTACGACAAACAGTACACGATCCACTTTACGAAATTGGTTTATTGCCTTTACAGTGGGCGAAGTTGACTTTTTATATTGTGGCAGAGTGGTGTTTAGTAAAAATTATATTTTATTATTGTTATAAAAAAAAAACAAAAACAAACCAAAACGTGATATTATGTGAATCTTGAAAAACAGTAGTTGTGATTAGTTGTTCGGTTTGTGGAATTCTTTCAACGTTAAATATGAAAGTATGACCCAATCGCGTTCTTCTAATTCGTTAATTTAAATAAATTTTAAATAAATATTTCCTTGCCACTGCATGATTTTTATATCATTACTCTATAACTGTGTACCTAGACTGATTTTAGAAAATTATAACTCGTAAATAACTTACATAATATTGCCACATTATTGCACAATATTGCGCATATTGTATGCGTTAATTGCGTACCGGTAAACAGGTTTATTCCTGTTGAGACTTGCCAGTGGCTCCACGTATAAACGCAGCCAGTGAGCATCTGTGTGTTAGTTTCGTACTAAATATCAAACTTGATGCTATACTCTAATAAGAAATACCTAACAATTGAAATGTATTATTGAAAATATGTAGTGAGAGAGTACTTACGGATAGTGAACTTGAGAAACTTTTGTGTGTTTCTGGTAGTGATTCTAATGCTTCTGAAGAAGGCCATTTGTCCGAATATAATATATATATATATATATATATATATATATATATATATATATATATATATATATATATATACAGTGCGTAACTTGCAAACAAATGACAATCCGAAACAAAATTTCCTTGCAAACTGCTATTATTTTAGTGTAGAATCTCCTCCGGAGTTTCGATGGACTTTTAGAACACTGTATATATATATATATATATATATATATATATATATATATATATATACTATATATATTATATATATATATATATAAAACAGCGAATCGGATGATGAAGAGGAAGCTACGATCTCAGATGAAGCTGATACGGATAATCAACTTCAAAAGATGGCAATATAGTATGGAATGAAAAGACACATCAATCGGGAAGATTATCAGCAGAAAATCGTCGATTTCTAGACGCACAAGGTATGCTACGTCGCGAATAATTGATATAAAATCCGCGTAATTATATTTCACACCAAAAATTGTAAACCTAATTTTTAAAATGTCAAATTTAGAAGGCAAAAGACTGTGACGACACGTTTCAAGAACTAGCATTAATTGAACTAGAAGCATATTTTATCCTACTGTTTCTAGCTGGAGTGTATAAATCTCATGGAGAGGCAACAGCCAGTCTGTGGGATGGAAATGTAGGTCATCCAATATTCAGAGCAACAATGTCCCCACAACGATTTCATCTAATTGCACGAATAATTCGCTTTGACGATAAAAAAAACCTGGACCACAATGACGCCAAACTGATAAATTAGCTCCCATACGGGACTTGTGGGATGAATGGGTTGCAATTCTACCTAAGATCTATAATATTCACGAAAATATAACAGCAGATGAGCAACTGGTATTTTTAGAGGCGGTTGTCCTTTTAGACAGTACATCGCGAATAAACTTGCTAAATACGGAGTCTAGATTTGGACTTTATGCGACTCTGTAACTACTTATGCATATAACATGCAAGTTTACATCGGGAAAAAGAAGGTGAAACTCCAGAGAGAGGTCAAGATAAAAGAGCTGTGCTAGATCTTACTTATAGACTAAAAGGTCGCAACTTAACGTGTGATTTTTTTTTACCTCGTACGATCAGGGGCAGGTGCTATTAAAAAGAAAAATAACCATGCTTGGCACTATTCGCAAAAATAAGCCTGAATTGTCAGCCGCATTAGTCTGCAACAGGAAAGGAATTTTTTCTTCAAAATTTTATTTTACCAAGGACACATCGATAGTTTCTTATATTACGAAACGAAATAAAAACGTTACGCTCATGACCACCATGCACCACGATAACGGAGTGTATAACCAAGATCATAAAAAGCCGTTTATGATTTTAGATTACTACAAAACTAATGGTGCTGTAGAAACGTTAGACAAGTTAATGACAACATACACATGCAGGCGGTAAACTAAAAGATGGCCAATGACTATCTTTTACAATATCATGGACGTTTCAGCTTACAACGCTTATCTTCTGTGGTGCGAAGTAACTACAACCAGGAATGCCGAAAAACTTACAAAACGGCGACTATTTCTTGAAGAACAGGGTAATTCCTTGATCACTCCATTATTCCAAGAAAGAAAACGTCTCCTCGAATATTTTGCAGTGAAATGGTTATAAAGTCACGTTCTTCAACCAGTAATGCCGAAGTAAGGGAACAATCAACCACAACCAAGCGTAAAAGATTATTTTCCCCAATATAATAAACAATGTTAGGTTTATATAACATTCCTTTAATATGTTTTGGATTATTAATTTTTATAGGTTTTATCGAAATTTTCAAAACAAAAAAATTATGGATGAAATTCCTATTAACTTCATAGGTGCCAATACTTAATAAATTCTATAATGTGATCCAACTGATAAACAGAATTATTGCATCAATACTTTTGAATTACGACAAACAGTACACGATCACTTTACGAAATTGTTTTATTGCTTTCCTTCACAGTCAATTGAGTTAAAGGCTACTCTTTATCTTTTATACTGTGGAGATGGTGTTTAGTGAAAATTATATTTTATTATTGTTATATCAAAAAAAAAAAACAAACCAAAACGTGATATTGTGTGTATCTTGAAAAACAGTAGTTGTGATTAGTTGTTCGGTTTGTGGAAGTTCTTTCAACGTTAAATATGAAAATCCAAAAATTTGAAATAGTAAACTGTCAAAAACAAAGATAGATAGATGTCATGGCATTTTAATTATTGATTTGGTCAATATGACCCAATCGCGTTCTTCTAATTCGTTAATTTATTTAAATATTTCGTTGCCACTGCATGATTTTTATTTCATTACTCTATAACGGTGTACCTAGATTGATTTTAGAAAATTATAACTCGTAAATAACTTACATAATATTGCCACATTATTGCACAATATTGCGCATATTGCATGCGTTAATTGCGTACCGGTAAACAGGTTTATTCCTGTTGAGACTTGTCTGCGTATAATGCATCGTGAGCATCTGTGTTAGTTTCAGTAGTAAATGTCAAACTTGATGTTATATCAATAAATACCTAACAATTGAAATTTATTATTGAAAATGTGTAGTGAGAGAGTGCTTATATAGTGAACTTGAGAAACTTTTGTGTGTTTCTGATAGTGATTCTAATGCTTCTGAAGAAGACCATTTGTCCGAAACCGATATATATATATATATATATATATATATATATATATATAAAACAGCGAATCGGACGATGAAGTGGAAGCTACGACTTCAGATGAAGCTGATACGGATAATCAACTTCAAAAGATGGCAATATAGTATGGAATGAAAAGACACATCAATCGGTAAGATTATCAGCAGAAAATATTATTTCGTCCATTCCTGGGCGAACAAGGTATGCTACGTCGCGAATAATTGATATAAAATCCGCGTACTTCTTATATTTTACACCCAAAATTGTAAACGTAATTTTTAAAATGTCAAATTTAGAAGGCAAAAGACTGTGACGACACGTTTCAAGAACTAACATTAATTGAACTAGAAGCATATTTTGTCCTACTGTTTCTAGCTGGAGTGTATAAAACTCATGGAGAGGCAACAGCCAGTCTGTGGGATGGAAATGTAGGTCGTCCAATATTCAGAGCAACGACGTCCCCACAACGATTTCATGTAATTGCACGAATAATTCGCTTTGACGATAAAAAAAACTCGACCACAACGACGTCAAACTGATAAATTAGCTCCCATACGGGATTTGTGGGATGAATGGGTTGCAATTTTACCTAAGATCTATAATATTCACGAAAATATAACAGCAGATGAGCAACTGGTACTTTTAGAGGCCGTTGTCCTTTTAGACAGTACATCGCGAATATACCTGCTAAATACGGAGTCTAGATTTGGACTTTATGCGACTCTGTAACTACTTATGCATGTAACATGCAAGTTTACCTCGGAAAAAAGAAGGTTAAACTCCAGAGAGAGGTCAAGGTAAAAGAGCTGTGCTAGATCTTACTTATGGTCTAAAAGGTCACAACTTAACGTGTGCTAATTTTGATACCTGGTACGATCAAGGGCAGATGCTATTAAAAAGAAAAATAACCATGCTTGGCACTATTTGTAAAAATAAGCCTGAATTGCCAGCCGCATTGGTCTGCAACAGGAAAGGAATTCTTTCTTCAAAATTTTACTTGACCAAGGACACATCGATAGTTTCCTATATTACGAAACTGAATAAAAATGTTATGCTCATGACCACCATGCACCACCATAACGGAGTGTATAACCAAGATCATAAAATGCCGTTTATGATTTTAGATTACAACAAAACTAATGGTGCTGTAGAAACGTTAGACAAGTTAATAACAACATACACATGGAGGCGGCAAACTAAAAGATGGCCAATGACTATCTTTTACAATATCATGGACATTTCAGCTTACAACGCTTATGTTCTGTGGTGCGAGGTAACTCCAACCAGGAATGCCGGAAAACTTACAAAACGGCGACTATTTCTTGAAGAACAGGGTAATTTCTTGAACACTTCATTATTGCAAGAAAGAAAACGTCTCCCTTGAAGTATTTCTACAGATGAAATGGTTATGAAGTCACGTCCTTCAACCAGTAATGCCGAAGTAAGGGAACATCAACCACAACCAAGCGTAAAAGATTTATTTTTTGTCCCTCTTGAAATGATAATAAAACTAATGTGGTATGTTGTAATTGCTCAAAATACATATGTAAAGCTCATGTATTGCTATGCTATGTATTACTACTGTCAAGACTGTAACAAATAAATGTGCATACCTAACTACTAGGTTTTTCAGATGTTCTTTACATAACATGTAATAAAAATAAAATAACGTAATAAAATGTAATAAATACTACATCTTCTTTCTTATTATTATTTACTGTTATATCAATGTAACGACAACTATAGGCTCCCAGGTCATAATGACCGGAACACAATAAGTGAAACCAAAATGTTAAGGTCTTGAGTAGTTAAATTACCTGTTTACACTTTTTATATGAATATTACCCCACCGCTTTTTTATCGGCTTCATTTCTGACACCATTTTCAACCCTTTGATACCGAATTTAAGGTCATGTTGTCATCTTTCAACGATAATGACCGCCCTTTTAGAACCGCTTTGGGCAGTCCGGATTCTTTTTCGGCGATATTTCAGCCGCATTAATGACATACTTAGGGCCCTTATGGAGCCTCTGCCCCTAATTTGAGCCTTTTTGGCAGTCCAGGAGGTGTAGGCAATCCAGTCGCCTTTGGTCGTTCCCCACTACTAAGCCGTAACCAGCTTATTTCTAATTTACCGCCTCCCAGTCGTAAGCCCCCTTCAGCTTGCATCTAATTGGGCGTCTCCCGCGCTACAGCTCGCATTTGATTGCTCGTCCACGAAGCAGCTTGTATCTAATTGGTCGTCCTCATGCCACATGGTTGCACTACAACTTAGCGCTACCTTGGGCCCCGCTCCGCTGCGGCTGTATTCCGGCAGTTAGCGTTCCGTCTATGACACCTTCTCAATCACCTTGTCCGTCCTGGAAGGACCCTCCTTGTTTGTTATGGCGGGAAAACTTAACATTTGAAATAACAATTCTAATACTACCATAATATGTCATAGCACTCCATTGGTGCTCCACAGAGGTGTATTTTTTAATTAGAAAACTAATGAAAGTTTCCTGTGATAGGGACTAATCGTGGTTCCATATAGCGGTATATTTTAAAAGCATTGAAAGGCGGGAAAATAAGTCCCGCCGCATAGGACAGCACTGGCGCTCCGTAACTTGACCCAGAGCTCAGCCCTAAGCACTGGATCCTTGAGTCTTTTTGGTGTTGTACCATCTTGTTTCCGCATGCCTTTTTGACTTTCAGCCATATTCATTCCGTCTGGTTTCCGAGTACCTTTCTGGTGTACCGTCTGCACTAGCATTTCTGATAGTTGGGGCTCTATCAGGGCCCCCTTTTCCATCAGTAACATCTATCTATCAGAGAATGTTTATATTATGTTGTTATTTTGTAGTTTCATGCCATATAACACGATCCCATTGGGACAGACAAATATTTATATTTGGTTAGTCATAAAGAATTTAAACCGCGTAGCGTAGTACTATCTCTAATTCTACACAGGTAATCTGTAATGTTTCTTATATTGGACTATCGGTACAGCCCGAGGAAGACGAGAATAAAATGAAACTAAAGAATTGGCGTGTGAAGCGAAACCTGTAAATTATAATGTACAATTGAGAACTATTTTATGTATCTTCTTTTTTTCTAACAATTTTTAAGTAGTGTACATGTACATTAACATTAATAAATGTTTAGTGAAATTGGAGATGAAATTACAAAAAGAAAAAATGCCGGTTAGGTCATCATGGAAGTCAAATATTACGTAAAAATTTTTTCAAATATAGCATGAAATAAAATATTTAAACATAGAATTCTTTAAAATATTAAAATCTAACTAACTAGTCGCTATTTTGTTGCCTACGACTGACTCACTTTTTAATGCGGTCGTAACGTTTAGAGCGCGGCAAACATATAAAATGTTTGAATTGTACGTTTTACAATTTTTGAAATTAAAAAAGAAATAAAGATTCATGCCTAAGTAATCTAAAGATAATTAACCTACTTAGCTTTTGGTTTTTTAAACGATATTTTATATTTATATTTTTATAAATCTATACGTTTCGATAACAATTACAGTTATCGTCCTCAGTAAGTGGTAATATCTGTCAGAATTGCTTGAGATGTTAGAACAAATTCGTCCATAAATTTGTTTAAAACCCAAAAGCTAATTATGTATTTAATTGTGTATAATAATGGTGAAAGTTTACATTTTCATATAATGGAAAGACGACGGGACGTGTTAGGAATTTACTAGAACGGATTATTTAAATACAATTAAGTACGTGATTAAATATATACATCATTAGTCATTTCATATTTTAGAGTGTTTTATCATTTTATATATCTGCTACAGTATTTTCAAATTGTGATATATCAATAAATATTACCTAGGGATATTCCCCATATTAGTGTATGATATCACTATTATTTCTGTAACATAGATTCCATAATCCACCATAAAATTGTATTGCTCTATTCGATGTAATAAAACAGTTGTTTTTCTTTATATTGATGTTTTATATAACCATGCCACTTAAAATAGTAAAAAGTCAAGGAAATAATCTCACCAAAATAAAAGAGCTTAAATTTCTTTTTCCTCTTGACTTTGTCTGGCAAATAGCAGCTTTTTCGGCAGTATCATCAATTGTCCATTTTTAGTTTATTACTATATGAGTTTATTTATTTTGAGATTAACAATATTTATAGTAAGAGTAGGAATTAATTATCAATTGGTTTACTTATCTACTATTAGACAATCAGGATTACGGGTTTTATAATATAGAATTCTAATACAATCAACCAAATACATCCGTATTTTAAATGATGGTTCGTAAGATTTTTTCAAAATTATTGATTATTTTTATTTAAATAATGCGATTATCTAACTACCTGTTTTGGGAAGGTTATAAGGTATAGATTTTTACGAGCGACTTTGTACGTGTATCATCAAGAGATATGAAATAACCTCGTCATACGTTCTTCTCTGCTTTGCCATCGATAACAGATAAATTGAAGTAGTGGTTTTATATTTTATTAAAACTTATAAGATAATATTGATTAATTACAATTTAACTGCATCTCCGAAACCTTATTCTTCTGCGTTGTCACGTTTTATAAAATTGGTTGTCATTAGCATTTATTAATAAAACGTTTCTTATCTTACTTAGTTATCTTATTGACAAAGACAGCTGCATTGTTGTAGAAACGCATAACATGTGAAAAATATAAATAAATGCAAATTTACCCTAAAAAGCTAACGTTTACTTTTAGCTGTAAAGAGTTTAAGTTTTTTACATAAGGTCACATGAATCATTATTTATTAATTAACCATTTAACTAATCTGCCGTAAATTCTAAAACCGTTGAAAAATTTTCTACGTCAGAGTTTCACTGTTTACCTCCGCCCAATGAACGACGCCGACACTCTCACCGTACAACTCAACTGTCCCTGCCGTGTCCTCTCCAAGTTCACAAGTCTCTTGAAATATTTGTGACTCACACACACTGGACCAACACCTGACCAGCTGTTGTTTAATATACGGATTCACCTGAGAGTAAGTTAAAAACTTGAGTTGTAACGTGCCAATTCTTGGCTATTGTTACCTTAATTTGTCTTCAATTATTGGCTACCGTTACCTTAATTAAGTTTCGAAATTTGCATTCTTATTGATAAATATATTTACATTACATTAGTATCTTTAAGCGTTTCTTTTTTCTTTCAATAATTACATTCTTTGTATCTCGATATTTTCACTTTAGTCTACATAATTACGAACGGCCCTATGTATATTTCAAATATCTATTTTAGTTGTTTTATGTGCAAACGTGTATTGAAGACGCTTACTTCACTTCCTTTCCGTTTCTTGTACCGACCATTTCGTTACGTTATCTTTTAAGTTTTGCTTCCCTGCTTTTACTTACATTTTTGTAAATATTATATTTATTAGGGAACAAAGATATGGTAATAATTCCTTGGCAATGGCAAGGACCTGGAATTGGGAAGGCTCCCAATATGGTAATAATTTCGTATCGTTGCAAAGGCGTGCTGCATGACGTCACGGAAAATGCATAAAATGGCGCATCATAATGCAAATGGAGATACCTTTCTGTATTATAAGTGTTTTGTAACTGTGGTTTCCTATTAGTGGAGTTGATCGGCCTATTTCCACAGTTTATGCTTTTTGAGCGCGACGTTTCGTAAGCGGACTGCTTCCGTCATCAGGCTTAGTCCTGTGAAGGACTGTTTTCGCACTTGAGTCGAATTCATATGTTATATATATAATATATATATATATATATATATATATATATATATATATAATTTTTCCCAAGCACTTGACTACTCTAAGATTCGAACCTGGTACCTTTCACTTACTAGTCTGACACTTAGCCACGGAGTAATCCAATATATATATTTTAGAACTTATATATATATATATATATATTAAACTTTTTCGTGCTTGCGCTGAAGTTTATTGCGCATGTTGCGCAATAACTTCTTGCGCAGGTGTATTGCGCTTAAGCTCTTCGCGCATTATTGGAATCCATATGGGTTTCATTTTTACACTAGCTTGGCTTATTGGATTTTCTGTTAGTGCGATGTATGTGGCTTCTTTGAGTTTTCGACGAGTTGTGTTCTCGTCCTTTGCCACTATCTGTATGTTATCCGATTGGATGTGTTGGTCTTCGTTCCAGACATGTTCGGCGATTCTTGATCTTTCTATTTCGTCCTTGCGGACGTTGTTCTTGTGTTCCTGTGTTCTCACTTTGAGTGGTCTACTGCTCTCTCCTATGTATGTTCTGCCTACATACACCTATTAAGTAATATTTTTCTAAAGTTATTAAATTTGAAATTCTTTGTTAACAAAAAAAAATGAAAAAGTCGGATTTTAATATCTAGTTACCGAATTAAAAAATAATGTCACACACATGTTTTAATATCAATAATTGCACGTGTTGTATTAATCTATCGTGAAATCATCCATTGTTTAGATTGATAATTTATTGTTTATTATTGGTGTGTTTATAAACACAAAGTTAAAATTTAATTTCGTTAAAAAGTGAGTTAACTTAAATTAGTGAAATTATGCTGTTTTCAAATTTAGAAGCTTTTGATATGTTAATGGTTTTGGGAGAATGTAGACCAAATTACAAAGCGACTGAAGAATGTGTGCGGAAAGATATCCGCAACGTGCCTGTCAATCCTGCAATGTTTTTCGGAGATTGGTAACACGTATTCGTACCAAAGGGCAGTTGCAAGCAACATACAATCGCGGAAATCGAATTATACGACATGGGCGTAATGACATAGAGCCTGATGTCCTCGCTATATTTCCGCCATATTTCAACGAGAGGAATTAGCCAATTCTCTGTATGCAGAATTTTGAAAGATCACAACTTCATCCATACCACGTTCATAGGCATAGACTTAAATGAGAATGATCTTCAAGCTCGAGTCATTTCTTGTAATTGGTTAATGAATAGAGGTCCACACTTTGCTAGGATAGTTTTATGGACTGACGAAGTTACTTTTAAAAGCAATGGAGCAGTCAATATTCACAATGTACATTAATGGTCGTAAACAAATCCTCATTGGCTACAAACTATTGAGAATCAACATCTTTGGGGTGTTAATACGTGGTCTTGTATATTTAAAGGAAATGTCATAGGCCCTTATTTTTTCGAAGAAACTCTGAATGGGATTCGATACGCCGAGTTTCTAAGTAACAACTTGATCAACTCTGGAGAATGTCGCTCTTTTAACGCAAGCAAGAATGTGGTTTCAACAAGACGACTGCCCAGCTCATATTTCGTTGGTCGCTAGGAACACAGTAAATTAACTATTTCCAACAGATGGATTGGCAGAGGAAGGATAGTGGGGTGGCCGTGAAGATCACCAGATTGTACGCCTCTAGATTTTTTCCTTTGGGGTCGGATCAAGGATATTGTTTATAAAGAAAAAAGAGCTCAACAGTGTTTAGCAGTTAATGGAAGACATTTTGAACACTTGTAACATTGTCTAACTCAGTAAAATCCGACTTTTCAATTTTGTTTGCTAACAATGAATTCTCAAATTTAATAATTTTAGTCCAATATTAATTACTTCAAAGCGGTGAATAACAAAATTAATTTTTCTATAAAACTTTCTTCTTTTTTAACGATCTTTTCAACAATACTTTTTCGACATATGGTGCCATTTAATATTTTGTAGACATTCTGGAGAAAACTACTCAAGATGTTGGCTTTTCCGAGAAATAATATCACCATTCAATTCTGTATTATGGGGTTTATAATAATCTTTTACTACTTACCGTTTTTTTTAACACTGATACGGGTGGACTCATTCACCCGGTATAAGAACCAAGAACGAATATATTCACACAAAAGTAAAGAGATGCGTTGTTTTATTGTACAGGAACTTCATCAAAAAAGAGTATGGTAAATTAACTTAAAAATTGCTAAAATGTTAGCTTTGACTTGAAATAATAGGTTTAATAAGTGGTATAAATTACCGAACTCATAATAATTCAGTACACAATTTATGGTTCTCCAATTAAGCAACTATCAAAACTGGCTTCGCATGAATTATCATGGTTGAATGAATACACTTGCTTTCTTCCTTGTTACGCTCGAATGAAGCAGAATGTTTTTTTTTATAATTTATAATATTAATAGCAAAGGGAAATAACTCACTTTCCGCAGACGATAATTTCAAATAATAAACTATGGATAAAAAAAATATTTATATGCATTGTTCCCCCAAACTTTCCACTTAAAATTTATTCTTAACAATAAATTTTTCCCGTTTGCATTTTTCACTTTATGCGTATTATGCGTTACATAAACAAAAAATCAATTGAAAACAAGTTGTAGTAACCCAAAGGAAGTAATAAACTAGAAACTAATATAACGGGTTTCTGCTACTGCTGTTGATAAAACTGTTCACATAGTAAAATATGGTCTAGTAATCAAATTTAGCATAATTCTAACATCGCCACATACGTAAGTATATACAGTGTCATCCTAATCGTATTCAAATATAATGTAATAAAGTGCATGAATATGTTATTTATTACCACGATTATTAGTTATACCAAAACCAATTAATAAAAGTTTAAGTTTGCTTCGGCATATTAAACCCACGCATATTCTAGCAATATTTTCACAATCAAGACGAGTTCATTCATTCTTTCATTCATTTCTTCGCGTGTTCATTTGTACTACAAACGCTTACATATGTTTATAAGATTATGAAACTAACGGATGCAATCCTGTATCAAAAAAATGTAGGCCAGATTTATTTACAAAAGAAGAGTGAATAACATGAAGACAAAATCAGAAGAAAAGAGCAATAATTAAATTCAATCTGTAAGACTTACTTTGCGAAAGCATAGCACCGCACCACTCCTGATAATCAACCCACACGTCACCCACAGACAACCCACGTTAACACCTGCTGGTTGTTTAAAGACTGTTCTTAGTTATCATTTCCTTCATATTAACAATTTTTTGAAAGCAAAAAGTACGAAAAGCCTGTTATGCATTAACAAAACGGAATAAATTGCTGGTATCCTTATTCGGGTTGCTTATTATAACCGCTTATCCAACTTTATGAAGACATGCTACGTTATACGATGCTTTTGTAAATATTTGTTTAAAGTTGCTAACAATTTTTTTAAGGTGAAGTATATATTTCTTCTTCCTCTTTCTCATGTTTCATAAATATTGGTCTTTTTACATTTTTTAATACAAATTTTGACGTTATTTTTCAGTGAGTTCCATGTAAGCGTAATATACTTAAACGTTTACACAACACTACTTTTTAACATATTAATCAGGTACTTAAAACATTCATTCAAACATCAACTACAGACATACTCATACTATTGAAAGAAATTGAGGCTACAAATCTAACTTTTATAACAGTTTACGAAATTACTGAACCTTTTTATACAGTGACTTATTACAAATGGCCAACTTGGATGGCTTTTGTCTCGAACACTACAAATTTTATACCTAGCTTTTTCTCGGTAGATCATTTAAGTGTTATAATTGTGGTTGAATGTCATCCCTATTATACTGGGACACCTCAAGGTTGATCATTTTTAGAACATTTACGAGTATTATTAAAAAGCGCCAAACAGTATTTCATTTGTATATAGAAAAATTATACAGTATTAAATGTGCTAACCAAACATTTTGGTGGCCACCAAGTTTGTGGAGTTTGGGAAAACAAGGTAAAATATGACATCAATTAGTCCTTAGCGTCAATATTTAGCAGGACCGAAATTGGTGGCAAATGACTATTGCTTGTGTTTGTATATGTTTTTAAAACTGTACTGAGTGTAGACGTGTGCAAAGTTTGTCTACTTTTAAATCGGAAATAGTGGATTTAATAATTATTAAATTGAATTAGAAATATCAAAGCAATTTACTTTTTCTCCTGACTATTCTTAAAATAGATAATATATCGTTAAAATGGCAAGTGATTGTATAACATGTAAATTACGTATCAATGGAAGGTCGCGCGGTATTGTGTGTAATGTGTGTGATTGCTCCTATTGCGATGTTCAAGTAAAACATCTGCCCGCTTTCACTGTACCCGGAACTGTTTGGAAATGTCCCGACTGCCGGATAGATAAAGAAGATATGAGTAGTAGCATTATAGCTGCTGACTCCGCTGATACGGGGGATACAATGAAAACAATTATTAAGTACCTTAATTTTATTAACGATAAATTAGATAGACATGAAATAATTCTGCAATCAATCCATACAATGGGCGAGCGCATAAGTAAACTTGAAGAAAAATTGACCGACTTGAGAAGAATTATAAATCAACGGCTCAACAGTTAAGTGAAGTAAGCAGTAACGCCATTCTATCCGAAACATTAATTTATGAATTTGGGGAACGTCAACGCCGCAGAATAATTTAATATTGTATAAGGCAACGGAAGCTACTCAACTTATGAGATCTGATCAAGAAGCTGCAGATAAACAACTTGTAAGTACGATGCTTAGACATTTGACTTTTACTGATACTTTTAACACCTTGAGATTGGGAAAATTTGATTCAACTAAACCAATCAATTCTCGTCCAATTAAAATTTCATTTAATAACTCGTAGACTGCTCTTATGTAATGCGGAAAGCAAAGCTATTAAAACAAAACCAAGACTTTAAAAACCTATCTATTTCCTTTGACAGAACCCCTATGGAAATTGAAAATTATAATAAATTAAAACAAATCTTAGATAATAGGCTTGCGGAAGGAGAAAAGGATTTGACGATTAAGTATATTCGTGGTTTACCTACTATCGTTTCGTTAAACTAATTGTGCCCAACAGTCGTAAATTATTGTGGTATTACCAGAACTCTCGTGGCTTACGAACTAAAACAATGAATGTGTATACAGCAACGAATGAATGTGACTTTGCAATTATTGGTTTTTCCGAAACTTGGCTTAATAACAAAGTATTCTCCAATGAACTATTGTGTGATAAATTTAACGTATTTCGCAGTGATTGTAAGTTTGAATTACTTAACAAACTTAAAACAGGTGGTGGTGTTCTTCTCGCAATCCGAACTGCTATACGTGTAGAACTAATAGGTACGAATGTGTTAGTATCTCATTCTACTTTAGTTGACGTTGTGGGTGGCAAATGCAGTTATAATTATTTCTCATTCCTTATATTTGTAGTATACTTGCCCTCACAAGTTGTTAATGAAGATGTAGAGATTTTCCTAGAACATTTAACTAAACTTATTGGTGATCAACGTGTCCTTATATTTGGGGACTTGAATACACCTACGTGGAGTAATAACCAGCGTGATAATCGTTCACGTATAGTAGTGAGACACCATGCGCCATCTTGGATTTGCTGCTGAAAACCCACCTTTCACTTTTTTATACGCCCACGTGGGAGACCGTATTTTCCTCCCCTATGGTTTCTTTCCAGAGGTCATTTTCAACCCTTGATGGGATTTTCATCCCTAATTAAGGCCTTTTTGTTTTTACTCGCTTACTTGAGGGGCGTATTTTTTCACCCCTTTTTTATGGCCGCCCACGTGTAAGCTCGTATTTTCCACCCTTATTTTTGACGGCTTCTTTTTGGAGGCCTTTTTCAACCCTTGATGGAATTTTCATCCCTAATTAAGGCCTTTTGTTTTTGCTCGCCCACGTGTGAGACCGTGTTTTTACCCCTATTATTGGCGGCTTCTTTTCGGAGGCCTTTTTCAACCCTTGATAGAATTTTAAACTCTTTTTGTTTGTATTAAGAGCCTTTTTGACAGTCATGCCTTTTTGTACTTGCTCACGTGAGAAGCGTATTTAGGTCTTGGGTTTGGTCTTGGACTTGGGGTTGGTCTTGAACTTGGGACGGGGAAGGCTAAGGGTGACGATTATTTTTATAGGTCATTTTTGACTCGGTGAAATTTGAAACAAGGAAACCCTAACCTTATAGGAGAAGTGTAGGCCTTCGCCCCCTGTCGTTACCCCTGGTTGGAAATGGTATTTGTTTTTGTAGGTTATGACTGGTAATTTCAATTTGTATTCTAATAAGGCCATATTGTTATCTTGTAAGACAGGTGTATGAACTTGTGTTAGGGTTTGATCTTGCGTGGGGAATTTGAATGACAGTAAAATTTAATTATAGAACACATTTAGGTCTTGGGTTTGGTCTTGGACTTGGGGGTTGGAAGAACACGAGAGGGAAAAGACGGAGCGTTTAAACTACTGGAATTACCACATTTAATGAAATTCTTTTGCTAAGATAGATGTTGTGGGGCATGTAAAAGCTTTAGAAAATACGGAAAATGTAAATTTCTCGCAACAAGACATGAATAAAATTAACGAAGCTTCTATGTAAAAAATTAAACGTATTATAAAGTCTAGAGATTAAGAAATTGGAGCGGTTATCCATGGGGCCAGAATTAGTTATAATAGGTATTAAACCGATAACCACAAGAAATAAATTACATTACATATTACATTTCGACGATCTGGATACGTTATGTATATCTAATTATTGGTTAGAAAGAGAATTGGAAGAAAAAAGTATAGATTTAAATTATAAAATTAAAATTAAATTATATGTACTAAAGCATACGCCTATTAGGCATACAGAGAAATTGTAATTTGTGTGTAAAAATGTTACCTATTTTTTGTGTAAAAAAAATAAAAGAGTTGTAAAACTTGTTTATTTGATTTTGTTTCAATTATATTGGAGCAATGGGTGTAAGTACTCAACAATGTTCGGATAGGATCGGTTATCTTCAGGAGTCGAGGAGTGGGGTCGCACTAACTATAGCACGGTTAATGCGATTCGTACCTATATGAAAACATGGCATCTCAAAATTTTACCTGTGTATAGTTTCCAGCGAGTAAGCATTATTATTATAATGTATTCTCCTGTTTATGAACTAACATCAGAGGACATTAGAGATTTTAGGGATTTGTTAGTAAACTACTACAATATAACTGTTCAAGCTGATGATGAAAACGATGAAGTGGATGAGATGAATGTATCTCACACTCATGATGATGATGATGATGATGATGATTCACAGAAGAAGACCGATGAGTTAGAGGGAAAGGACGAATCTCAAGACCATGACGATAGTGATGAATTACAGTCGAAAAAAGAAGAAGACTGATAACAATGTAATTAAATTAAATAAATAAATGATGTATTGTTTTAAATATATTTTTTAAACGCTAAGTTTTCTTTCAATTTTTAATTAATAATCTTGTTTTCGGAATGGTCTTTAGGGTTTGTTTATAATTTGTATATTTAAGAAGCCAGTTTCTATCAATCTTATTGGATTTAATACAGAAAACAAAAGCGTTGGAAATTAAACGTGGCTTTCGTCTCTCCCATCCCCCAGCGTTTCTCTTGTCCCTTTCGTCTCTCACGTCTGTCGTGTCCGCCTGGCTGAAAGTTTGAGCTTGTTTGTGGCGCCATCTAGTGGTTTATGAGCTAACAAACGTTTTTCTGTAATAGAGATTGATCATGGCTCCACGTAGCTGTATATTTCAAAACTACATACAGTTCCTAGGAACTTGCGCTCGGGTCTTCGCCCCTTGTCGCGGAGCCTTGGCATAAAATTCTCAAAAGGTCTGTGTAAATAAAACATATAAGCAAGCAAGACCACTTATTCAACGCGTATTTAAATTGCATGTTAACAAATAATATTTTGATGTATACCAACCAGCTCTTAATTACACATTTATTTTTAAAGTAACGAGTTGAATTGTATTTGTTATTGCACTGTATACTGTACATAGGTGGTTGAGCATTTTCAATAACGACTAGGACGTTCGGTTTTGTTTTATAAAAATCTAAGGTTTTTTAAAGACACAACCTTTTTTTTGATAGAAGTCATTTTCAGATACATCTTGAATTTATTTATTTCGCTATTTAAATGGATATAATTAAAACATTCTTATGTATCTGGCTTGATTGATTGTTTTGAAGGTTGTTTCCTCAAAACGAAATTATGTTTTACCAAAATTGAAAATGCAATGGTAAATTTTAGGCATCCCTCTTTATATCAAAATGATCATTAATAGAAATGTGATAATTTTATAACAATCATGGTAATAAAAATTTAAAAACTCTAATAAAAATAATATGGGAAAATATACGTTGAATTTTAACTGTATGTTGCACACGTAATTATTACATTCCAAACTTTTAATGAGGTTTCTATAACTGCTAATGAATGCGTTTCAATAAACAATTTGTGTGTCCGTATGTACCATATGAATATTTTTTAAATCGCTTTGAAAAATTTACTTTTACTGGCAGAGAACCAGTTATACATCAACTATACATAAGTAAAAACGTAGAAAGTGATTTAGTTTAATTAGACGAGTAACACAAACCAGTGGCTATCACTCGTAAACCAATTCTGCAAAACGTTCTTTCAGTACAGAGCTGGTAAGTGTGCTTTTAACCTTTTATTTATTTTATTTACTTGTACAGATTTTTAATTACAGCTATAAACCGCATCTAATCTATACGTAACAAGTCTTTAAACATTTTAAGGTGTACACTATACAACAATTTAACGAACGGATTGTTATTAAACATACTTCAATATATTAGGACCAACAGGTAAAACTATCAGTTTTTATATTCATTTAGAAAACAATATTGTAATAACTATGTTATGTAATTACTTAACTGTTTGTTTCATTAGAGAATAATCTGAATGCCAGTAATTTTTCTTTATAACTCACTGATGATTTTTTAGATTATGATATTTACAATAAAAATAAGTGTTCTATAATTAAATTTTACTGTCATTCAAATTCCCCACCCAGATCAAACCCTAACACAAGTTCATACACCTGTCTTACAAGATAGCAATAGGGCTTCCTTATTAGAATACAAATTGAAATTACCAGTCATAACCTACAAAAACAAATACCATTTCCAACCAGGGGTAACGACAGGGGGCGCAGGCCTACACTTGTCTTATAAGATTAGGGTTTCCTTGTTTCAAATTTCACCCCAATCAGAATGCTAGCTCTCTAATCACAGAGTCAAAAATGACCTATAATTATCCAAAAATAACCGTCACCCTTAGCCTTCCCCCACCCCAAGTCCAAGACCAACCCCTAGCTCCAAGACCAACCCCAAGTCCAAGACCAAACCCAAGACGCTATAATAACAAGGCTAAATTCACAGGTTGAGCAAAGCTACAAAAAGCGCCAAATGGCGTAAAAAGGCTCTGTAATACAAAACAAAAGGGTTGAAAATTCTATCAAGGGTTGAAAAAGGCCTAACCGAAAAAAGGGGAAAAAGCTCGCCAATAATAGGGGTAAAAACACGGTCTCACACGTAGCGAGTAAAAAAAAGGCCTTAATTAGGGATGAAAATTCCATCAAGGGTTGAAAAGAAGCTCGAAAAAACATAAGGGTGGAAAATACGAGCTCCCACGTGGGCCATAAAATAAAGGTGGTTCAAAAATACCCTCAAGTAAGCGAGTAAATAAAAGCCTTAATTAGGGATGAAAATCCCATCAAGGGTTGATTAAATGACCTCTGAAAGTTTAAACCATAGGGGTGGAAAATGCTCCACTTGGGCGTATAAATTAGTGAAAGGTGGTTTCCCAGAAAATCCAAGAATGGTGGTGTCTCACTTACTTATAGTAATTTAACTTATAAATGTATTTGATATTCAAAAGTTTAATACTGTTTTAAACGCATATCGCAAAAATCTAGACTTATAGTAATGCTCAGTAATTTATTCAAATTGTTGGTAATCTCAAGATGAAAGACCCTATACTCGAATGTTTTGATACTATATCATTCCACCTCTAAATCTTGAACTTAACTTAAAGTCTTTCGTAAAGTTCCAAAAGCTTCACTTGTTAAAACACTAACCAAATTAATTATAACTTTAATAGAGCTAACTTGGCTCAGCTATATTATGACATTACGCAAATTGATTGGTCAATATTAACTTATGTAAATAACTCAGACTGCGCCGTAACTGTTTTTTATGACGTAATTTCAAGTGTACCACTTTACCATGTTCACAACCAAAAGCATTTTCCTAAATGGTTCTCAAGTGAAACTAGCAACTTGTTAAAACTAAAAAAATTGTAATTAAAAATTATTATTAATTTTATTAAATACATAAATAAAAAATAAATTAAAAAAATTGTATTTAAAGAAATATAGAAATTGTAACCAAGATTACTACCTTCTCGAATTTAATCGTTTAAGAGAATTGAGTCAAGTACAAATAAAAAAGGATTATAAAACATTTCCCAACGAGATGGAAAACAAGATTAGTTTCGACCTTAATTACAATTGGTCTTTTATTAACAGCAAAAAAACATCACTCGCTTACCCGATAATTTCACAGATAATGATGGAAATATATATTTTTAATGCAGATAACATTGTGGATCGTTTAAGCTATTTTTTGAATCTGCTTATGCTGAGGCTGTACTTCCTGATAACTATGTTTCTGATTTAAAATCGAATACCAATCAATGCATAAATGTATCAACAATCACAACAGATGATATGATAAAAGCGATCAATAAGTTAAAACATAAAAGTACTGCAGGCTTAGATGAAATTCCTTCTTATGTAATAAAAGATTGTGCTGATGCGTTTATAATTCCTCTTTACAATTTATTTAACTTGTCGTTGGGTACGAAAACGTTTCCCTTTGAATGGAAAAAAAACTAAAATATCTCCAGTGTTCAAGGGTGGCGATAAAAATAAGATTGAAAACTACCGTCCAATATTGTGTCAGTGAAAAATACGATGTCCGCAAATTAACATGGATTTATGTCAAAACACTCTACTATTACTAATCTCATCTGTATAAGAACAAACATTGTTGAAGCCATTGACGCCAGGAAACAACTAGACGTCATATATACAGATATATACAAGGCTTTTGACCAGATCAACCACCGCATTTTTTGATGAAACTTGATTATATGGGATTTAGTACTGATTTTATTGACTTGCTTACGTCATACCTTTCTAATAGAACGTAATATGTTACTTGCAATATATATATATATATATATATATATATATATATATATATATATATATATATATATACCTCTGGTGTGTCACAAGGCTCAACCTTGGACCCTCGTTGTTTAACATATACATAAATGAACCAATCGATAAACTAGAGGATTGTGTACTCGCTTACGCCGACGATATTAAATTTTTTTCCATTATTAATAGTTCTTCTGACTGTGATTTACTCCAAACAAAAAAATTGTATAACCCTATTTACTAGCCACTTTAAACTTTAATGTTCCTCAGTTAGTTACTCGTATGAATGTTACTTTTTACTGTACGGGTGCCAAGTCAGCTTTGGCACTCCACTCTCCCTTAGCTACAATGTGTATCCAACCTTAACAAAATATCCACCTTAATAGATTCATAGCTTCAACACATTTCATACAACCTGTAATGCTGTTGAAACAATATAAACAATTTTTTCTTTTTTCATTATAAAAATACTTACTGCATTTAGTTTTATTATAATCTTGTGTGTCTATACCACTAATTCACTATTTGTTTAGTTTTGTTCTGTAATAATTTTTACTCGCTATTTAATTTGATAATTTTGTCCTGCAATTGGTGTAAAACTGTTGGGCAAATATATGTTATTATTATTATTATAAACTAGGTCCGGTAGAATGACATTCACTAAGTGTCTTAGCGTAATATTTCGAGGTCATTTACATCCTCGAAAAAACACTGTTAGTGATATTATCGTTATAGTGAGAAAATAATAGGAAAAGGGAAGAGTCATCGACATCGACCATTCTCATATGTTTTGTTCCATTCATTAATTAAAAATAAATAAAATCATTATTTACTTAGGTGTTTTTATTTTCATTATTTACCTAGGGAGATAAATGTTACTTCTCATTAAAGGAATGGGGTAAATAATTGCGATTTCTCAGGTTAGTAGTAAAAAAATAGATTTATTTATATCCAATTTAGTTACGTCAGCGATTAAGAATGGGAACTAAATTTTAGTCCCCTAAGGTAGTGATAAGTGGCGAGCCCGTAGAACTTTCCGAGATCGACGTTAGCTTAGAGCTAAAATTACAAGATATTAAAATACTTTCTGTTTTCAGGATGAAGCATCAGGGACGATCGATCTCCCTTGTGATGGTAGAGCTACCGACAGAAGGGACCACAAGAAGATCTGAGAAGTGGAGTACGTCGCCCGCCTCCGAGTCAACGGTGTCAGGGTTTCCGCCACACACAGCGTTGCTGCAATGCGGCAGCACGTTGTGTAAACAGCGCTGGAGATCACCACTCCAGTCAATGCAAGAAACCCCGAACCGACCGGGCCAAGTCCGTTAACTGCGCTGAGGAACCCCTAGCTACAGGGGTTGCATGACCGCTACAGCGGAAGAAGACGGAAGCTCCACAGCGACAGAAGAGGACATCGCCGACTGCCACGCCTTCTTCAACTCGCATCGGCGTCTGTTACGCCCGAGCGACCGCAAGTAAAGTTGAGAAGGCGAAAGTATCGATGGCTCCCGCCGCTGTCGTTACCCCCGCCTTCCCAACTCGCCTTAGGATTCAACTCTGTATTAGGCCTCCTCGAAAATATCAATATAGAGAAGGCCTTACCAGTCATCCGAAAGGTGGCAGCGGTGCTCAGGCTAAAACTCCCATGGACCTGTGGGAGGGGGGGATCCTCCCATACGGTTCAGAAGTGGTTGCCCTTTTCAGGTAATCATACAAAGGTCCAACACGAAGATTGGTGCCCCAGGATAAGTATATAGTATCGACTTTTATTTAATTCCTCATGTTCTGTTAATAATGACTAATTATTTACACAACCTTATTTCAGATACGCGGGGCATCAGTAGCATCAACCACACCAACCGAGCGATAACACAACAGTCCACACAATCACACAACTACACTAGAAACAACAACCAACACAAATACCCACAACACTCAACCTCAACGATGTCAACAGACATTCTACGATGCCACGCTACCCGCATTAACCATGCACTCCACGCGCTGAAAAGGACGAAGACTCCTGAGCAGTGCACCACAAAGCAACACAATACTTATATACTATATTTCTTTATTGTAATATTGTAGATGTATTATAAACCTTAATATGGTTAAACGTATCGAAAATTTTAATAAACCCTGTTGAAATTGAAAATATTGAAATTGGTCTAATACCACTGCGAAGAGTTTCAGACATATGCAAACTGACTTTAATGTAGTGTTGGATTATCAGTTTAGTATAGTTTTTTTAAATTCTTATAAGTGAACAGTTTCATCACAGAAACCATACACCACATGGTTCATTATAAACACAATACATGATATTCATCCGGAGTTTAATTCTACAGCACCTGTATCAAATATCAAAACGTCACTACCAACCCACTATTAGTCGTTTTTCTCACAACAATAATAAATTACTTTTTTTGGTGGTTCCACAATTGTTTGAACTACCGAAATAATTCTCTGCATGAGGCAGCTGTACAGGAGTCTGGTAAAGTGGTAAAATGCTCTAACCGGGTGGTAGTGGCCTTTCGTTATGTGACGTCACTAAGCACGTGAATCCATGTGCATGACCTCCATATTATGAGTAACGTCTGCGATTTAATTTTTCTTTATAGTATAGTCGGAGGTGGAAATTTATTTGTTAAGTACAAATCATGCACCTACATCCACCGATGCAAACGTCTTATATCCGATATTTATTGGGCTTCAACTTGATGTACTGTTAAAACTCATGTCAACGAAATTCTTCTAATTTTTCAGGTAATCACTAGTCACTTATGTAAAAAAATATATCCTACAACGCAGTTACTTAAAAACGCTTTAAAAGTTCTCCATTCCTGGAGCAAGTTTATTCATTTTATCCTTTCCTAGTTTGTCCCGTTTTTGTCGAATCTTATGCCACTGACAAGAAATTAAAACGATCTTACACATTGTTAAACGAAATCTGTTCATAATGTCCTCCAAAGTATGGCAGTATTACAATGATTTCAATATACCCAACATGGTAAACTAATCTGAAGAACGGTTAAATTTCCGCTCTGTCTGTGGGAATTGCGCCACTTGCTCGAATAATTATTTGCTGCGGTAGTTAAGTATAGGTATCTACATAGTGGACGACTAATCAGACAGTGTGAAAAAGTAAATTTTGCGATTATTACACATAATTAATAACTTTTAGGTTATTTAAATCGTGTATTTTTATATTTATATTTTAAATAAATTTAAACATTTCGTTAACAACTACAGTTATCGTCCTCAGTAAATGATAATATATTTAAGAATTACCTACACGAGATGTTAAAACAAATTTATGATTGAAAAATATGTGTACGCAAATATAAGCCTTTCATTAATGTAACAGTTTGATGTACACGTATCAAGTTAACTATGGAATCTAATTTTAGCAAAGAATAGTTAGATCCTTAATGAATTAAATATTAAACTGTCCTGAAGGTGGCAAATCAAAACATCCTCTAACGGACGAAAAATGAAAAATGTTATAATCAAAAAACAAATTTAACAAAATTTAATCAAATTGTGAAAACTTTTATTTGAAATTGATAAAAGCATCCATAAATAGAAACTTGACATACCAATTAAAGATCCAGTCAAACCTGACAAAGAAATGTTTTTTGATTAATACTTGTAATTGTTATTGTACAGTAAAAGACAATGTAGTGCGTTTAGTACGATTTTTAATTTTAACTACCTACACATGTTAAAGTATTATAATGCTCTGTTAGATTTGACTAGATCTTTAATTGGTATGTCAAATTTCTATACATGGGAGTTTTTTTAAAATACGACTTTCCTAATAGCGGTGGTACTGTAAAAAACAAATTTTCATAATTGCACTAGTATAAATATCTCAAGTCGGTGATTAAAAAGAGTTTCATGTATTTTAAAATTAATAACAATAGCTTCTCAAAGTGGAATTTGTTTTAAATCAGTTTTGTCCAGAACCATATAATACGGTGATTATAAGAAGTGTTTATGCTGATCTTAATGTAAACGTATATAAAGTTAGCCTTCTCAAAGGTAAAATTAATTAAAAGTTATTTTGAAATTAGATGCTAATTAGTGCCGAATTCAAAAATTAAGTGATCAGTCGGTTTAGCAGAAAATTGAAGTTATATTGGGGGGTGCTGACTTAATGTTATAGCTGGAACTCAAAAAACCCAATGTGACACATCATTTTCGAAAAATCAAAACGGTCATAATTATGTGCTAATTAAGTGCTTTAAGAAACAGTTATATTTCAAAATAATATGATATTATGATTAAAATTATAAAATTGCTGTTTTGTCAGATAAGTATTCTTTCCTTTCCTTTCCTTTATTAACGTACAATCGAAATATTTAATCGTAGAATTTGGTGCACGTAATACACTTATTTGAAAAAACATGAAAAAAATATTTATTAATAAGTAAATTACATATGGTTTTATTTACATCTTAAATCACTTTTTTCAGAACTTATCTAGCTGGAATACATAATTATATGGCGAATATTTCTTTTTTAAAATATTTTCATATTCCTTGCAGTCACCATATTGTATCCATTTATATTTTTTACGATGGCATATTGCCGTATAATATCCAATGACATCCCTATTAGATTTCCTAGTAGGAATTACTGGTGATTTATAGTTTATAATTCCAACTAATGAAACTTCTTCTTTCATAAACGACAGCTTTATATTTTGAGGAATATCTTGAAGTTCAACACTGATAATCTCATCGGTTGAATAAACTTCAAAAATGAGAAAGTAGCCTAAAAATAGAGGATATTGTAATTTATTTATTCAAATGAGATTTTGCAGACGAACCCCGCACTTTAATTGATATTTAATTAAAAGTGTTGTATTATTTGAATTTATGTATTTATTATTGCTGCTTCGGTGGTACATAATTTCAAACAACGAATGGAGTTTTTACTATTTTTAGTAATTCAATTTTAATTTGTCAGATCTTTTTCCAATTGGTTGTAATTTTGTTGTATTAGTGTGTCGATGTTAACATAAGTTAAGGGTAGGATCTTCAATGTTATAATATTGTTACTTGGTAACATTTGCCCTGAAAATAAGCCTGATAGAATTTCAGCGCGTAGTCTATAAGAATTTTTCCGGACACCGTGAGCAACCATGTCGCTAGTTAATTTAAACAATATGTTGTCTGATGTGCTATTAACTAGTTCCTTCATTTTATTTGTAACAAGATAAGCAACGATATAGAGTTGTAAAATGCTCTCAAAAGCAGAATTGTTCGTAAAAAAAATCGTTTTTTGCCAAATGCAACCGCTTTTAAGCATACACTACGTCCATTTTTTATTATTGGCATTTTATCTATTTTTTCAATTAGAAACTCATTTTCAATTTGCTTTTGTAAATACTTTCCTTTTCTTTGTGTTTCTTCCCCGGATTACAATCATATGCTTTGTACTAGTATTTTCGCAACTTTTACAAAGCCATTTTTGCCCATATGCTTCTTCTCCTATTGGGACGGAATACTCAAAAAGTGCATGTACAGTTTTAAGCGTCCATTTAGAAATTGAATGTGTTTTACAAGAAATTCATCAACCCGCATTGGAATTTTCTCCCACTTTCATAAAATGTTTTTATTATATTAAAATCACTTTCGACCGACGGACTACTCGCTGGTATTCTTCCATATCCAAATTTGCCTCTACACATACATGAGTACATCGGTATTAGCTTCATATATTTTATTAACTTATCGGCAAGTGCTGGAAAGTAATGTGCGTTTTCACGATCTCCATCATTACCGGAAATCATTTGTTGTATGTCACGATCTAAATCCTTTACCCATTGAGTCCATGTATTCGAAACACCTTCTTTGATTTCACTATTTATTTGGCAATCATATTTTGCTTCATTTTGAAAACAGGAATTATCTTCATTAGATAAGACTAATAGTTCTTTCATTTCACATAAGGTTTTATTTCGTTTTATTTCGTTAATCCTTCTGTTTCACTCCTTGTTATAATAAACATTCCTTTTAGTATTTGTTCTGCAGTAGAAATATTGCGACACAAAATTTATTGTCCTTATAGTAATAAAAAATATCTCTACACGTGGCCTAATGTCCTGTAAAAACAGAATATGTTACTAAAATGTGCAACATCTATTCCTTATATAACTATTTCTCGTAGACAAGGTGCTCCAGATCGAATTCATTCACTTAACCAATACTGGATTGCATTAGTAGGTTTCCGAAAACATTTAGCATACTGGAAAGAACCCATTTTTTTAGAATTTGCAACGCAATTATACCTCTTATATGTCTTTTAATTTTTCGTATAATGTTTCCAGTTGTATCTACATATCTGCAACTGGATTTGTCTGAAGCATACCTTTGATTCACATGTAGCTGATGGTTCGACCAATAGTGAACAAAGAATGGCGTTTTAAAATGAATTTAACTTCATCAAATTAAGTGATTTGATGGATCTTTATCAACATAATCCTTTTGTTTAATTTGATGTTTAGCAGTTCTTAATACATCGCTACTGTATAAATGCGGATGTACTATAATTTCATCACCGTCTTGCAATAAACTTTCTACTATGTTCGTTCTATACTTTAATACGCTTATTCCTTGAAGTTTGTCTGCAATAACTTTTCTTACTGGATTTCGTAAATATCGTTTTCCGCAACGTCCTTCTCCTTCAATATAGGTACACTGTAGTTTTGAAGTCAGTTTTTCAGAATTATTAATAATATTACATTTAATGATCGAACCACACTTACAGACATACCACATGCATATTCGGACTCTGCATTGGTCGAAAATTTGTGGCACTTAAATTAAATCTAGAACTTATTTTTGTAGCTTCCCATATTTTTTCGTTAAATATATGTTGATAATAAACCCGGTTGTAGTATGGTATACATTCATGTAGAAACGGGTCGATTCTTATCTGCTCTCCGTTACATCTTATATATGATCATGGACTTAAAATCTTCTTTAGGTATGTTTAAATAAACGTAAATAAACCACCTGTATTATCGAGTTGGGTAGTATTTAGTACGGTCTGAGAATGATTTGTATTCAGATCAATGCCTTTATAACTTCCATCAATTGATCCACTGGCTGCAATTTCAGGTACACCACGGCATTCAGATAGTGTATCTCTTATTCCCAAGATCCAAAATTAAACTTATTTCACGATACATATGTACGCAAAGCGTTTGGTCTCATAATATTATCTAATTTTCATGAAATTTTATTCCATATTAAATCATTTTTTGATGATACCCGAAGATTGTCCTTTATAAGATCTTTTTTACATTTTACTAAAACCTCCTTATTAGTTATATCGGATTTTTATCGGATCTTCCACACGTAACATCTTTAACGTTCTTAATTTTCACTGATATATCACAAACAATTATGCTTAAATGACAAAATATAAATTACAAGTTACTAACAACACACTTCTTATGAAAACTTAGGTGACCAAACTATTTTCACAGCAATCCGTATCTCTGTTTGAAATGCCAAGACAGATTACCATGTTTGCAAGATGTTTCAAAAGAGTATGTACGTGAAAGGTTGATAATCTTTAAACAATAACTGTCAGTTTCTGGAAAGATGCATTATCTTTTATGCATTACCGACTTACATCCAGCGATGTCCATTACAAAGACTTGATAACAGAAAGACAGTGTCCTATGTTTATTAACTCCATTTAAACATCCTGATCAAGCTTCACAAACAAGGATATCATATATCTACATTATATTTTCAGTGTTGGGTATCTTATATCTTGCCCATCCAATATTTGAATTTAGATCATTTTAACTAAAGATCTATAATACAGACCTATACTTTTATTTCAAAATTAAATCACTTGACCAAATAGATGAACCATTATTTTTATTTTGAAAGCATATTTGTACTTGCGTAGGTGTTTGAATCAGTTTCTATCTCCGTCATGTAATAAACCCGATAGATACTTAAACTAAAACTGTTAAATGATTGAGGGAAGGACCATTCTATCGGTATTTGAAAAATCATGTTCCCACAAACTCTTCCGGCTTACTCCTATTTTTGTCTGTTATTATCAATTAAGTATAAGTTTACGTACCGTACTTCGTATACATGTGTAAAACGTAATACTACAGTGTATTATAAAAAATTCGAAATTCGCTTAGGGAGACGAGTACCAAAAAGACAAAAAGAAAGACAAGGAGTTTTTAAAATAAAAGGGCATATCAGAAACAATGTATGAATCTTGGGAAAGCTAGCGAGGTATGCGGAAATCGGAAAACATGGAGAAAGATTGTGAATGAAAAATAAATAAGAGGCAGGGATTGTTTTGCCTACCCCGCAAGGGAATGGTGTGAAGGTTAAGTTATATATTAAATAAATGAAGAATATGTACAGGCTGTCCCAAATTCGAGGGCAAGCATGGGGATCTCGCTTATTATAAGAGATAGGATATAGGTTTAAATTCGGCACTTTTGCTAAATTCGATGCCGAGTGATAATCTGAAAAGAAATCTGAGCTAACTCGAATGGATTTGGTTTTATGCTCAAAAAACTAAAAATTTCGATTTTTGTTTTTCGCGTTTGGCTACCATATTATTAGGAATTTTCAAAATTCGATTAAACATTATTAAGGCAACTTTTTACGCACAATACTAATACGGTATTAAAAATATTATGCGACGTTTTGTTTATTCTGAACCATCATCAGGTTTATTTTTTCTTATCGGGGTTAAGACATATTTTTATGGCGTTGGATGGAGAATGTTATGCTGATTTTAGCAATATATAACACTTCATGGTTTGATCGACTGCGAACTAAAATACTCTTAAATTAAAAACTAAATATTACATTATCACGATACCCATGAATCAAACAAAACTCAGGAGTTGGCTTTTGTCATGTCATTTTCTAATTGTAAAAGGGTAATAACTGCAAGATCCTTCGTGTTAGTGCTTTAAAATTTGCAAGTTTCTTTAGAATGTTTTCAAATTCAGAAAAACGAGACATGATAAGGATATTTTATAGCTGCAATAGAAATAGTGTCAGAGCAGAACAAAGATATTTAGAGGAATATCCGGAGAGACAGCAACCAAACCAGAGATTTTTTTAAAATTAGACCAAAATTTGCGAGAATTTGAATGTTTTCAGAAACCTCGAAATGCATATGGTAGCAGACTAGACAGAGATGCCGAAGAAGAAATATTACATCAGGTACTATTTGTTAGTATTATACTAATTAAAGAATTTCACTCACTTCACTGCTAATTTCAGCAGACATTTTTTTGGAGAGTATGACTTTATGCTATCCATCTTAGGTTCAAGAAAATCCTTCAACATCTACCAGAGAAATAGAGCAAACTATTGAAGTGCCAAAAACGACAGATAGGCGAATGTTAAAGCAACACCGTTATAAACCATTTAAGTTACACGTTAGTCAAACTCTTCGGCCTGGGGACGATATGAGACGGTTCGATTTTTGTAACCAACTTAATACCAAAATGCTGGAAAATCGCAACTTTCTCAATCAAATAATTTAGACGGATGAGTGCAATTTTTCCACTAATGGAATGTTTAATCGTAATAACTACTGG
Organism: Vesta saturnalis; assembly: GCA_036346205.1. Classification (NCBI taxonomy): domain Eukaryota; kingdom Metazoa; phylum Arthropoda; class Insecta; order Coleoptera; family Lampyridae; genus Vesta; species Vesta saturnalis. The sequence goes on from JARFJB010001710.1 coordinate 1,477,572, forward strand.
TCCGTTGAAAATCCACGAATTAACAGGCAAATGCGAGGACAAGGGTCCTTTAATGTGTGGGTTGGAATCTGGAAGGATAGGCTCCTTGGGCCAATTATTTACGAAGGTATCCTAACGTCTCAACGCTACCTCGCATTTCTAACACACGAAATATCAGACCTTTTGGATGATGTTCCGCTAAACGAAAGATGGACTCTCTGGTGGCAAATGGACGGAGCTCCTCCTCATAATGCTGCGATAATAAGTGAATATCTTAACGGCGAATTTCCTGATAAATGGATGGGAAATAGGGGACCACTTAGGTGGCCAGCAAGAAGTCCAGATTTAACCCCTTTAGATTACTTCCTCTGGGGCTATTTAAAAATATGATTTATAAGACGCCACCGCAAAATATAGAAGAACTCCAGAATAGGATTGTTAATGAACTTCGTCAAATTCCCAGGCGAACCATTCAAAGAAGCGTAAATAATTGTAGAAGAAGAATTCGTTACTGTATTCAAGAAGGAGGAAACTTGTTCGAACATTTATTATAATAATTTTTGTTTGTTTGTCTATGTAATTATTTTGATGTTACCTATCGATAAATTTGCGTTGTCGCCATTATGACCGTGTTACATACACATACTTGTTTGAGTTGTTTGTTAATGTTTTTTTTTTAAATTGTTTAAATGTTTTTATAATTTTTTTGGATGTTCTAACGAATTTAACAAATTAAATAAGTAGAACTACTGTAATTATTCCTTGCTGGATCCAAGAAGGTGGAATCTTGTTCTTCGTATTTTTCTCATTATTTTAGTTCGCAGTAGATCAAACCATAAAGTGTTATATATTGCTAAAATCAGCATAACATTCTCCATCCAACGACATAAACATATATATCTTAAGCCCCCATAAGAAAAAATAAACCTGATAATTGTTCAGAATAAACGAAACGTCACATGATATTCTTAATACCGTATTAGTATTGTGCGTAAAAAAGTGCCTTAATAATGTTTAATCGAATTTTGAAAATTTCTAATAATAAGGTGGCCAAACGCGAAAAACGAAAATCGAAATTTTTAGTTTTTTGAACATAAAACCAAATCTATTCGAGTTAGCTCAAATTTAGTTTCAGATTATTACTCGGCATCGAATTTAGCAAAAGTGCCGAATTTATACCTATATCCTATCTCTTATAATAAACGAGATCCCCATGCTTGCCCTCGAATTTGGGACAGCCTGTACATTCCATCAATATAGATACTATCTGACAAAACAGCATTTTTCGAAAATGATGTGCCACATTGGGTTTTTTGAGAGGGGGGTCCAGCTTAATATTAAGCCACCCCCACCCCCCGCAATATAACTTCAATTTTCTACTAAACCGACTGAGAACTTAATTTTTGAGTTTGGCACTAAATTATCACTGATTTAGCACCTAATTTCAAAATTATTAGAATTAATTATGTGCTGGTGGGGGATAATTTTATATACAGATACTGTAAGGGTAATAGCTTTTTATCTTTTTTTTGTAATTATATCGATTTACTGGTTTGAACATTAAGTGTGCATGACGAGAAATTCTATGGATGAATCTATTACTAACTTAACACCAGATATCCTACTAGAATCAACAAACAAAACCTAAATCAAATATACAGGGTGTTTGGTACATCGATGCAAATACTTAAAGGGGTGATAGAATACGTGATTTTGAGTCGATTTAAGCAAACATACCTATATACCAAGTGTTACCGTTTTTAAGATAATGCCACTTTTAATATTTCTTGATTGTACCGTGCAAGAGTACAAGAGTAACAAGCCGTCTTATCGCAAACTTACACTAAGTTTTTTTATTCCTTATGAATATTATTTTTTTCAGAAAAGCCTAAAATGTCTTTGGTTCTTGCCTAGAACTTCTTAAACATGAAAGTTTTAATTTGTAAAAAAGCAATCATTAAAATTCAAACGTGGATTTAGTCTAAAATCTTTCGTTAATTTTTTTTCCAATTTCAGTAAAACTTCCTTGGGCAATGGTCTTTAAGATAGCATGAATAGATTTACAAAAAAATTTTACAAATTCAAATGAAGGGAGAGATTAATTTAAGTATTACAACGAGGGAAATAAGAAAACGGGCTCGAAATTGTATTCGAAACGGTGGATCTCATTTTGAACACCAATAATAATACTATTAATGTTTTAATAAATCGGATATTTTCTAAAAATCTCCTTTTTTTAAACTATCTAAACTAAATAACGAAGGGCTATTTTACGTTTTGGCGACGCGCCTAGGGGGTACTTTGGTAATTAAATTGAATTTTTCCAATTTGTAAAAATTTTTTTGTAAATCTATTCACTCCATCTTAAAGGAAGGTTTACTGAAATTGGAAAAAAAATTAACGAAAGATTTTAGACTAAATCCACGTTTGAATTTTAGTGATTGCTTTTTTACAAATTACTTTCATGTTTAAGAAGATCTAGGCAAGAACCAAAGACATTTTAGGCTTTTCTGATAAAAGAATATGAAGAATCACTTCATAAGGAATAAAAAAACTTAGTATAAGTTTGCGATAAGACGGCTTGGTACTCTTGTACACTTCGATATTTGCAGAAAAGCACGGTAAAATCAAGAAATATTAAAAGTGGCATTATCTCAAAAACGGTAACACTTGGTATATAGGTATGTTTGTTTAAATCGACTCAAAATCACGTATTCTATCACCCCTTTAAATATTTGCATCGATGTACCAAACACCCTGTATAAAAAATAACCATTCTTGCGTAGAGTATTAAAAAACTACACCCACCTAAATTATGTAACTGTAAGCTCCTATTAAAAATAGATTCTTGGTGTCATTTGTTGAGAATCAACAAACAGGAATTAAGTGATTTTAAGTTTAATACATTAATTCAGGCATTAATAGCAATATTCTGTACCTACAAAGTATGCTGAATAATGTGCTCTATAAACGGCAATTTTTCATTGTCAAATTTCAAAGAATTTTAATAGAGAATAAAATACAGTAAGATATTAGTTTATCAGAAATGGTGTATAAGATTTTAATACGTTCGTTATCCCATATAAGGTATGCAATGTAATTACTAATAAAAAAATATATAAATCGTTTGCATACATGTTTTTAATGTATTTTGAAACTGTCACTATAATAATTAACTTTATTTTTATGCCCCCTATACAGGATAATCAGATATCCACACCTTCTGCAGATTTTTTAGACTATATAATAACAACATTGAAAGAAGCGTGAATTAATTAGTTTTATAACAACGATCAGCACTTAATATAAATCGCTAATAGAAAGTATACGTTATTTTAAAATAAGTAAATAACTAACTTTAGTATTACATTACTATTATTATAGATAGGGAAGACATGTAATTGAAATTACACGTTAAAAACTACTTTGCGATAGATACAACCTTATTCTTTTAATTATCAAACACAATTATGTATCTCCACTAATAGATATATATTAAACTTATACCCTTCATCAAAATGAATTCTTATTCTTTTACTATAATAGAGGTTATTCGCACAAGTGTATATTTATCCAAAATCAATAATTTTATAACATACTTACTAGCAACATAAATTAAAAACTTTACTTAACACTAGTGTGCAAAATTATTTATGTAAACTTATTGACAAAATCAATATTTATTATTGTAATTAGAAAGTGCTTATATCATACGTAGATACCGATCTTCGACATACGTGAATAATATGCTAGTGGCAATTAAATGTTTTTATTTGATTAAATTTTTCAACCGGAAATGTATGAAAAATTGGTCAATTGTTTATTTACATTTATTTAAATCAAAAATCCTAGAAATGATTGATTCATTGAAAATGTCTAGTGATGATAGATTGGAAATATGTAGTTGTCAACATTAACTTAAACACATAGGTAATCCGATTGGTATATAAATCATATACAATAATAATGATTATTCCACTAATACTATCTTTATTACAATGCAAATCATTTATTTTTATTATGAAAATATACTTACTTGCTTAAAAATGTTCCTACAGGCGGTGAATAATTGCTAAAACAGTGGATTATCCCTATATAATAGTGCAGTCAACTGTAAAATTATATCTCACAAAATTACAAATTAAAACGAATAACATGTTATAGTTTAGATTAGATGCAAATAGATTCATAATTGTAAAATTGCATCACATTTAATAATTTTGTATTAGTAGTGAACACATAAGCAAGAAAAGCCCTAATAAATTTAATGAACAGTCTAAGTAAGGTTTCAAGGTTTTGCTATAATGAAAATAATCTTTCATAATTACTAAGAAAAACTAAAATAATGACAGTGCATCCGGCAATCTCTTGTATAATACAAAATGTTATATTACAGCATGAGATAAGTTAAAAAGTACAAAGAAAAAAAAGTATATCCTCAGTTGAGTCTAAAACTATATGGTTTGTTGTGATTCAATAAAATTTCCTGGACACTCACAATTTGATGCTAAAAAATAACCCATTTTAGTATAATAGTCCGGGTCGTCCGGGAGTCAGCTGCCGTTTTTTATGACCAAAACTAAGCAAACTAAGATTTTGCTCTATACTTCATTTAGTATTGCCACTAAACGAAGTGACCGTCAGCTTACGCATTTGCGGTGGGTGTATGATGTAAACAAACGGAAAAAAACTAGTCAGCTGACTTTATAGTGGGGGGTTGTATGTAAGATTCCCACCCAAACCAGAGAAAAATATGCGCTAAATAAAATAATACTACTCATAAGAAAGCTGAAATTTGGTAAAGTGATAGTCGACTTTAACAGTTTCATGAAAAAATAGTTCGCTAAGTTTTTCACGCAGCATCTTTACTGCATCAGCTGAGCACTTTTCCACTGCGAAAAGCTTAACGCACATTTTTTTTGTGTCACTCTTATACGTATTTACTGTTTGTATTGTCATGTACACATATTTAAAGGTGAGCGTCAGTGATAAGGCGGCTGAGTGAGTTAGGTGCAGCAAGCTCCCGCGCATATACGCACTTGTTTTATTCATAAATATTTGATGAAACAACACACGACCCTCAAACCTACAAAGTGGAAATTGAAACAAATGAAATTATTTTAATTATAATTTTTTTGGGATAACTATGTAACCTGTTTTTAATCCGTTCATAACGAAAACATTGAAAACTTTATAAACAAAAGTTATGTAAAATTAAATTTTCTTTTAAAAAATTTGTCTACACTTTTTCTTATAACATTAATCGTTATTCAGATATTGAAAAAAAATTTAAGTTAAATTCTACCTTAGGAATTTTTTTCCGTTAAATTACGCGTGGTATCCAAAAATTGCATAGAACACAATTAGTCGGTATGTTTAAGGTCCATATCCAAGTATCTTTATACCTTTGAAATATGCAGCTGTTGTAGAAATACTGGATAAAAACCAGCTCTCCGCCACTGGAATTTTCACAAAATCCAACCAGCTCCAGCACAAATGAAATGTGGCTTAAATAACAAATTTAAAATACGTACATATTATGGTTCTGAAGTGATTGTAGATACTAGAATACATGCATCCACGCGCAAGCGCGCACGCACACACAAACGCATACACACACACCCATACCACAGATACAGACATGAACACACCGACACACACATACGCACGCACTCACGCGTGATATCAAAAAATTGCATAAACATAATTAACGTGTAAGGTCTATATCTAGGTATTTTTATACCGTTGAAATGTGCAGTTGTTTTAGAAATATTTGATAAAAACAACAAACTTTACATAATATACCCCCCCCCCCCCTCTTCGCCGCTGGATTTCTTATAAAATCTAATCAGCGCCAGGAGAAAAGAAATGAGGCTTAAATAAAAAATTTCAAATACGTACATATTATGGTTCTGAAGTTATTTGTGGATACTAACATACATACACGCAACCGCGCGTATGCACGCACGCACGCACGCACGCACGCACGCACGCACGCACGCACGACACACACACACACACACACACACACACACACACACACACACACACACACACACACACACACACCCACCCACCCAGAAGTTCTTACACTCCTTGTCTCTTTCTTCATTCACCGGTGCATAGCATGGAATAAGAAAAATTCTTCGAAACTCTACTTTCATTGTAACCCACATTACCCGGGGAGATACCAATTCGTACTGTTTACCACATCTTTTCGCTCTTTCACTTACGATGACACCAACTCCTTTTGCGCCATGCACTTCAGTCTCCACGCCTGACCATAGTGCTAGTCTACCATCATCCATCTCCACAGTATCCTTTCTTTGCGCCTCGTCTCTGATATACACAGAATATCAAGGTGGCTTTCGTACATTACATTCGCAATTTAAAATATTTTACCATGCATGCCTCTAACATTCCACGTACCAACTCGCCAATCATTCCTTGCACAGTCGTCAGCAACGGGGCCTGTCTGTTTTGATCTTGACCGCCCCTTGTAGCCAGGTCGATTCGAGGCAAATGTATTGTTCTCTTGAGTAATACGATAGCGAGCAGACCGGTTACTGGCAAATCCTGCCCCGGACGATGTAACATTCTCTACTAATGGTATCGTCCTACTACCGTACAGTTATTTGTTTGCTGCTCGGACACATAAGGAAGTAAGAAGTAGATATATACACAAAGCCAAGAAAGACATAAATAATAGAGTGTATACCTACTGTATGAATATCTAAATGTACATATATATCACGTTTCAACCAGATTGCTCCCTACGCCATTCCTGGCTCTCGCGCCACTCACCGGACTTGCTGTTATTCATTTGCGACCAAACGCTTCAATTATTTTTAATTTAGATTTCCGAGCTATAGTTAGTTCTTTGTTATTTAATTTTTATCAAATCTGGTTTATTATTGTCGCGAACCGTGACAACCTAACGTTTCCATCCTCTAAATTTCACTTTTATTCAATTGAAGGGTAATAATAAGTAATGATAATGACCCCTTTAGCTCCCCCGATTTTAATTGCCTACTTTTAGGATTAATCAATTCCAATTAAGATCAAACATAGTAACAAAGGTAAAAGTTAACTTCAATTTAGAATTTGCAGTCAAGGAAAAGTATAGTATAAGACAATATGCAACGCAATGTTAATTAAACTTAAAATCACATATAGTACCAAAACAAAGTTGGGCCAACCTTCAAATTTGAAAACAAAGAAAATATGTTCAAAAACTTACCACTTATATACGGATCTGCCATGCATAGGAACATCTTTTGTATTTTATATTTGTGTCAGTTACGATTTTATGAGTTTCAACAATCCATTTGGTTTTAAAGGAACCGTATTTTTCGTAGAAGTTTAATCCATAGCAATCGTAAATATTATCGCCTTTTTATTTAGAGAGGTACTTCACACGTAAATAAATTCTACTGTTTAGAATATTATTATTTTTGTTTATTTGTTTATTAGTAATATTCAAACCGATAAAATCTATACAGTAACTTCGTACTTCTATTTAAATTAGATTGTTCCCTAACGACTGTTACTTATTTGAGAAAAGAAAAATGATTTAATTACTTTAATTTAGAATTTCGATTACAAAATAAGAGCTAGTTATTTGTTTATTTTATCTATTTATTTCATTTTTTTTTTCAATTAGGATTCGATCTAGTTATTTATTTTTATCATTTAAGCTAATAAAACAATTCTTATGACAATGCTTACGGTTGGATTTGTTATAGAAGGGGTTCATTGCAACGATGAATCACATCTGGTATTTTTCTTACAGTTACAGATACGTATTTATGATTGTTTTTTACCCCGTGCTACCGTGGGATAAAATAAGTTATTTTTATTAGTTCTCTATAATTCATTGTTACTGCAAGAATATTTACCTGTTTGAGTTCAATCCTTAAACAAAAGGGTGGTATTTGCGCTTAATATGTCAATAGCTTATTACATTTACAGTAAGCATCTGCCTTGTACCAGGTGCTTGTAAATCAACCGGAGAAATTATATAAATATTATTCACATGCAAAGATTGTTTTGGCAATAGTGTAGAATTTTCGAATTGAATGCAACAATAATTCTAGACCTACACATTCCGGTGTATGTGAAAATAACCATAATCTATTTTTGTAGTGAATTATACCTGTTTAAATTATAATGTGATGGTTAAGATATTCAAAACCGAATATAGAGGATTTTTTCCTTTTTGTTATGTTTCAAGATAAGATGTTAATGTGCTCTCAGATTATGCCGTGTACATTTTTTGTGTAAAATGCAACCTTCATTAACGTTGAGAAATTCTTTCCCGTATATTGATTGACTTGATTGTAAATTATTTAGATTATGGAGTGTTATTTTATTCTAACGATCGTCACCGGGTGCGAAAACTTGAAGCAAATTGCTTTAGAATTAAAATGTTTTGTTGTTGCTATTTGAGGATGTTCGAGTTTTTTTTATTACGAGTTAAAATTTGGAATTTCAATTCAGTAAAGACGAATAGGAATTTTTTGGTTGTTGTCACTTAATGCTAATTCAAGGATTGATTAGGTTTCAGCCACAGGTGATACTTGCTTTACAACTAGAGTTAAGTTAGAATATTTTTTGTGTAAATAAGTATTTTCGTTATTTTAAGTTTTAGAAATTCTCGTAAGTTGAAGGACTAAATTACATTCTTTTAAAATTAAATTGACAATCTTTTGCTGTTGTTATAAAGCTGATTTCGAATTACAATTTGTCGTATATAGTTAAAATGGATTTCTTTGTTCGAATCAATTTAAATTTAAATTAAGATCGTAAATATATAAATTTTCCCAAGGTTTAAAATAAAAACGCAATTTGTTATTGAGAGATAAAATTCCAAGTCGTTTTTGTATTAAGTTTATGTTATCATCCATTTGACGAAATGTGCCAAGATTCTTTTGCAGTAGAGCTTACTGATTTATTTTTAATTAAGAATCATCATTATAGGAGAAGGCAACATTTGTCTGAACTACAATATGACCTCAGTAAAATTTAGTGCATGTGCACCGTAAGAGTAGATAAACAATGGTTACGTGCAAAGCTGGCCATGCCGTTTCTATGTGAAAGCAAAAATATGACCTAATTTCTCTCGATCACTTACAGAAAGGGCATATCGTTTCTACTGCGTTGACAATTTGAATAATTATACTTTATGATTGGTTGTTGTTTTTAAAGTTGAATATGGCGTAAATGAAGGATTATTAAATGCATGTCCTCAGTCCTGGTCTTGATATGGCACAACACAGCTTTTACCATCGACGCGTTCCCGGTTCTGCTGAACACATCGTGGACAGCGGGTCCGTTTCGCTTTTATGCGATTTTTGTTGGTGGTTCACAAGGCCGTTGTGTGGCCTATGGTGGTCTACTAGACCTACTTATCGTTCCTGAAGTCAGGATAGTGTTTTCCCAAGTGCTTCCTGAATTACGGAGTTTTTATCGCTTTTGCGGATTTTATATATTATTTATGGTGGAGTATTATGTGCCCCAAACCTTATGTTTTTCGTGCTTCAGTAAACAGCCTTTGACAGACCAAGTCTCACTGTATATAAATCTGTAAATAGTACTTTACATCATAAATAGACTTGTAAATATAAAGCTACCGTATTAAGTCAAGAGTGTGTAAATAATATCGTGCATAAAAGTTTCTTGTGTACATAAATTTTTACAACGTCGAATTCAATCAAATAAGATGTACCGTTATTGAAGTAGTTATTTGGAAATTGCTGCATCGGTTTGATGTTTGGAAGTGATTAAGCAGTTTTCCTGAAGCCGTTCACGTCCAGATTGCTTCCGGTGGAGGAGACGTATTCAAGAATTTTGCAGACGGCAATTTTACATTGTACGTTTATTGTGATTGTGTTATCATACGATTGTTTGCATTTTGGTGAAATTATTTCGCGATGAAGTGAATAAACGTAGTCGTTTTTAGTTGACGTGTTGATGCATTTTCGTTGTTTTTAATTAAGGTTGGCGAACTGCTTTTATTTGCGTGTTCTTTTGGGATCTTTTTTAATGTTTAATTAAATGTACTACAGGTTTATGGGTATAAAAATTTCGCATTGTAAAACTGACTTTGAGTGACCATTTGGCTACGTAAATGTTCTGAATTTCAACCGTATCTACATAACTTTATTTTCAAAATTTTAAAGTAAGGCAAAGGGTGAACCTGCAAGTTAGACCAAACTGAGAAAGAGGGGTGGTACATTCTCCCAGATTATAAATTTTGAGATAACTGACCATAAATTAGTGTTAACATATGTATCGTTGTTGTTGTTTTTTTATTTTACAGATTTTTATACAATAGATGAACAATTAATTGGATTTAATAGCGTTATTTGTGATCTCCTCCCAACCAACAAAAGCAATAATTTACAAAAAGTGGTGGTTTAAAGAATTAAAACTAAAAGCTAATTTTACTGATTCGTTTTAAAAGAGACCAGCGGTAATTTCCCAAAATTGACGTATTTAATTTCATGTAGCTTTTTTTATTAAAGAGTTTTTTTTTGTGTCTACAACCAATTAGAGAAATTTTTAATGACGTTTGTCTAGTTTATGTTTAATTATTTGTTTTTGAGTTCAATTGATGACAGAATTTTGCAGATGATTAGTATCTGAATTTGATTTTGCAATAATTAAGCGAAACATTTAGCGTTGTTTATTTTTTGTATTGTTTCAGTGTATTTTGGTCACAAGCGTTGGGGGTAACGTAACGTAAAATTAAGTTAAAGAAAACTATTGAATCCCAACATTTGATTTGCGTGCACGCTTGCTTAGTATGTGAAGCGTGTGGTTGTTTTGGAGATTTGTTCTAGAGCTAAAGTTCCGGAGCATCTCTTCTGTGCACCTGGAGGTAGACAACGTAAGGGTAAGTGAGACCTTTTGACTGTTTAAGGGTGATTTATCTACGTGTGCCCAGGTGCATTCTTAGCGATTTTGTTTTAACAACAGTCTGGCCATTACTTGACTTTATTCCAATTTCGACGCACCCTTATTTGCGACTTTCGACAATACTAGTGACCACCTTCAGTATTTTTAAATTCAAAAAACGCCCACGGCCCTCCGTCGCACTGAGCTAGTCCGGTACACTGTAGTTATTTGTTACCTTCCGTGTTAATTTCATTTTCGACAGTAACACGATAGCGGACAATATATTTAATTTTGTGTTGATTCAATATATTCAAGATTGTTTCTAAAACTTTAGTAGCAAATAAAAGTTTTAATGTTTGAATCAAACTCAAACAGGCAAACACCATTACTACCAACTAATATTTAAAACTATACACTTATGACAAATGGATGTTACTTTTTTTCAAAATTTTCAACATACATACGCAAAATAGCAAAAATACTTTATGCAACGCGTTTCATAAGATATTTATGGCATTCGTCCATTAGAAAACTCACAAATGAAACTACATAGTTTACTATTACAATCGTAATTGCGATTTGCAATGCAATTAAGTAATATTTATATGTATAATAATCTAGAAGCAAATTATTTGGTAAAAAATTTTGCTGTCACTTAAATTTGTCATCTTTACGTTTACGAAAAAAACTAACAATAAATGCCGACGAGAGTACCCACATATATTTTGTAATTGATATTAGTGCAAGGTTGACCAAGTTGAAAATGAGATTAATAATTACAAAATAACCTGTTTCTATTATTAACACCTAATAAATACTTTTTATCCATAACTACTAAAAAATTACAAGTCATAAAATGACTTCAGGTAAGTACATACAGGGTGAGTGTCTACTGCGCAGATGGAGGATTTCTCATTAACTTTTAGAGATATCAAAACCAATTTTGGTGTGGTAATACACGATTATTGGACCTACATTCTAAAAATATTTAGGTATATACAGAGTGATTGACAAAAATATGCCAACCCAAACCTGTTTTTTATGGAACACCCTGTATATTTTTGCATTTTTGGATTCACTGTTACATTTAGCATAAAAGAATAGAAATTTGTATCTGTAATACCAACCGTTCTGCAGATGTCACTTTAGTAACAAAATAGAGTTAATTTTGGAACCACGATGCGAACGTTGTCACCATGATTTTGTAAATCTGTTTATACCACCGACTATTAATAATAGTCTACTAACAAACAAATGGTAAATTTTTCGAAAACATGTAAAACTATACAGAATGATTAACTTACGCGAAATGTAATTTTTCTCAATTTTTTCAAATGCTACACCCTGTATATTTTTTCACATTTCGATTCCCCGTGAAAAGTGGATACTAATTGATAACAGGTTTCATAGCTATAAGACGGGCCCCTCTTGAGATATTGACGCTTTATTTGAAAATATTGACATACAGAAGAAAATAAAATCCAGCGCAAATAAGAAAATACGAATGGCAAATAAATTCTTTAACGGATAGGAAAACTTAATTAATAACTAAACAATAAAATAATTCTCTACAACTAAAAATAAGTTGAACAAGTAAACATAAATTAATAAAACCATAAATTCAAATTAAATATTCAAAATGCTGACCACGCCTAACTAAACACTTTGCAATTGGCTCGGTATACGAAAGATTCACTCGCAACAACGTTAGAGGCGAAATGGTTGGAAATGCAGCTCTAATTCTATTTTTCATATCTTCGCTTGTGGGGTAAACTTTTCTTTAACGCAGCCCCAAAGGAAGAAATCAAGAGGGTAAGATCCGGTGATGTGGCAGGCCAGTTTTGCACACCACCTCGTCATATCCACCTCATCCGATAATTTCTATCCTGATATTGCCTCACGTTGATTGCGTAGTGTGGAGGAGCGCCATCCAGTCGAAATCACATCGTACGAATAATACCTACCTCGATATATCGCAAAAGCTCGGTTAAATCATTTTCCAAAAACTGTAAATATCTTTCTCCAGTAAGATTCCCATCAAAGAAAAAAGGGCCAATCACATTAAAATTTATTATATCTCCCCACAAATTAACTGACCATCTATGCTGGTGATCAACAACTCTTAAGATGTGTGGATTAGTATCTGAATAATGATGATAGTTATGTGTATTAATATTGTCATTATTGTGAAAAGTTGCTTCATCCGTAAAAAGAATGTTATTAACAAAATTGGGTTCTTAATTGAGTTTAGTATTTACCCATTGGCAGAAAGATTCACAATTTGGAAATCTATTTCACCTAAAGCTTGATGTTGCTCGATACGATAAGGATGCAATTTGTTTTTTTTAATAAAGCTACGAACTGTATTTCTATTTAGGTGTAGGTGTGTACTTAGCTCTCTGGTACTAATTTGCGGATTTTCTATAAGAGATGCTTGAAACTCAATTTCTTCATTTGGGCTTGTTTTTGAGCGCTTGGGATCACACACACACACAAAAGCATTTCTTTGAGCTTCGCCGTAAATAAAGATCATATCGACCATTTCTTGGAAAAATTCATTTTATACAAAAATTGACAAAACGACAATCCAAAAGAATACAAACTAATGGAACAATATTTAATGATTATACAAACGTCAAAACAACAGATGCAATTGTTCCTATTTATTACGAACGGCTAGCCTACCTGATTTGTTTTGTTGAATTCTATTGTCACTGTAAATTTGTATTTCAGAATATTTTTACGTAAAAGCGTCAATATCTCAAGAAGGGCCCGTCTTATGACTATGAGACCTATTATCAATCAGTATCTACTTTTCACTGGGAATCGAAATGTGAAAAAATATACAGGGTGTTGCATTTGAAAAAATTGAGAAAAATTACCTTTCGCGTAAGTTAATCATTCTGTATAGTTTTACATTTTTTTTTGGAAAAATTTCCCAGTTTGTTAGTAGACTATTATTAATAGTCGATGGTATAAACAGATTTACAAAATCGTGGTGACAACGCTCGCATCGTGGTTCCAAAGTTAACTCTATTTTGGTACTAAAGTGACGACATCTGCACAACGGTTAGTGATACAGATACAAATTTCCATACTTTTATTCTAAATGTAACAGTGAATCCAAAAATGCAAAAATATACAGGTTGTTCCATTAAAAAAACACAGGTTTGGGTTGGCATATTTTTGTCAATCACCCTGTATATACCTAAATATTTTTAGAATGTAGGTCCAATGATGGTGTATTATCACACCCTGTATATTTAACAAGTATTGAAGTAATTGGTGCCGTACAAAAACTATAATACTTTTGAATGATTCTTGTAATACTTCAGATAGAGAAATCACATTTTTTTCTTATTGATTATTTTTTTGTGTTCTATTCTAATAAAAACATCACCTAAATGTTCTAGTTTACAGATACCACCTACTTACTACAGTATATACTTCAGAATCTTACAACGCGAGATGGTAATCTATCAACTGTCAAAACTAACAAGACATAAAATATATCAGATAAATTGTACATGTTGAACTACAAACTAGATTCTATCTTGACCTCAAGTGTTCAAGACATAAACGCAATAGAGTAAAATAGCAATTTCAATTCTTGGCCTCATTTTCGTACTAGAAACTAAAAAAATGAGGTTTGTACCTGCAGATTACATGGAGAGTAGTAAGAGTGAGTTATTAAAACGTGTACTTGACTTATTGCACATGTAAATAAAATCTTTGTATCTATCGAATCAAACATAATTTACACAGTGAACTGTTAAATTATACGTAGTACATGTCGTGGCTAACTTAATAGTATACCTATCCTTTCTAACGTATTCTGATTACATCATTGTTTATATTTTAAAAATGAATGAATCTAATTTACATATAACCTTCACAGATCTATCTAAATAAACGGCGATACCTGTATGACAATATTTAACAAAATTGTCATTCTTATTTATGCAAGACTCTAATTTTAAAAAAATGTCAGAATACGGCCCACAATGTGAATAACAAATTCAGAATTTCAAAAATGTAACATTTAACAATACAATATTGATAAATATTCATTATTAAATAAATTTGTTTAATTTAACTTAAATTGTTTTTTTATGAGACCTTCATGGTAAAAAATTCTAAAATCAAAAATAATTCCTCTTCCTTGTGTGACTTAAACTAACTCACTTTCCATTCGATTACAATGATACAAGTGGTTTTTTAAAACGTTTATTCAAAGTGCACTTACACTTTAATTGTAGCTTAAACAGTTTGGTATTAAATTATGTTAAAATTTGATTTTACTACGCAAATTATTACTTATGCATATTACCTGTCCATGTCCTTTTATGAACAATTTAGAAAGTACCTACTGCTTGGAGAGTATCTGGAATTTTTTATTTTTACAAATTTACATTACATGGTCAGCAGATTCGCCGGATCTCATTCCCATCCAAAACATATAAAGCTAAATAGAAACGAATAAATTGTTTCGATTTTACATATATTGCACACCAATATATGGGCACCTTATTTGGTGTCAGATCAAACGGTTCACAACATAAGAACGAGAATCGAGACGATTTTTTTTTGGATACATTCTAGACGGTCTTTAGATATGTTACTGTCAATCACTACTAAATACAGTTTTAGTATTGACAAGTACCGTCAATATGGTTCCACAACTTTCAGCTTTAAAAATAATCCTATATTTACTATACACGACTATTGACATCATATCCATAAGCTTTCTCTAGTTTTCTCGCGAGTTTTCTCTACTGAAGATTTGGTATAGTTGTGCGTATATTTTTATGCAGATTCCCACAACAGTTCGTCGGTTTTCATAGTTCCGGAAAGCAAATGGGCACTTTCTAAAATTATTTTTGATTATTGATGTTGTTCACAAAAAAGTTGGAGTCAATTTTTTTAATGGAATATCATATATATACTTTTGCATTTTTGTATGTTCGTGAATGTCCGTTATTCATGTTATAAATTTTAGCGCTACATATTTAAAAATTTGAACCATATTAAATTCTACCGGCAGCAAATTTTCAGCAGCTACTTTCATTCCAACAGCCAAAACATCAGTGACGTCGGTGAATCAAAAACAAATTAAAAGCCCAGTCAGAAAAATCGTGCCCACTTTATACTTAAAAACATTACAAACCATACAACAATCATGCTCACTTTATCCCACTAATTTACGAAGGGGGTAAAAGAGAAAAGCTGACCACTAAATAATCCTACCAACTTTAAACTTATAAAATATATTGTAATCCACGCAACGACCATCCTGATAAAATGTGAAAACTGACCCCCCAATATAAGAAAAATTGTTAGAAAATTCCAGCCAACTTGAAACTTATAAAATAAGGTAAATGTTCCTATTATGGTCCATCCACCAATTATGAACCACCCAAATTAATTTCCTAGTTACAAAGTAATCCAACAATTTATTATGCTTTCGCAGAGCTGGCAACACTGTTACATTCCTTAAGCGCGCGAAACACCGGTTAGACGCTTTCAGTGTCGCCATTTTTTGTGTTGTGAGTGGTTTGTATATCTTATGGTGCTGCATTAAGTTGATTTAATTTCAAATTTTGTCTGAAAATAAGCAGGTAAGTGCCACTGCATTCTTGTTTACACATGACTATTCCCATTTTTTTCGGATTCTGAGTATTTTGTGATATCTACATTATAAATATTCCTACTGTTATGTGCAAAAAGCAACGGTGCCATGGTTTTTTTTGAACTTTGCAAACATGGTCCAAAATAGGTATCCTGTATCATTGCATGCACCAATTATGAACACTATGGTCCACATTAGGGTAAGCAGTTCTAAATCAAACAGCTGTGTTTATTATGCTCTTATAAAATATAATTGAAATCAATCTAGGTTTGGTAATGATTCAGTTGTTGTAACCAGTTTTGGATCATATGGTTCATAATTAGAGCACTTAATGGTCCATTATTGGGCCAGAATTTTTTTTTAACTTTTAGAATGGAGAAATCAAAGCGAAGCCAATACAGTGATGAAGCACTAAAAAGTGCGCTTCAAGAAGTTGCTCGTGGAATGCATTATAGAGCTGCAGCTAAAATGTATGGCATTCCGAGAGTTACTCTAATGCGAAAATTCAAGATTCAGGTTGATGTAAAAATGAAACCAGGACCACCGACAAAATTTAATTCCGAACAAGAAAGATATATTGTAACGTGGATAAAATCCTTAGCTAAGACCGGATTTATAATATCTAAGGAGACCTTTATGCTTAGTGTCGAAAAGTTAGCCCAGGAATTTAATGTTCGTTTTCCAAATGGTACTATGCCCGGAAGAAAATGGTATGAAGGGTTTATGCAACGCCATCCAAGCATAAACAAACAGACCAGCCAGAACTTAACTGTGCAAAGGCGGTGTGTCACACAACAACAGATTGATGAGTGGTTTAAGGAGGTTGGGAGCTATATAAAAGAAAACAATTTGGAGGAAGTATTCACAGATGCACGTAGAGTTTTCAACGCAGACGAGACTGCATTTTTCTTGAATCCTAAACCGGGAAAAGTACTGGCCGAAAAGGGAAGTAAAACAGTTTATACTGCAGCAGGCGGAGACGAGAAACAAAATCTCACGGTTTTGCTCACAGCTAATTCTAACGGTGAGCTTGCACCTCCAATGATTGTGTACAGATATGTGCGTATTCCTTTGTCCATAGCAAGGGCCATGCCACCTGATTGGGCTATTGGGCGGTCAGAAAATGGATGGATGACCCAAGAAACCTTCTTTGAATATATGACAAATATATTTGAGCCCTGGTTAACAAAACAAAATATACCAAGACCTGTGGTCTTTTTTCTTGACGGTCACACCTCACATATTTCTTTAGCACTAAGTCGGTTCTGCGTAACAAAGAAGATTGAGCTAGTAGCACTATTACCCAATGCTACTCATTTACTCCAGCCCATGGATGTGGCTGTTTTTCACACATTAAAGGCATCTTGGCGTCAAAAAGTCGCAGAATGGCGCATCGAGAATAATGGAAAACAGGTGGAAAAACATGACTTTCCAATAGTTTTGCAACAGATACTGGATATTGTTAAGCCTGATGCAATTCGAAATGGTTTTACTGCCTGTGGTTTGGTACCTTGGGAACCAGCAAAAGTGATGGTTCCAGGAATAGAAGCAGAATTCCTAAGGCTGTTTCAAGTAACAACAAGTCATCAGAGCTACGAACATTCCTTAATATTCTTGAGATGCGAATTGGTCCTGAAAAATTGGAGTTATTCAAGGCAACCACAGACCGATGGATCGAACCAAAGGGAGACACATCTCTATATGAATTGTGGCATAATACTACAAATGAGATTAGTCTTGAAGATTCTGTCAATCCAGTAAGTAGAAATTAGGTCACTTATATTAAACCCTAAACTATGTAAAATTATTCTTCTATTTCAGGAATCACTAGACCAAATGCAGCTAGTAACATCGGACGAGGCATTGGAAGTTCAAAACCCTCTTTATAATGGACCAGATGAGGAACCAAACATAGAAGCAAGGCAGGTTACTCCTGACAAAATCCAAGCCCCACAAGCAGTTATGACAAAAGAAAATACACCTTCAGAAAATTTTGCGCAGTGTCCCTCTACAAGCTCCACTATCCAAGGCCCATCCAAAAGTAAAAATGTGCTAGTACCATCGCCATTCAAGCGAGTTCTCTTTTGGCCTGAGGAATTGAAAACTGTGAAGAAACGAATAAAGAAGAAAACCCCATCAGTTGTCACACCTCCACAAATGTTCCAATATTTTGAAAAAAAGGCTGAGAACAAAAGATTTGAGGAAGCAGAAAAGGAGAGGAAACGGGGGGAAAAAGAGAAGAGAAAAAAAAGCTAGAGTTGAGAAAGAGACCAGCCAGGTCAGTTTCAACTGAATCAACGTCATCGGAAGATAGTCATTATAGTATGCAAGAGTCTGTAGAATCTGACTGGCAAGAATAACAAAGTGGGGAGAGCGATTCTGATAATATGGTTACAGAAATAGATGACATTAAAGAAGGAGACTTTGTTCTGACCCAATTTGTTGGGGGTAAAAGAAATGCATCCAATTATGTGTACTTCTGTTGTGTACAAAATATTAATAAAGAAAAAAGAAGTAAAAGTGATGGGATTTAAGTCATGTGACATGGGTGTTCGCAAAAAATTTATTGTTCAAGAAGGTGACGAATCTCTGGTTAACTTAAATCAAATTATTACTGTTTTTCCACCTCCTGACATTAAAATAACTGAAAGAAAGGTCACTTATATTTTTCCTAAAAAAATAGGAGTGAGGGAAAAGTAATTTTTATTAGCTACATTGATGTTTGTTGTGTTAACGTTGGTGTCATTTGCCTAAGGAACGTTTATTTTCACCAAATATGTAAAACTCATTAATAAATAATTATCAAACCTTTCCTAATTTATTACTGAGAGTATTAAGTATATACATGCTACTTAAATACTAAACTACCCTAATATCTGATGGTCTATAATTGGGTGGTCCACAAAGGGAACGTAACAAATATGTATGTTCATAATTGGTGTGTAGATAACAACAGGTGATTAATCTAAATACCCTTAAATGGCCCATAATAGGTACATTTACCTTATATTATAATTCACACAACAATCACCGTCAATTTATACCATTAACTTGCAAAGGGGATAAATGGTAAAAACTCGCCCCCAAAAATAAAAAAATTTATAATTCCCGTCAGAAAAATCCTACCAACTTATAAAATATAATATATTATAATCCACGCAACAATCATCCTGAATCTATCCCATTAATTTGCAAAGGGGGTAATAGGTAAAAACTCACCCCCAAATATTAAAAAATTTCGTTAATCGGCCGTCAGAAAAACTCTGCCTACTTTAAACACTTATAAAATATATACGAGCCCCGTCCCATCTCAATTGGCCCACCAATATTTTTTCTTTTTAAATAAAATTATGCTAATTCACGGTAAATTTAATTTAAGTATTTATTTTTATTATCATTTGTAACAACATTTTAAATAATTTAAAACGTTTTATTGCAAGATTTTTTAATTGTTAAAAACATATTTTTATACAAAAAAAAATAGTTATTTGCTTTTCTCGAATTTATTATTTTCTAAGAATCTTTGAATATCTGAAATAATCAAGTAGGCTTTGCCTTTGTCCAACAAAAGAAAGTTTGTTTTTTTTACTATTAGTAAAAATGACGCGTGGAAAGGTTGTTGATGAAAAAATTCGCTCAATTTATATCAATTTATTTAAAAAGGGCAAATCAAACGCGGAAATTGGCGATCTAGTTAATTTATCAAAGTTTACTGTCAGAAATATCATTTGAGTTTATAAAACAACGGGTACAATAGTTACAAAACCTCGGTATGCGTCGAAATCCAAAATATCAGATGCTGATAGACGGGCATTGAAGAAGATTATTAGAAAAAACAGGCGTTCGAACTATGGTGAATTATCTGTTCTTTGGAGCGATGCTGTGGGGAGAAGTGTTTCAAGATCCACGTGCCATAGAGAAGCCCTTAAGTTAGGTTTTAAAACTTACAAGGTAATTTTATTTTTCCAAAAATTTTTTTTGTAATTTTACTAATTTTCTTTAGGCGAAAGAAAAGCCACTCTTAACATTAAAACAAAAGAAAAACCGGCTTAAATGGGCTAAAAGTCACATTAATTGGACGAGTGATGAATGGAATAGTGTCCATTGGAGTGATGAGTCTCGTTTTGAAGTTTGTGTTGGGGACAATCGAAGCAGAGTTATTCGTCAGAAAAATGAAGCTTTCAATTCAGATTGTTTAAAAAAGAAAGTAAAATTTCCTGCTTCAGTTATGGTATGGGGTTCAATGTCTGCTAGAGGTGTTGGAAAACTTCACTTCATTGATGGAATTGTAAACACCAATAAATATTTAGAGATTTTAAGAAAATCGTTACTTCCAACAATGACAGATTTATTGCAGAATAATAATAATTTTGTGTTCCAACAAGACGGGGCGGCCTGCCATACATCAAGAAAATCTTTAAAATGGCTTTTGGAGTGGGTGGCAAACAGTCCCGACTTGTCACCAATAGAAACCTTTTGGCACACAATGAAAAAACGATTACGAATATAACTAGCTAGAAACGTAGTCGAATTAAAACACAAACTTCAAAATATTTGGGATACTTTCACTTAAGATGAGTCTCAAAACTTAGTAAGTACGATGCCTAAAATAATTCAAGCCGTAATTAAAAATAAAGGCGACGTCACACCGTGGTAAAGGTGTTTGGATTTTGTATGTTTTCCTTGTTTTTAACAATAAAAAAATAATTTAAAGTTAAATGTTGCAATAAAATATTTTAAATTGTTTAAAATGTTGTTACAAATGATAATAAAAATAAATACTTGAATTAAATTTACCGTGAATTAGCATAATTTTATTTAAAAAGAAAAATTATTGGTGGGCCATTTGAGATGGGACGGGGCTCGTGTATGATAATCCACGCAACATTGCAACACTCATCTTTAATTTATCCCATTTATTTGCAAAGGGGTAATAAGATAAAATTCACACCCAAATATTAAATAAAAAATTAATGTCAAAAATCCTACCCTACCAACTTGAAACTTATAAAATACATACTTACATTATTAACGACGCAACGAGCATCCTGAATTTATCCCATTAATTTATAAAGGGGACAAAAGGTAAAAACTCACCCCCAAATATAAAAAAATTTCATTAACTAAAACTCGTTCATACTTTAATTTTTTGATTAAGGATTACTTTTTTCTAGTCCTTGAATTTCACTGTAGTTATAATAGACTTTTTTATACGTATTTGTATAAATTGTGTTTATTTACATCATTACATCACCTTCTCCCATTTGGAAATAAATAGAATACATCTTGGATTTAGCCAATAACACAAATATAGTTGTATACATTTGGTAATAAAATTCGTAGTGTAAGTTTTATTCCGTGTTATTGTTAGAACTAATTTTTACTTAAATTCTTCATTACAAATTAATGAGATAAAACTCCCATAAAATAGCAATTACTTATTAATAGCCTGCACCCAAAATTATTATATAAATTAAAAATGCACACTTTAAAAATAAATTTTTTAAAATTGTTTGGTACTATTTACTGACGACAATAACTGCAATTGTTATCGAAATGATTATATTTATAAAAAAAAGTCTTAATTGTTACATAACTTGTTACTTATATGTTACTAATTTGTACCCGAAAAAAATTTGCAACGAATTTTCAAAAAACGGCACAACGCTAGAAGTCCGCTTAAAAAAATTAACTGCCTTAAAAGTTGTCCGAATCAAATATCCATTATAGTTTATTACTCAACTGTACTTTAAGAAAACGTTTCCACGTTTTTGGGTTGGTAGAAAAAATTTCATTGGATTCATGAATTTTTTATGTTTGGGGATGGGTTTTTGTCTTTTATAATGCGATAAATTCAGGATTGTTTTGCGCCGATTATAATATGTTATGCTTATAATAAGTTTAAAGTTAGCAGGACTTTTCTGACAGAAATTATGATTTTTTTATATTTGGCGATAAGTTTGTACCTTTTATCCCCTTTACAAATTAATGGTATAAATTCAGGATGATTTTTCCGTGGATTATAATATATTTTATAAGTTTCAAGCCGACAGGATTTTTCTGACAGCAATTACGCATTTTTTTATATTTGGGGGTGACTTTTTGCCTTTGATCCGCTTTAAATTCTTTTGTAAAATAAACTACAAGCGTCGTCCTCGCATAAAAAACCCAGCTTTAACAAATTATGTTACAGGTTACTGAAGGCTTGGCAATATTCCTGTTCAAATTCCCTGGCTTTATCTTATGTACGGTGTCCCGAATTCATTATTAAAGGCAATTTTTTAACGGAAATCCCAATATTTTTTCAGGTTTTTCGTACGTTGATTGGTATCCTATTCTTAGCTTAAGTTGTTTTCGAAATATTCAACAAACATTTATTAACCAGGTTAAAGTACTATACTATCTACAAAGTATGTTGTCCTAATCAAAGAGCCGTAAATAATATTGAAATGTTCAAATTATCAAATATTCTTTGCCGCGATTTTAAACGTGTTCTAATGAAAATGATTTTTAGTAAATATGAGCTTGTAGATAAGACTATTGTAATGGGCTGGGTTCAGAAAAATTGTTTTTTGGTGATTCGGATATATCACCAACGTTATCCTGACAAAAAAAGTTTCACAAATTTGTTGTACCGTACAGTAGAAACTGAAAATGTTTCGTATCACATGCTAGAACAAAGACGGTAACTCATTAAGAAAACAAACCTTTTTTGTAACAGTTGCAGAAAAGCACCACTGCAGCCACAAAGCGAAATACTTGTTAGACGATAATTAAAAAAAACATAATTATTATGCATACCATATTCAGCTGCATCAAGAAAAGATGAATGATGATTTTCAAAACATAAAGATCAGAATTTTTTTTATCGTTTTGTGTTCTGATGAAGCTACCTTCCATGGTGCGAGTAACCGTCATACTTCTCATTATTATGTCGTTATTCGTGAAAGAATAATCAACGGTTTTGGAAGTCTGACAACAAAATATAGTTTCTGTATACAAAGTTAACACCCGATCAGCATAGGTGGAGTATCAATGTTTGGAAAGGTATTCTTGGTAAACACATTATCGGTCGCTACTTTTTTGAAAGGAGTCTAAACAGAGCAATATATTGACCCCCACAAAATGTTCTCCGAGGTGTATCGAAAAATATCCCACCGTACTTTTTGAAAATATGCTGCACATTATGGTGCACCGGCCACTATTCAAGAGAGCCAGAGACTCCCTGAATGTAAAAAAGTCTGCTACAACAATTATATGTACGGTTAAAAGTCTACTAGTAAAATTTATTTTATTTTTAGTAGTAAGTAGATAGATCATCCATCTATCATCTATTAAATCGTCTTGAAATGATATTGAAGAACACCCTGTACGAGCGTATGCTAACAAAGAAAAATGCCACAATCAAAAAACAAAATTAACAAAATTTTATTATTTTGTAATATACAAAGTTGTGAAAAACTATATAAAAGTGGAAAAGCGTTTATAGCTACCAATTTAGAAACACCATACCTATTAAAGACCTCGAGAAAGTAGCTAAGAATATACTACCAATTTCAAGTTAAGTAGTAAAGTGTTCTTAAGTAGAATTCAGTTAAATCGTTTTATATGGCACATTGACTGATTTATGGTCCATATTGCAATACGTTCAATACTATAGTATAGAACAAGTGTATTTTAGTGGAATTTAGGGCCATAATCTTGGTTCGTGGCTTTTTCTAAGGTACTACAGAGATACATTACTTCTTTGGTTAAATTTTAATAAATTACAGTTTCTTATGTGGCGTCACTTGCAATGTTTAATACACGCGAAGGTACACGTTCTATAATACTGGAAAACCGGCAGAACCAGGAAATATAGAATTTTAAATAAGGACAATTTGAAAAGGTTAGGGAGTGCGAAAATAGGTCAAGGAATACTTATTACAATAATAATATTACGCAAATTTAAAGTAGCTACCACCAGAATTCGTATGGACACGATTGTTACGGAATTTAAAATACTTATCTTTTTGGGTTTTTATGGTGTATTTTTGTAATTAAGTTATACAAATCTATACGTTTCGATAACACTCACAGTTATCTTCATCAGTACTAATATTATCTTTCAAAATTGTTTAAGATATTGAAACAATTTTATCAAATTTGAAAAATTATTGCGGAAAGTTTACTGGTTCGTTGTTGATTGTGTAGTATTTGGCAGTGCGTGTGCAGAAGTACGTTTTCAAGCGGCTGAAGTAATGCGAAAGATAAGGTAGTATTATACATACGACCAATAACTATGGACACATACTCCGTTCACGGCATATCTGGCCACATCTGGCTTTGGTGTTTTATTCTCTCTTGGTGTAAATCTCTAACCAACATGATCTGTTAGTGTTTAATGTAATTGAATTATGTATTTAATACAATATATATCTAGTATTTAGTAATGATTGCAAAATAGATTTTTTAAATCTATTTTCATTCATATTACCACTAAATAAATGCACAAATTTAGTAAGTTGGCAGTAATCCTGCCACACTTTACAATACCTAAATATCTAGTGTGGAACACCACACGACTTTCCAACTTACAAAATAGAAATTAAAAGAAAATGAATAATTTTAATAACATTTTTTTAGGACAATTATGCAACCTCTTAATAAGTTCATTACGAAAATAGGCAACATTGTAGAAACAAAAACAATAATCTAGGTCAAACAAACCTTTAAAACTTCACATCAGATATAGGTTAATAGACATCTAGACGCTAGCTAACTTAAAAATTAAAAGAAATGAAATTATTTTAATTATAATTTTTTTAGGGTAACTACCTATTCAACCTCTTTCACACGTTCATAACGATCAAACAGGCAACATTGTAAAAACAATAATCTATGTGAAATGACGTTTAAAACTTCATATCAGATAGAGATTAATAGACATAAAAACATGTTAACTTAAAAAAAATTCCAAAGCCGCCCGCTTCTATAAGCTCGGATATCAATAACGCAGTTTAACCATTTTCATTCATATTTAATTAATTTTTAGACTTATCTTGCGTTATATTAAGAAACTTTATAAAGAAAAGTTATGTGAAATTAAATTTTCTTTAAGAAATATGTCCACACCTTTTCTTATAAAATTAATGGTTATTCACATATTGAAGAAATTTGCACAAACACTTAAATTCCGCCTTAAAAAGGAGCAAGGGAGCTAGGGTACAAATGGTCTTCCTAGGCTATTTCCTGCTAAATTGGGGAAGGGGGAAGGGGTTAAGGAGTACGAGTGAAAATGCTTTAGTGGCGACTATGAAGATCGGAGTGCGAGTCTGGATGTGAAATAGATCCATCTTCTCGGCGCACTCGTTTTCCCGCCTCGCAGTCAAAACGAGAGCTCTACGATTACGTAGTGTCTGGAAAACTTAAACTATCAATGCACTCAAATGTTTTTACTGAATCGTTTTTTTGAACTTTTCACACTAATAATGTGTGGAGAGTTTTGTGTTTGTTGTTTAATCAGCATAATCCAAAATAAATATTAGGGTGCTAATGTTAATAGAAACCCATAACGCTCCCCTCATTGTTTCAAAAATAGTTAATTGTATCACTAGGTCGGAAACGATAGTTTTGCGAGTATGAGAGGAATTGCAACTGCGAATACTCTAACATTTTTTGTGCTGACGTTAAACATAATTTTTTTGGGGACCACCATTCTTTAAACTTGTCAAATGACTTTTATATTTTGACAGCCGTCAAATGTGTATGTATTAACCAATCTAAAACTGTTAACGTTTTATCTGCATACGACTGAAATAATAAGTTTCCGGGCGGTTTTGAGGATTGAAAAGTTTGATATAGAAATGATGACCAATACTGTAAAACCTCGTGTAAAACTATGCTTTGTACTTCGACAAAATAATTTTGACAGTTTCCCTATGGAAAATGCAGTATACGATTTAGAGAACATTAATAGTCTGAAAAGAAATACCAATATGGTAAAACCACAATATTTAGTTCTTACCCATGGAAACGCTTCGTTTCTACATATACATTTTCAACGTGGTAGACAAATTCTGAATTAATGGGCACCACTATGGCAACATATGTACAAAGTTTGACGAAAATCGATGTGAAAGTTATTAACGTTTTACATGTCACCTTCCGCCTTTCTTCACGATATGGTTTATGCCCACCGGTTAATATAGAAATTTTATGATTCATTGACATCTTATCTATAGTAAAAAGTTTCAACACTCTAGGTTAGCTCCCTGAGCAGTAGTTCAATTTGTTAGATATGAACACAGTCGGACCAAATCGAGTTGTAATGGATTATACTTACTAAAGGAATTCACCACATCAACACAGTTCAAAAATTTCGTTTTATAGAACTAAAAATTTGGTTAGTGTTAAATTAGAAAAGATTGTTTATTGAGTGAGCTTAGAATAAAGATCTAAAATGATTTACGAGATTTTATTCAGATTTAAATACTTCACATAATCTATTTTCATTTAAATATCATTTGTTTGAATTCAAAAAAGATGTTTCTGCTATACGTGTACGAGGAAAACCTTCGATCAAACCTCATACTGACTAACTGCACGGTACCAGGAATCGAACTCATAACTCTCTAATATTAAGTAGTTCGTGGTAAACACTCGCACAGGCTCACCAACGCGGTGGAAAGTATAAAGTAAGTTTACAATTATTTGGTGTGTTTCGCATAAGCGGCTGTTACTAAAGGGCACAAAGGCACGTGCTCACCCAAGCAACACCAAGATAAACACAGAAAGAAATTCGCATATAATTCAGTGCGTTATTTTATTTTGTTTAGGTTTTTTTTTATAATTATATCAAAGTTTCCTTCGCACATCAAGCGCGCATGTAATGCTAGAATCTAAACTATGTACTACGACACGAAGGTCTTGAGATCGCCTCAGGCTGTTGTCTAACAAAGAATCACTTGTTAAACCAGTTTAAGTGTACATAAACAACCCGAGGCGCTCTCTAGAGCCTTCGTGTCGTGCTATACCTATTTCGAGTACAATTCGGGTGACTACGATTATCTTCGCCATACGCGCTTACTGTAGGTACAGATTTTCTACTTTCTTCTTAGGTTATGTTATGATAACGAAAACAATATATAGTGGAGTCAAATTACTGTTAAAACATGCATTATTTCGGAATAAAAATAATTCTTTCTCAATAAAAAATAAAACAAAAACATGTGGTTGATGTTCTTGGCTTCACAACACTGAAAGGGAACGACTATTCTCAAAATTCTCCCTTCTCTAATTAAAGCGTACATACTTATATAGTAGCATGAGAAGAATATGATGATAAAAAATAAAAATTGAAAATGGCTAGTACGTTATGGCCGACCTTTGTAAACAATTTATTAAAAATGACGATTTTAAAAGTAATTTTTCTATAATTGACATAGGTTTTTGAGTCCATTTTTTACTCTAAAATAATTAATAGGTACATTCCTATTATTTAAATTTTAAATTGTATTCATTAAAACAAATATACGAAACTGGTACGTAACGGTACCTTAAAGAGTGTGAAAATAAGGTCACTGTTAGCTTTCTGGCACAAAAGTACGTGCAATCTGTAAAAATTGAAATAACATGTATGAAAATGTATATTTATTATTATTACTGCAATTTTTAAAAAAGAATTCTTTTTAAATAAAAAATAAAACAAGAAACAAAAACACGTGGTTGATGTTCTTGGTTTCACAACACTGAAAATGAACGACTATTTTCAAAATTCTCCCTTCTCTAATTAAAACGTATATAGTAGCATGAGCCCGGTGAGCGCTACTCACAGAGTAGGTGTTCTATCTCTTCTTTCTCTCTTTATCAAATATTATATTTTCGTCGTTACATAATGTTTTCAAACTGATATTTATTATTTCAGCCTGAAAATGCTTTTTAAAAATGAATCTTGGTTCGATTTTCGTATTTTCTAGAAATTACACTAATATTAATGAAAAAAGAATTATTTTTGGTTGAATATACTTTAATAAGGTCATATAATAATCTATGCCAGTTAGCTAAGTAATTTTTTTTTCAATATTATTAAAGTTTATTAACTTTATAATTTATGGATTTTGGATAATCAAAATTTTACAAAATTTGACTGTTTACTCAATTTTTTATGAAACAAAATATACCATCTAAAGTACAGATATAGAGCTTAATAAAATGCACCTGTAAAGTTTCAATATCACATTTTAAACTAGAAACATGACAAAAAAGAAAAATTTTTTTAATTTTTTGGATTTTATGTACAAAAAATAGGTAAGTTTTTTCTTGTGCCCACCCTCTTTCATAACTCACGAGCCGCCACTGGTGTTTCGAACGGTAATGATTGAATTAGATATACTAGGCGAGATTAATTTGTCGGATTTATCGCCCTGTACTTTTCACATTTTTGGACGTTTCAGGATTGGCGTTTCGAATCAGACTCAGAAGTGCAAGAATTATTCAATCTGTAAAACACTAACATTGTATAAGCAGTATAACCATATTTGAAATGAATCTTCTTATCAGCTTTTCTATTTTTTTTCGAATTTCCAAAATCGAGCAAGTACGACGTCAGAATGGAGTAAAATTTTTATTTGAACACATACGTTTTATTTATTTGTAGTATGTTTTATTTGCCGTTGTCTTGTACAAGTGTAAACATGGCATTGTTAGAAGGGCGCACATAACTTCTTAAAATTGTACGTATACCATCGTCACGGAGATAAACATTTTATTGAAATAGAAAACTCTGGACGAAAGTGGGTGCAAACAAAGGGTCACGGCAAAGACAGAATAATTTAATTTAAAGATGATTGTAAATTAAGAAATTTCTAATGTTCGTAAAGTTCGATTCTATTTTAGTAATTATCTATCTAGAAATGTTTTTATTTCTTTGCTTTATATGTTTTTAATTATTACCTGAAAACTCATGGATTCCTAAAAGAACTCCAGTTATTAACAAGTACCGTAGAATAGAACAAGGTTCAGTTAGAAACGTGTAATCAAACATCAATCAATAATTCGTTAAGTAAATAAAATTTTTCGTTTTTTTATCACAGTCATATAAATAATATTGTGCTACCTAACCTATATAAAACCAGTATATAAGTTTTGTCAGTTTTATCTTATTATTAACAGGCAACATGTTTTTCGGCATTATCCTGTATCCGGAAGTTCAAATTTGCACTAAAAAATTAAAGAGGTCATTTAACGTTATTTAACACTTGTGAAATACCAACTGGCAACTACCTCTCCTCTTAAGAGCAAGAAAGTCCATCTTCCTAAGATTTCAAATGCTTTTATTGTGATTTTAAAGCAGGATAGTATATTGTACTACCAATTAGAAATCGTGTGAACACACCTCTTACGGTCTTACTACCTATAATGGTTACTGGGGTGCAAATGCATATATCGATAACAGTAAATATACAGTAGACCGTTTAAGATGTTCGTGGCGTATTTATTATTTAATAATATCCTAGATAATTTCTACTGAATTATAGAGTGAATAAATTCAAACGCAATTGATACATTTAACACAAGCCCAGTAAATTTATGACTATGTAAAATTAAGTCAAAACGCTACATAAATTTTATATCCAAGAAGTCTCACATAATGGGAATATTGAAAAGATTTCATGTAAATCAAGTTTAAAACATGCAATGTAAGTATGAAACTTTAGTTTGGTTCACCTTAATACACTTTTTAAAGGAGATAAAATTACAATAGTGATGGGTGAGTCATCCCATTATATTACCATCGACAATGCAGAAACTAGAAAATCAAGTTGTGAATTCTGGGAAGGTGCATCTTACCTACGACTGAAAGACTGAGACCACTTCCTGGTCTGCTCTTTTGCACTTGACTCGTCATAGTAGCTAACGTTATTCAACATAGGACACTGAACTACACAATTATTATTCAAGTAAATGTTTTAAAATGGATTCGAACACTTTTTTTGGTAAAACTGAAAACAAATGATAACATCAATTATTTTCCATTGTTGCTATGAAATTATCTACACACTGGCGCCAAGAATGCGCAAGCAAGTGTAGAACGCCGGAGACTGTAACTCGATTAAATCAAATAAGATTGCACTGAACATGTATATTTTTAGACTAGCATTTCAATTGTTGTTAATTAAAGTAATCGCGTAAATTTTATGAGTAAGCACTGCCTCATAACTATTTTCAGATCCATGATGTTTTGGCACTTCATAAAATATATTTCAATCCACTTTTTATTGTAGCACAATATCACTTTTAATTCCCACGTTTTTTTTAAAGGGCAGGCGATCAGAGTGAAGCATATACACAGTACACTCACATTTATCCTACTTAACGTTCGAGTTGCAACTGAGCTCTTCGGGTACGAGCAAGACGCCGCCGCAGAACTTGATCTCCAGTCACACTCGCAGTCACTTTGTCTAGCCTCCACATGTATGTAGTTTACGCGCCCACAACAATCTATGTATCAATGAACTGAACTGAAAGTTTTGCTTATCTTACGATAACATATCGTAGAATATTTATTGATTAAAAACCAGAAGTTACTTACTAGTCCAGATAATTTAGCTTGATGGAAATAGAATGGCGACCTACAACTAGATGTAAGAATAACCGTTGTCTGTCGAGGACGATGTTCGTTGGGACATAAAACAAGGGCGGAACTGATATATAATTAGCGGCCCTCACCCACTACATTTCAAACTACAACGGTCGGTTGGGACTAACAATAAAACACATGCTTTGACAAAAGCAATCCGCTATTAACATTTAAAAAGATTTGTAATCAGGTCAAAAGTATTATTTCGGTATATTTTAAAGCCATTCGCCCAAGCGTATTATTTAGTTTCCGAATTACATATAAAAGTATAAAAAAATATTTACGTTAATTAATTACAAAGAAAGTATTTTAAATACTGGCTTCAGTCTGTAAGTGGATAAAAAGTAAAGAAACTTTCTGTCTCTCTACTAAATTTTTGATTTAATAGGCATATTTTTTTAATTAAATGAAATAATAGCACAGATACTATATTTAAAAGAATGAGTATAAAGTCTTTCATTTCATCAAATTGAAAAAATCTAATAAAAATAGGTGTATTTATGAATTGCGATTGCCCAATTTTGGATTTTTAAACCAATCAGAAACTTCTTAAATCTGTCAGTTAACCAATCTGAGGTTATACGAAACAGGCGCTAAGTTAGAAAAATGTCTGGTGTGGAACAACACACACTCCCAACCTACAAAGTGGAAATTGAAAGAAATGAAATAGGTAATTTTAATTATAATAATTTTATAATTATGTAACCTCTTTTTTAATACGTTCATAATGAAAACAGGCAACATTGTAAAAACAAAAACAATAATCTATCAGATACACGTTTCAAATTTAATATCAGATATTTACATCTGATGCTAACTTGAAATTACTGTATAAATACCGATAATACTATTTAGCATTTTCAATGTTATTTAATTACTTTTTAATGGATTTTGGCTTCGTATTAAAATACTGTATAAAAAAGTTATGTGGAATTAAACTATCTTTAAAAAATACGTCTTCACATTTTCTTATAAAATTAGTCGTTACCACACGACGTTCCAACCTACAAAATAGAAATTAAAAGAAGTGAAATAATTTTAATAACATGTTTTATAAGAAGCTCCTTACAAAAATAGGCAACACTGTAAACGCAAAAACAATAATCTATGTTAAAAAGACGTTTAAACCTTCATGACAAACAGAGGTTAATAGACATCTAGATGCTAACTTAAAAGAAATGAAATAATTCTAATTTAAATTTTTTTAGGATAACTATGCAACCTCTTTTTTATACGTGCATAACGAAAATAGGCAACATTGTAAAAACAGAAACAGTGATCTATGTCAGAATGACGTTTAAAAATTCATGTCAGATAGAGATTCATAGACATAAATACATGCTAACGTAAAAAAATTCCAAAGCCACCCGCTTCTATAAAAATATCGATAATACAGCTTCAGCATTTTCAATCATATTTATTTAATTTTTACATTTATTAGTCTTTACATTAAAAAACTTTGTAAAGAAAATTCATTTAAAATTAAATTTTCTGTAAAAAATACGTCTACACATTTTCTTATAAAATGAATCGTTATTCAGATAATGAAAGCATTTGAACTAACACTTAAGTTCTAACTTCGGAATTTTTTTTGCCGCTAAATTACGCGTCATATCAAAAAATTGCATAGAACATAATTACTCGTAAGGTCTATATCCAGGCATTTTTATATCTTTTAAGTATGCAGCTGTTTTAGAAATATTTGATGAAAACCAAAAACTACCCCTAATAAACACCCCCTCACCGCCACTGGATTTCTCTTCTAATCAGCTCCAAGCCAAATGAAAACAAGCTTAATACAAAATTTTAAGTTCGTAGGTATTTTCGTTCTGGAGTTATGGTGGATACTAACATACATACATACACACACGCACCCACTCACCCGCAACTGCACCCACACCCGCACTCGCGCCCGGACCCGGACCACACACTTTTTTTCACTATCGCTTAACAGCCGAATATTAAAAAGATATAAAAGTACCTAATATAGACCTTAAACATATCGATTGATTATGTTCTATGAATTTTTTGATGCGACGCGCAAAAAAATTCCTAAGTGTTAGTTCAAATTTTTCCAATATCTGAATAACGATTAATTTTATAAGAAAAAGTGTAGACATATTTTTTGAAGAAAATTTAATTTTATATGATACACCTCTACGTCTAGTGGATTAATAATGTTAGTGAGCTAATGATTACTTGTACAATTTGACAATTGTGTTTTTCATTAAATATTGTATTTGCAACTTTTTTACTTTATTAATTGAAATAAAACTAACTTTATAATAATTTGATAAATGAAGTAAGTAGTACATTCACAGTATTTATTAAAGAAGGCATATTTAACATTTTTTATTGTAATGTGCCAAGATATTCATTACATTTAGGCAGTAATTTGCGGTACTACTTCTGCCACCATTCTAATCGATGAATTCAGCGATCCACCAGCCTTTAAAGCACCTGTGGGTTATAAAACAATCGTTGACAATTCTGCGTTTAATAAAGGTCCAACTGCCACTACTATTTAGTATAGAATTTATTGAAACTGGCAAATTTGAAAGTACTATTTAAAAATCATAGTCCATTATCGAAAACTGCAAAAATTGTTTATAAATTTCACTAGTAGGACATGAAAAAATATATCAGTACCTTCTTTAACTAACATATACTATTTATTTAGTATTTTACTTAAGTTTAACATTACCTTAGAACAATAACTTATAATAATAGAGTTTCATATCATTAACTATAAATAAAGTGAGGTTAAGTTGTTTAATTTCAAACTAACATAACCAATGGCGAAGCAAACTCTAATTTTTTTAGTTCGAATAATTAGTTTTTTATAGGATCGTTCATTACCAAATTAGGTACGTGTATAAACGTTCAAAGGTAATAAAAAACTTATTAAGTGTTAGTCATAGGTTATAGGAGTAGAAAAAGTATAGTACACAACTCAGGTGGTAATGCCTATTACGTAGTCGTTTAGATTACGACACTCGCTTGCTTGTAATCGTAATAATACACTCGTACCTAATAGGCTAATTACCACCCTGTTATAAGACTACGAATCAATTAGTTATGAATGTATTCATTTTATTAACGACACCCACCAATATAATTCGTTGTAACTACTTAAAAAAATGCAGGCCTGGACTGCTCTAAAACATTTAGACATCTCACAACAAAATGATATCAACACTTGTACGTAAAAATTACATGTAAATATAAATGTACTAAAAGAGTTATTACTCACTTATTGTAGACTGAATGTCTAAATAAATTATTAACTACATACTGAATAATGAGTAATACGGAACTACTACTTAGCGAGTTTTCTATTACCTTTGAACGTTTTCTTCACGTACCTAATTGTGCAATGAACGATCCTATAAAAAATAAATTACTGTATAAATGTATTTGATTTGATTTGATTTTATGGTTCATTCCAACTTCCACAATAAAACTGAGAGCTAAAGTTCGAACTAAAAAAATTAGAACTAATAACGCCACTGTTTTGTTAGTTACATTTTGTTTATGACAGTATTGTATTAATAGAAGTTATTGTTATAAAGTAATGTTAAAAATACTAAGTTGTACCTATGAGTTAAAGGAGGTACTGATAAATTTTTGTATTTTGAACTATTAAAATAACTGAAAAATTTTTGCAGATCTGGTATGAGTTTTAACACTGAAGTAAATGGTATTTCCAATGATATTTCAGTATATCCTTCACGTTTCGCAATGGCAGTTATAATGTAGTAGAGAGTGACAGAATTGTACATACATATTGTGTAAAAGTTTCCTTAAATAACAATATCAATATATGTTTACCAAAAATCTTATTTTAAATCACCTAACAATGAAATTGATGCTATATTAAAACAACAAATCGGATTGAACTCTCAATTAAGTGATGTTAATACAACCAATAAGTAGAGTATATATGTGGTAAATACTTCAAATCCGCATTAAAAAAGTGTATCCATTTTACAAAATGTTAATTAATCATCGCCATACAGATGTAATAATTGTTCACACCTAACAAAACATTGAGGTTAATAACTCAGCGCTACAGAACCACTTCAGTGCTACGCAACTAAAAATTTTTAATTTTCCTGTTATGTAATATATATATATATATATATATATATATATATATATATATATATAT